>JARHVA010000759.1:1215000-1535000 GCA_037957365.1 Torreya grandis
ATTTTAATCATTTATAGATAATATTTTAAGGATTTTATTAAAAGTTATGTTAAAAAACCCAATGTACCATTGTTCATGAAGAAAGAGTGTAGTGATATCAAGGATATTTCCACAATAATGTTATAAGCTCACACACTAAGGACTAATGAAATCAATTTGTTATTATTATTGTGTTTTGGGAATTTAATGAGAGAAAAATAATTTGAAATTAATTTGTTATTATTATTGTGTTTTGGAAATTTAATGACAGAAAAATAATTTGTGCACTTGTCTATAGTTTGTGAAAAATTATTTGTAAAATGTTTTGGTCTTTTTATAGTATTGATTAATTATTTTGGATAGAGTATTTTAGACACTTAAAGGCGATGCATAGGGAATTATTAGTTGCTAATTAGTATAATTTTAAGATGTTTATTTATTTTTTAATTTTTGTTACAAATTAAACGTTATTGGTGTATTTGTTGATTTTTTGTGGTCCATATTTTTATTTTCAATTTTCTCTTTATAATTATTCTTTTCTTTTCCTCTATTTCTATTATGTTTTGGAAATTGTTTCAAAAGTATCCCAATGCTTCTAGGTCTACATTTTGGTCATTATCAAGTAGGGGTGTACCCAACCTATTTATATCATCATGTTCACTTTTTAATCAGTGGATATCAATTTATGTGGTAATATGGTCATAATCTGAATTATTTTTTTGTAAATACACAAGCATTGTCATTCATTTAAGACACAAATATATTGAACATTCATAAATCATTATTGAACACTCTCAAGAATTCAAGAGAGATCAAGCAATCATTAAAGTCTTTATCATTGTATGAAGATATTTATATCAAGGATCTTTCTATAACAACATTGTAAGCAAATTACTTGTCTTCATCAGTAGGGACTAATGCAACCAATGTTTTATTAATATTATGCTTTGGGAATCTAATCGGTGGAAATATAATTTATGCAATTGTCTATAGTTTGGCCAAACCTATATGTAAAATGTTTTGGTCTTCCTAGTCTCCTATACAATCAATTATTTCTTTTGGACATGATATTGTAAACATCTAAAAATGGCATGTAAAATTTTATTAGTCGTTAATTAACATAATTTTAGGATTCTTATCTATTTTTTTAAATTATTGGCTCTAACTAAGTGTTATTGGTGCATTTTTTGACTTTCAGTGATCCATGTTCTTCTCAACCCCAAAGTTATTCCTTTTAATCCTTCTCTCTTATGTCTTAGGCATTGTACCAAAATCATACCAACACTTCTAGGCTTGCAATTTGGTCTTCATCAGGGCAAGATGAACCCATCCCCTTTATCTTGGCTTGCCCACTTTTTAATTGTTTGATGTCAGTTTATGCACCTAGAGGGTACTCATTTCAATTCAATTGTATATAAATACACAATAATTGTAGTTCATTAAAGACATAAATATATTGACCATTGATAAAAAAATATTGATCACTCGTATGCATTCTAGAGAGATCAAGCTATCGTTAGAGCATTTATAATTGTTTGAAGCTAGTATTTCATGTGGATAAAGTTTTGTGCCTAACTTAAGGTTTTATAAATATCTAAAACTATTTTCGTTTATGCAATCTTACTTATTTTAATATATTTTTTAATTGATTGGAATCCACTATTTAAAGGCCTAATAATTAGATGATGTTTATTGAGCCATGCTAAACCTCATCACATTCTTATAAAGCTCATTTTGTTTTCCTTAAATTTCATATCTTGTTTATATTGTAGCAAAAGGACAACAAATATTTCACATGTTACATATGTCATAGTGCAAAAATCAGATTGGGGACATTAGAAATTAAGACTAGGTGAGCACAATCATCAAATCATTTCAAACCCTACTAGTAAACCCCCAAAATATTCTTAACGCTTCTGACTAAAAACCCTGATCAAATATGCAATCTTATGTGAGTTTATTGTCACTTTTGGTTGTGTCTTTCCATAATTATAGTCAAAAGACTACCACTAGGTTTCACATTTTTAAATTATAAATATCAAAACCCTATGTCAATAATATTTTTATGAATTTATAATAATTAATTAGGTATTATTAGTTTAGGAGTTGTTGTGATCATAATGGGGTTACCGATCATGATTGAACCCAAATTGCCTAAAGAAGTCAAGAAGAATGAGAGAATTTGGCAGGCCTTGCAAGTTGGGGGATTTGCATGGTTCATGGAAAAAATCGAAGGGCATGACAAACATATCTTGACACTTTTTACTAACACCTAGGAAGACATAACTATTAACATTAATGGGGTCACATTGGAAATCACATTGGATTTGATTGCCCACGTAACAGGTTTGGTAATAGAGGAAACAAAAATCTTCAAATCTTCCAAAAACTATAAAAGAGAGAAGGAGATTTTTTTGGGTGAAGGGGAAACTTTGGAGACCCTACATAATGGATTCAATCATGAATCACTACCTAAGCCATTTAGAGAGGTTACATTCCATTTGATGTAATACATCACACTTGAAGGTAGTTTTAATGTTATCAGATGGTCCCTACTCATTTTCTTAAATTATTTTAGGCATGTTATCCCTTTGAGCCTCCCCTTCTACATTCTTCACTCGTTATAAGTCTCCATCTTGAAATACAATAATGGAAAATACCATGTTCCTAGACATTAAGGGGTGATTTTTTTAATTCATAAGTACTTCAAGGGCATGAATCAACTCAATCTGGATATCTCTCAACCTCAGAAGAAAATTGTTGAGGATAAACCTGTGGATATTAGGAACATCAAGAAGGTTTGGATCAAATACCCTGGTAGTATTCGCTTGAACACAGAGGCCAATTCTTCCAAGAGTCTAGTTGTTAAATTTCTTAAATTTGTAGAGGTTAAACCAACTAAGATGTAAGAAAATATCAAAAAGTATCTAAAGAGTGCGACCAGGACTCACAATGTGCTAGTTAGCATTTCAAACAAGAAGGGTAAATCAGGTCAGATTGTGGGTGACTCCATTTTAATTGAAGAAGATAGGGTTGGGATAGAAGATGTTTATCAACAAGAGGAGCTAGGTGAAACTCATAAGACATTTCAGCGTAAGCCCCCTGGAGCTATAAAAAGAAAGGCTGGAGATGATTCTAAGGACAAAGGTAAAATTTATTCTAATAAGTAGTAACAAGAGTTAAATGAGAATTTTAATAATTTAGTTAGTTCTTTAAAAGGCAAGGAAAATGATAACAAGATAGTTGAATAATTAGACCTTCAAAAGTCCATCATGAGTTGGTTCATGAGGGAACTAACTGACCTTAAAGGTAAGGTTAAGTTTTTACAACAGAAGAATGATAGATTGAATCAAATCAATACCATCAAGGAGGATAATCAACAGATTTAGAGTCTCTAATTTAGGGTGGATATCTTGGAGAATGAGAATGAGAAGCTCAAAAATAATATCAATTTCTTGGTGAATTCTAGCAAGGATTCCATGAAGGAGGGAATCCATAATGTTGAGAACCTCAGAGCTCACTTGGGAGGGTTATTCAACACAAAGACTGTTGGCAAAGGAAAAGACAAAATAGGTTCAATGTAGCGATAGTGGTTGCCATAAAGATATAGACAAAGAAAAGCTATTGTTAAAAATTGATTATAATCTCAAAAGAATGAAAAGTTGTTGGGAGGACTATCAGGTAATCTAGACATGGATTAGGATCTGTTTTCTACTTTGGTTGTTTTTGAGTTATGTTTTGGCTATTTTAGGTCTTGTTTTGACTTTGTCTTTCTTATGGTCTTTGGTAGACCTTCAGTTCTTGTTTGGTTGTACTTATCATAGATTTTGGGGACCCTAACTCAAAAAAAATCCCCCTTTAACCTTAATAAAAAAATTAATTGGGTATTATTATTGTATTTATTATAAATATATAAGTTTAACATGCCTAATTAAGTGTTTTGGATTTTTTTGTGTCACAATTAGTTATAATCCATTTATTTACAAAAAGAAAATAAAAAAGAACCCAATCTATCTTAAAACCCTTTAGAGTTTCATATATTAGTGAATCTACACAGACCCCTATAGTTATATTCACCCCATTGTATTAGATCTCAAATTATGTAAATTTTCTATTTTTAATTTCATTTAATGCTCTAAGATATGATAGCCCTAGCTTCATTTTGTATAATATACTTGATCAAAATTCATAGGTAAATTTATTCAAACCCTAGCATGCTTTTATGATGTGTATTTTTCATACGTGATTTAAATTTATGCACCTAAATTAATTTGGTGCAAGATTCAGACTAGAAAATGTGCTAGAATTAATCAAGACCTCATGGATATTGTTGAAATTACTTTGGTTAATCCTATGCCACATTTAAAAAATAAAATAGAATCTATAAATGTGTTTAATGGAGTAAAAATAAATTTTACTTTAGAAAAAAATATAAATTATGTGCCTTTGTGAAATTCCAATGTGTCTTCTTCAAATGGCAATGATGGAAATGTTGCAAATGACAATGATTCCAAAGATATTAATGGGAATGAAAATGGTCTATATGATTTTTTTCAAGATGCTATATATAGAAAAACATATATACAAATTTATAAATTATATCTCAGTAACCCCTAATGAAATCCATAGGTTCATGAATGTCATGAATTTTTTTATGTGAAAGTTAACCTCTCAATATACTCATTTGTCATTTGGACACTTAACCTTTTTGTTGTTGTTTTTATTGCTTCTAATGTACCTTATATTTCTCATCATGTTTATATTCCTTCTCATCATTTCAATTCCTTCTCAACGTGATTCTATTTCTCCTCAACAAGCTTATAGTTCCCTTTTATTTCTCAAAACTTTTTTTATTAAAAACTACTCTATCTTCTTAGCATTTTGTTAATCCTTCAAATTTTCATATTTTTTTAATCCTAATTTATGCTATTAATCCACCCATTGCTTTTATCTGACTCCTAAGATGAATTGTATGATGCATATGATTTGTGTCATAAAAAACCAAATTCAAATCCACACTCAAGGGCCCCATAAGCCAAATAGTAGGGTCACATATAATGATATCCTTTTAAACCTTTTGGCATATGAAGTGTTTGTATATCCCTTTCTAATTGGTTTTCTAGCTCAAAATTTTGAAATGTATAAGGGAAAATGAGACCCTTCACATTACATTATAACTTTTTATGTTTTTTAATCATATTTTATCATAATGATAAACTATTGACTAAGTTATTTCCATATGTTTTATAAAATTGTGGTTAAGGAGTAAATGCACTATGTACAACTTGATAAAAATATGGAATGAGGGAGACATAATATAATATAAAAAATAATTGTAATAATATATTCTCTAATGCAAAAAATAATGAATGAAAGTACTATTAAATTATTGATAAGAAATAGTAATGACAAGAGAGATATAAATGACTAAAATTGATACACTTGGACAATGTAATTATATTCCAACATTAGAAATAGGATTTTGAGGTTGATTGGATTGTAACCATCAAACTTGATTATGATTTGGAGAGGTTTCAAAATATATGAACTAATCATTATGACTTTGGATAGAATCCACTACTAATTGTAACCCTTTAATATTGATTCTGACCTTCAGCTTTGATTTTGGCCTATATTGGTTTTCCAAATCTGCAACTTATTGAGTCACTTCAATAGATATGGATGATCAGGATCCTAGTTTTAATTTATTGAATTTATGGGAATAAATGTCTAAAATTGATCTATTTTGTATACCTAATGTTTCACATTGTTTTAAGCATAAAATATGTACAAGGGTTATTTTCATGAGACTCCCTCTTAGGGGTTGTAGCTACATATCCTATACACAATAGAATTATGGATCAATTTAGTTCTAGTGATTTTGAGAGTTAAAAAACAAAAATGAGAGAATTGACTTCACCTAATTTCCACAGATAATAAAATGCAACTATATTCTTCACCATGGCCTATTTTTGGTAGAAGATGTGATGGCACAATATTTGAAATGATGGTGATGCAATGTAGGCTCAATGTGTAGACTCCTTGAATAATTTTTTAGACCCCTTGATAAGACTTGGTATATGTTCTTTAGAGACTTGAATTTTAAGAGATATAAATGATTCCTAGGTGAGGTGTAAGGATATATTTTTGTATAAAATACTCTCTAGGAAAAATACGCACATATGTTAACCATAGAAGATAATGACAAGTGATAATCAAGGCATGGGGAACCATGTAGAAGTAGAAAGGACCTATAAAAAGATGAGAGTCATAATTAATGGACTACCTATTTTTGCCCATTCATATTTAAAAAATTATTGATTATGACTTGATAAGGAAAAAGGCTCAAAATAAGGATCAAGTTGAATAGAATATGATTGATTGTGATCTTAGAGCTAAAGACTAAAAATTCTAAGCTATTTAAGAGGAAATGTAAATGTCTCAAGGTTATACACAGTCTGATGTGGGTGGAAAGTATCTGAAAATAGTCAAATGTACACAAATAGTCCAAGTGTGGTAAATAATGACATATAGATAATGTAAAATGGTATTGTACATAGATTAGATGTTTAGATGATGCCCTACATGAGTGTGCAAGAATTCATGCATGCATATCAAATTAAAATATAAATTTAACTACATAACTCAAAATTAATTGATAGATATGGGAAGATGAAGAGTTTAAGTTATTATGATGGGTTTACTCATATCCTAGTGTTAGTAAATTTGGTCTACCTATAAAAAATTATGAATGCATGAAAGTAATCATTGTCTCAATAAATTAGTGTGAATGTATCAAAAATAAAATAGAAATTGAAAAATGGGCATAGGAATGAATACACCTTGTGGTATGAAAACTATGTTATCACTCTTGGGAACTCTATTGCTAGAACTAACAATTAGAATTGGAATCTAAAGCATTTTAAATCAAACTCTAGAAACTAAAGGGTTTTAGAGCAAATCCTAGAAACTAATTTCTACTTCCTAATTAGGGAAGTAAATATTGGTGCTTCTTAGTATGGTTAGTTTGTCTTAGTGTAAATAATTCAATTTTAATTTTCAATTAATGTTGGTGAAAAAATATATGGATACATTTCCCCTTTTTGAGCTGAGTGATGATCCCAAAAATCACTCATATAAAAATAAAGGATAAAAAAATACCATGTATAACATACAACATTAAGCTTAGTTATTTTAATCATTGAATGCACAATTGTAACACATGTATGTATCTATATAAATATATCATCATATAAGGCTCAATAATATTATATGATTCATGTGAGGATGAATTAGTAGGGATAAAGGGAAAGTAACATGATTCAATGGACATGGTGAAGAGGGATAAAGGTAAGCACCAATATGATAAGATATGGGAATAAAAATACTTTATGTATATATACAGTACCCCAAATGTGACAAGGTTGAAGAAGGAAAATGTCTAGAAATGTGTGTGTACAATACCCCCCATAGAAATATATAGATAGGATAAATGAATCTCATGAGATATGTGTAGGTATGATTCTTCTAATGGTAATGTATAGGCCATCGAATTAGTAAGGTTTGGGATAAAGGATATGCCCCAATAGATAAATGTTCCCATAAAAGGGCAAGAACATATAAATGAACTACACATATAGTAGTAGTAGTAGTATTCCCCAATAGATGCATGATAGAGACCATGGAAACATATGTAATGAGCATAGTATACCAAAAATAATAGCATGCATGATATGTATCATGGTACAAAACATAGGATATCTCATAGTACATGAAATGTAACCAAATAATCATGGAATAATAGATATAATAAGAAACCATCAAGGAAGAAATATGACAAAAAATAAATCAAGAAATGAAATGAATAATAGAATATATTCTATGGATCATACTAGACAAAATATTGACATGAAACGAGCACAAACATATGCAACATACACATGCAGGAAATTGGGTAATCACAGGGCACATAAGAGAACATATAATGTATCCATATAACACATAATATGTAACCTATAACAAAAGATGTATATTCAATGTAAGTATCTCTATGTGATAAATGTAAAGTTGAAAGGATTTCACATGAGACATACTAAAATAATGCCCTTAGTATATGCATGCCTCTAATGTGAATAATCCCCCATGTGTGGGAGTAATGTAGTCACATAACACATTTAAATTCATGATCATAGATAAATTTTATATATTGTATCTCACCCACTAAAATAACACCAAATAATCATGTGTGTAACATGTATATGTAAACTTATAACATAGGTAGATAAATAAAGTGTATGCATCAATAAAGATAAAGGTAAATACTTTTTTGATTTTAACATTTTTTAGATTTTTAAAATTTTATAGAGAGAGATTATATACAAAGGGAAGTGCAATTGATCTATAAATCAATCCTATCTCAAAGAAGATAAATCCTACTTACACTTCTAATTTTTGATACATTAGATATTTGGGGTCATGACCAAGATGGATCCATTAGACCTAGCCAAGGAATATCTTACCATAATAATATCACTAGGGAGGGTTCCAAAGCCTTCAATCAAGCAAAACTATGCAATAACCCTAACTAGGTCCTATGTTTTCATATTCACAAAGTAAGTAAATGACAAAAGTAAAGTAAAGTCTAATCTAGTGCACAACAAAGCTTGTAGCACAAAGTGGGGGTTAGTAAATATAAAAGTAAACATACATTAAATAATTACATTTAAGCTATGTATAGGTAAAACCTTGATGCATGGAGAGAGAAATATATTCAAAATCCATTACTTGTGCTACTTCTATCTACTAAAAAAGAGGATTAAAGTTAGAGATACTTACTTTGAAGATAAACCCATCAAGACTCAATCTCTCTCTTGGCCAAAGTTGTTTCACAATAGGTTGTATTGGTTTGTAAGGATCACTATGAAAGGCTAAAGCATCCAAGACTTTTCCACACGATAAGATTATTATCAAGTAGAAACCCTAAGCTAAGACTCCTCAAGTAGAAAGACAGAAGATCAGATTGTAAAGAAGCACAAATGAATAATTAAATCTTGTTGTCTATCAAAGAATGGTGAAATGAATGTGTTTATATAGTTGAATCTAACCTTAATCCTTTTTGAAAGTTTCATCAACAAGGTTGACCCAATCGACGTTATATCATTATTGATAAAAATAAATTAGGTCCTGGTATAGGTAGGCCAGGAGATGACTTAGACCCTAAATGAGTTTTATCAATTAGATTACAGGGTTGATGGGGTCGACATTGTATCTTAAACCATCAAAAAGGAGTTTGGAAGGGCTGTTGAAGCTAAAAAATGACTAGAAGAGGGTGAAATATAAGAGGCAAATCTTAGGGGAATGTTTTTAGGAGAAGGTTGGATTGATAATAGGTGGTAATAAGGGGATAAAAATCTTTCAAATCATGAATGGTCTGCCCATCCCTTTCTTATTACACCCCTTAAGGCATGCACTCAGAGAGATTAAGACTCGACAGGTTCCTATAAGATAGAAAGCATCAGTAATTGATAAAGTTTGAAAATATTATGTGTATATAGAGATCACATAAGGAGGAATCCAAGTGGCAGAAGAAAGAAGAAGCAAGGAAAGCTCAATCAAGAAAGAAAATAAGTCAAGGGGGAAAAATATATAAGAAATAAGTAGAGGAGGATTCCAAACACTTACAATTTCCATCAGAAATAAGCTCATGTTAGGTGGAAGGCATTTATATTTATGTGTTTTCATCATCAAAAATTCAATTTTAGTGTTTTTAATGGGATCAAAAATCAAGGGGGAAGGCTATGAAAACATAATAGGCAACATCAAACAAAGGGATAAAAGAATGTCAATGCAAATCAAGGCAAAAAAATTAATGTCAAATCTACCAAAAGCATGAGGCCAAGCATAATATAAAGGGAGGAAGATGTATGCAATGAATAATATGTATAAAAAGGATGGAAAAAGACACTATGTATAATATATTATATCATTAAATCATAAGGGATATGCTAGCATGGATAACCAATGATTCTATCTATCCATCTACAAATAAAATATTGTGAATGTAGGGAGTCAAATACATCACTAAAAGTATAAAAAATATGGTCATTGTTAGCATAGGTTCCTATAAAACCCATGAAAACATGATAATTGGGATTGTTTATGCGAAGTGTAATACAAAATATGCTCAATGAAAATACTAAAATAGATTAAAGTTAAACTAGGTGTAGGATTTTAGAAGAATTAACATGATTCACAACCTTAATTTACCCAAAAAATTTAGTACTTCAAATGATTAACATATTATAGGAAAATAGAGCATAACTAATCAAAGGAACAAATGTAGACATAAAGAAGAACCATTTTTTAATCTTTATATTAATCTCTATATTTCAAAACCTTTTTAAAATACAAGTGAACACTATATATAGATCTTATATTGTTGTTTCATATTCCATCCTTTCACTACAAACAAAAGAGAGAATATTCACATTTTATAGTCTCTTGATGTGTATTTAGGTGCCAAATACATATAAAAAGATATATAATGTACAAAATAGTGCAATTCGCACACATTTCATATAATTATACTTTATGATTTTATAGAATTATTAGTAGAGGCTCTTGGAAAACCCATCACAACATGATAATTGGGATTATTTGTGTAAAGCATAATACAAATTATACTCAAGGAAACTACTAAAATAGATTAAATTTAAACCAAAGGAAGGATTGTAGAGTAATTAATATGATTTTTAACCTTAATTTACCCAAAACATTTAGCAATTTAAATGATTAACATATTACATGAAAACATAACATAACTGAACAAAGGAAAAAGTGTAGACATAGAGAATAACCATTATCAAATCTTTATATTTTAGAACCCTTTTACAATACAATTGAGCATTATATAGAGAGCTTACAAAGGCTACGTCACTTCATATTCCATCATTTCATTACAAATAAAAGAGAAACTCTTCACATTCTATATAATCTTGATGTACATTTAGGTGCCAAATACATAAAAAAGACATAAAATGTAAAAAAATTGCAAGTCACACATGTGTCATATAGTTACACTCTATGATTTTATAGCCTTTTTCTATTACTAACACTTTCCCATACTTAAATGATTGTCTCATCCTGAGACAAAGTTGTAGGAAGGGTGTTGAATGCTGAAACTGGTGGAATTTTCTGAAGAGAATGGTTAAATTAGAAACATTACTTGCAGTAATTGCTCAAGGTGTCATTTATCAGTTTTCATCTCTTACACCCTACTTAGCATCCCTTTCTGGTTTTAAACTAAGCAACATACCAATCTACTACCATTATATATTTCCAACAGATTGACATAACTAAGAGTCTTCTCTTGAGGGTTTTAAACATTCCTATCCCCGCTCATTATGTTTAAAGTCTTCTTTTATAAAAAACTATGCAAATTGAAAAAATTACCAAAATTGGTGCACACCATACCTATGTGGATGGCAGAGGCATATAATGAGAAGAAGAAATATGAGTTTATAATGTGGAAGTTGTAGCTAGAGAATTTACAAATGCTAAAGTAGAAGATGATGATGGATGTGTTAGAATTGTTGTTGAAAAGGTCACATCTATAGTTGAATATGTTGATAGTGTTTGTTGATGTTTTATAGTTTGTTGCACAACTTTCCTTGTTTGGAGTTCCTGTTGGAGCTAGTTATGTGGAACAAACTATAGCTCCTTGATGATTTTATAAATAGCATTGTCCAAATGATATAAATCCTACGTGTATATCTTTCAATCACTAAGAGCTTCATGTACCAAATAAATCATAGTGCACAAAGGGGATTGATATTGCATTAGGTTAAAAATATCATCATCCTTAGAGATGAGGATAGTGACTCTAATCTATGAAACTTTTTACTAAATATCTAATGTGAGCTCCTTCATTATATATGTGCAGCATTGTATTTGGATTCCAATAAATTTATTGTGCAACATGTCATTCTACCAACTGGTCATCTTGGCCATCACTATGTCTCTTGAATCTAAAGATTCCTTCAGTGTAGAATCCATGGAAGTAGGTGTAACCATCTAACATGCCATTATTTCTTTGGCTTTGTTATCCTTAGTGAGATTTAGACTTGCCTCATTCAATGTGTTACTATAATACTACTTCTAATCCAACATGGTGCAAGGAATATACCTAGGCTAATGAAAAAAAGTGTCAATGACTTGTTCGTACTCATGTGAGAGTTCACAAATAAGCTCTATTTCAAATTTAAATATCTGACCTTGCATTCAAATCTAATGTAGCTTCTATGTAGCAAGCCAACCCTTTGTCATCCTATTTAGGAGATCTATGAACTTCTTCTCTTCAAACATGACTTGGTCACCCAAGACTTGAGTGACCAAGGTATGGTAGGTGTCATCAATAAATTGATTTGATTTGTTGAGGCATAGGTGTAATACAATGTTTTCCTCCCTCATTTATGATGTCTCTTGTTCTATTGCATAAGCCTTTTGTGTGATGGATTATTGGAATACATCCACTCCATAAATTTGTTTCAATAAGAGAAATTAGGATACATCAATTGATTATTCTTGCATTATTATTGCAAGGTATAATATAAAATTTGCATACATGACACGTGCCTTCTTTAATTTTTCCATTGGGAGTGAGAAGGTCTCACAGAAGGTGAAAGGACATCCCAAAACCATTGGTTAGATAATTTTTGCCTATGGTGGGAAGCCTCCTCTTCAACACCCCTTGAGTGGATCCTAAGCCTTGTGATGTGGTAGATAGATTTTGAGCCTTAGTTATCACCACCTTCTTGGCAAGTTTTTTTGGCTACTGCATCATGACTTATATTGATGTTTATTTCTTTGATTAAGCCCATGCTTTGGCATGGCCTCTGTCTACTCTTTAAATACTTGATCTTGGGCCTTATTCTATCTCTCTTGCTTCTATTTTTTATGTCTTCTTTATTTTATCTTCTTCTTCTACCTTGGTTATTACATCATCCTTGGCCTTCCTCTTCTACACTACTTTCACTTGATTTTATGGATCGATCTCTTTCCTCATAGCTTCTTCATCACTTTTCTTATATTATTCCTCTTATATATTCCTTTTCTCCTCCTTATCATGATGTTTGTGTTCCACCTCTTCCTTCCTCTTCTTCTTCTCTTTTTTATCCTTATTCACAGCCATCTTTTCAACCTTTTATTTCTTGAGTTTATCCTTAACAACTTACCCTTATGCTGTGATATCTTCTTGTAACATTGGCTACTTAGGATGTGGTTGTGCACTCATTTATGGTTCACGCATAGGAGTTTGATAATTCAAAGATGAAAGTGATTAAGTAGGAGAGGAAGAAGGGGATAAATTGACCATGGTGCACCTATTGACTAGTACCTTTTATCTGGTTGGGGGAATCAAAATATTCTTTAGTTACTTGTATGCCTAGGTCATCTCTTATGGTTATAATTATGGTACTTGAGGTCCCTTCAAATCATCTTCCTCGACTAGTTGAATCTCACCAAAGGAACACATATGTTCTATGATAGATGTTGATAGTCAAGGCACATTATGGGTCCTTGATTTGCACATCAATGGATGATATGGGATTTCTTGTTTTTGTGGGCTTGGTTGTGCCCTTGAAGACCCTATGCCTAATGCCCCTTAAAAAATCATCTACATCCTATGTTTGCATTATTCCTCCTCTATAATTGTGTCTATAGTTATCAATGTATTAGGGGTGGGAATGTCTACAAGAAGGATCTTTGACATATTATTTTGCACTTGACAAGTGTGTACTACTTTCTAGAAGAAAATTATTTTTCCTCGTAGACCTTAGTGCCTATGTCCTCAAACATAGACTTTTACACCTCCTCCCTTACGACATTTAGATATGAAAGATCATATTCTAAAATTATTTATGGGATATTCTTATCAAAAATCCATGATTTGGTACTGTATGTCTTCTTATTTAATAGAAGTGGTAATTTTGTATGCACATGTGACTTCATCTTTCTTGAAGTAGTCTACAATATTTCTATTTATAATTTAAGTGGTTCATATACCTCTGCTTGTAGTTATGCTATTGGTTCCTAAGGTAATGCTTTCTTTGGTCCTAGAGGCATAGTTCATAGTGATGGTATTAAATGAGTAGCTAGAGATTTATAATATAAAACTTACACCTATTCATCCAACATAGTAATGAGAAATGACAAGGAATAGTTAGGTTCCTTTTGGAGCTCATTGACTCTGATTTTTATGCCATCATGGAGCTTAGCTATTGCAACATGCTACCCTAAATATTGCATGACATATGTGGGCACACGAGGGTGCGAGAGGATAAGGCACTATATTTCCATCCACCATTTGATGTATATGCCCAACTACTCATAATATTTATCCATTTTGATCTAGGAAATATTTACAAGGGTGGTTGTAGGCCAGAACTCAACATAAATATTGATGGGGCCATATAGGGACTTATACTAGGTGAAGTTGATAATTGATACCAATAATTGGTTCCAGAAGGCTTATGATGTTCCATTGATGACCTTCTCAATATTCATGATGAGATCAAAGGCCAAAATTTTTGGCCAATTGAAATATTCATTGAGTTGGATCATGTAGTAAGCGATATCGATTACCCATTTTGTGGCTTGCTTCATGATTTTGGTCATCTAAAAAAAGCTATTTGTGATGATTTTAAAGATAATGCACACTAAAAATTATTCTATGAATTCTATATGGATCCCCCAAGATTCCCTACTATATTTATTAGTTATTTATAAATGAATGGGTGGGTTCTTTATCTTGTAAGGGCCCAATAATTTACCCTACATAGGTGGTCCTATTGCTTGTGACATGGTGGTTGTGTTGATGAAAATAGTCACATATTTTGAAAAATGAATAACACCCTCATTATACAATTGATAAGTGTCATCATCACTTCATCAATCTAGATAAGTGTCAATATTTTGATAAGTCTCTCTACATCCATTCCTCACATACGATCTTACAATACTAGGGTTGTGTTGATTTTGGTTGGTCTAGGATGAAAATATTGTATTTTGTTATGTTAATTAAATTGAATAGGTTTAGGTCATAATACCTTATTTTTATGAGTACAAGGTCGATCCCCATCTCTTCATTCTATGCATCAGTAAGAGAAATCAAAAGTTACAAGTGATCCATGGTTTTTGTTCGAGTACCCTTCAAAGGATAAATTTAATTAAAAATGGTGTTGATGAACAATCCATGCACAAATAAGTGAATTAGGAATAAATAACATAGGGATCTTATTCTCAAAGGTTTGTAATGGCATTTTATTCTATATGCCCTTATCTATTTAATTATTCTTACTTGAATCCATCTAACATGTTGCTTTGAATGTACTAAACTATCCACATGATGTTATATTTGTTGATTTTTTTACAATTGATTGTTTATGATTTAACGTTGGCACTTCGATGAATAGATGAATTGGTTCATTTGACGGGAGTTGTTGATGTAAAACACCATTTTTTTCCTTGTCAACTTTCATTTATTATACATCACTTTATTCTAACACTAGATCTACTTTGGGAAATGTGTTATCTTTTAAGTATGTCATCATTAACTAATTTTTGAGTGACCATTGATTGTCCTTACTCTGTAATGTTTTTTTCAATGCTTCATTCCCAAACTTGATTGATGACTCCCTATGTTGAATTTACATGACATCATTCATTCTATGTTGGTTTGCTTCCTTATCATGCTCTGTAACTTTTACTTTTCTAACTTATTTATGATGTCCTACAATATAGATATCACACTATAAAACTACACTATAGACCTAAAAATAAAGCAATAAAATAATACATTAAAAAAAAATCTAGTCTACATGGTGTTACTCAACACCCTATTTGATTTTTTTGTGATATTTGATAGATATTATTGATGATAAGTCTTAAGCCTATAGTGATTTACAATCATATAAGAATGGTTCCTTGAAGGTACCTTGACATAATTATCTTTGTTGTGATACTTCATGGATGATGTAAGGTATTTTCCATTGGATTCACAACTTGCCTTGAAATTCCCCAAATATGCTATCATACAGTAATACTAATTATTCTGGGTAAAATTAATTAGATCACAAATTGGAATCATGTCACATTTTTTGAATTTTCTTATTGAATTCTTGTGTCCATTTTGATATTTACTTGGTTTCTTCCATCTGAGTTTTAAATCCATCAATCTTGCATGAAGATATTTTTGCCTAGTTTATTCCATCCAAGTTAAATCCATCAATATTGCATGAAGAGAGTCTCGATCTCCTAGTCACATGATCATTTAAATTCACAGACAAGGGATTATGTATTCCATTGGCATGACTACTTCTAACTTATTAATCAGCTAAAATGTAGTGAAACTTATTACATGCTTATAGTTTGTCCTATAACCCATAGGATCGTAGTAATTCAATCCTCCAAATCATATATTTGCACATTACATATTTTTTTGAGCATCTTTACAAGGATTTTATTTTATGCTAATGTCTATCCATTGGCTTGTGGGTGATATGTTATGCTTTTATGGTGTAAAATCAGAAACTCCTTCATACGAATATTGATGTTATTATTGAGGAAGTTCATTCCTCTATCACTAATTAACTTTAAATTACATATAAATATGGATATAATATTCTCTTAATAAATTTGGTTGTGTTATTAGCAATGCAGATATGTGGCATTTTAGCTTCTAAGCATTTGATAAAGTAATATGTCATAGCAATTATGTGCTTTGCATGATTGTGTTTGCTAGGTGGATTGATTAGTCCTAAAAATTCAATTCCCCACTATTAAAATGGATGCTTATCTAACATGGGCTTTGATGACATTTCATCTCTATGATTAGGCCTTTCCATTTATTAAAAAATGTCATAGTGTTTTTCTACTCGATGTGCATCCTAAAACATTGTAGGAAACCATAAACCACTTTGAAGTATCTTCCTTATAGTGGATTCTCTTATGAAATATCCACTTATGATTCCTTTTTGTGTATCTTTAATAAATTTTGGTTTATCATGCTCTTAAGTTACTCTATATAATACTCATCTTTGGCCATTTTGTATAGAAAGCCATTAATATGTTGAATGGAATAACTCTTGTGATCAACTAATTTTTATCCCTTTCCACATAGTGTGAAATAAAAATTTATTATTCAAGTAAATTTTTTATGTCTTTCATGTTTTATAGAATTTTAGGGACTCAAAATAAATGGGCATCTGAAGATTCATATTGTAATTCTTTAGGTTCTTCTTCGTTGCATACTCGACTCAAGTGGTTTGGCCCCATATTTTCTCTCCCAGGCTTCACAATGCTTTAAATCTAATATTATTAAAACAACATAAACCATATAGATATCCTCCATCATATTATGTGATTACTTACCTTATATATTAGATCTTGATGATCAGTAAATTTTTAAATAGTGTTGCTAGAAGTTAGTGTTATAACTTCTGACATGCAAACACCATTGCTAGGGCTTATCATTTTGTAGTTGTGTAATTGTTTTATAACTAGTTTTTTTAGATTATGAAATGAATGGGATGGTTTAATCCTCCATCTATTGGATATGATAAAACACATCCTACCATAGTTCCTAAAGTGTCTACATGAACATGAAATAGTTTGGTCCAATTAGGAAAGACCCATACGGGCACTGTTACCAGCGTTTGCTTTAGATCCACAAATGTTGTTTGGAACTTATTAGTTCATTATAACTTAATATATTTGTGCAGTAGCTTATCCATGGGAATAAGTATAGATACATAACCTTTTATTAATTTCTTATAGTATCTTGTGTGACCCAAGAATGATCACACCTTTACAGAGCTTGTAAGAGGTGGCATACCCATAATTATTATTATTTTGGATTGGTCAACCATGATCCCATTATTACATACTATATGAAACAAAAATACACCAAAGGGTGTAAAGAACAAACATTTATTCAAGTTTTATGCAATATTTAGAGTTATGCAACGTTTCAACATCAACTATAACTTAGATAAGTGTTTATTGAATAAGAAAAAATAACCCAATCATCTAGGTAGACTTCTAGGAAATCATAGATGAATTATTTAGTTACAGTGACCACAACCCTAGATAAAATAAAAGGAGAATTCTTAAATCCAAAAGGCATTTCATTGTATGCAAAATATCCCCATTACAAAGTAAATGTGTTTTTAGCTTGATCTTCTATTGTGATTGGGATTTGATGGTATCCATTGAACCCATATGTAAAAGAGTACACCTTGTGTCCTTAGATTGAATCTAGTAATTTATTTGTGAATGGGTTTATGAATGGATAAGTAATGAAAACATCATTTAGCACATGGTACTCCCCACATAATCTAATTTATCCATACTTTCTAGGTTGCACCACCATTAGAATAACCCAGACTATTTTTTCCACAGAATAGATAATGCTTGCTTCTTACATATAGTTTAGTTTAACCTTTACCTTAAATTTCATAATGAGATTTAATCTATATAGATGATTTTTAACAGGTTATGCATACTCCTTTAGCTCTATGTACATCTCCTCAAATGAAGGGTCTACACCTTTTAATTTTGTAAACTTTGTTGGAAATACATCTTGATAATCTCGTAATAGTTATAGTCCTAAAATCTCATTCTACATATAGTGATCACCTAAAGTCACAAGTTATGGCTCAAACTCTATCCTAATATTCCCTACCAATTTATTTAATGGCTCCTGGTATTTTTTTTGGAATCACTTAGAATCTAGTATTGCATTATTCTTTGTCCTTCTTACTCTTGAATATTAATATTTCAAAGTTGTTGATCTTTAATTTGGTAGGTGATTTTAGCTCTAGGATCCTCCATTTCTTGCTCAGGTTCAAAAAAATGCCTTCAAATCCAAGTCCTCATCATTGTCATTGGACTTATTTTTTTCCCCATTATTGATTATTTTATTTCAAGGTTTTATCAAAATTACTCTTTTTGTTTACTATCATTATAGTCTTGAAGAGATACATTCAAATCCTTAGATGTTTCTATTGTGAATCACATTCTTATATACTAATGAGATACTCTATTTGGCCATGGCATAATAAGGTCTTCAAATTTTTAAGGGCTTTTTACAATAAGGGATTCTCATCTTTGAAGAAAAATGTTTGAATAAATTCTTATTGGTCTTGCATCCAATTCTTAGTTTCCCTTATATGCTCTTGATGCATGTACCATGTTGTTATAATATGCACTAAATTATGTTTGAATACATGTAGACAATATCTAGGTTTTATACCCTATAAAAACCACACATTTATGAATAAGCATGTTGGGACACTATCCTTCCAAGAAAAATGATCATTGATTTATTATCGTAGGTGTTATTTGAAATTGAGCTTGTATAAAATTGTAAGCATCTTCAAAATTTACTTGATTCGAACTCTATTTTGCCCACCATGTCACAAAAATTCCCTTCAAAATGTACTTCATTTCAATCATTGATCTATATTTGGAACATGTTACTCTAATCTAGAAATAAATTGGTCCAAATCCTTGGTTGAAAAATATTGAGGTATTTGTCACTCTATAGTGAAAACCATTCTCATTGGTCTCACCTCATGGTCTCCTTTTACCCAATTAGGCATATGAGTATCTGAATCCTTACTCACATAAGACAATTTCCCACAGTAGAACACCTTTCTAAGTGATTTTGGTATAATCCATATATGTCGCACCTACTTGATATATCAAATCTACTTTAGACCTTGTTGGAAATCACATAGAAGGTGACTTACATTATCCTATATGAAACTACATAACTTGTGCATTCATTATCATAAGTATAGATGAAAGTTGTTTTATTTATTTTAGTTATTATTAAAGCTTCATTTCTATTGGGAAATGAGGTGTTTCAACCTTGACAAGTCAAGACACTATTCATAAGACACTATTCATGTGATGAGGTGGTAGTAGTGAGTTGGTAATGACTTTGCATGTGATGTAGTAGGTTATGTAGGTGGTGATGCAGGGGCTGATGTGGCTTGTGATGAGTTTTCATGGCCTATGGAGGAATCTACATGATGTAAGTGCATATGAGTTGAAGTGGTGAATACCACTCCACTAAGGAGATAAGTGGTTGTCTTCTGATATGCACATGATTTTGCTTTAGGTGCAAAATGACAAAAATGAGATATGGGTTAAATTTATTTGTGGCCTCATGATCTTGAGTGGAAGGAGAAGTCAAAATTTGGTGGAGAATCTCTTGGAAGCATGTGGAGTCACATTGGATAGTGGGGAACAAGTTACTATTACAATTTGGAGGCACATGTGCGAATGGGGCATAGTTTTTTAGGCTTTTTACAATGGAGGATGATGTTTCATAAGTGGAGGATCCATTTTTTACTAAATCGAAAAACTATGAGCTTGTTACTATTACTAAATAGCGGTGCCACTTAAGGGTGGTGAATTTCTTCCTTGCCCATGAATTTTTCTCCATATTGTAATCTTATAAATAAGATGTATTCTCCTTTGTAATGTAAGCTAAGCATTGAAGATTTTGATAAGCTTAAGATATGCAATTAATGCATGAAGTAGATAAGCTTATAATTTAGAGAGTTGTATAAAGGAACTGAAGCTTTGTATAACCAGTTCTTCTCCTAGGTATAGTATACTGGTGATGCTCCTAGAAGGTTGATCTACAAGTGTATGGTGTAATATTATTTTTTTGATTAATACAGTGGGTTGTTTTGGAGTGTCGGTTTTTTTTACTGAAAAGGGTTTTCTGATGTGATCATTGTGTATGGTATATTGTTGTTTTTAATTATATGTGTTTTCTCTAATTTTGTAACAATTTCAAATTAGTTTGCATATTCTCCTCTCAAGGTTTAGTGTAAATGAATTATTTTCCACTATCTCATATTCCTTTCAATTTATGGATGGAAATGTCATGCTATGCAGCTTATAATCTGTTATGCTTAGATTTTGTGCCCACATTAAACCAAATATTATCTCTATAGTCATAGGGTGATTACAATTCTTTGGATATGATGTGTTAATTACTCTTGAATTTTTTTAAGGGTATAATAATAATTTTATCCCCTTGGTGTGCCTCTAGCTGATTATGTATTGTATTAATGGTGATTTGACCATCATAATCCCACTTCTTACCAATCAACTCAAGTTTCTTCAGTATTCATGTCAATTAATTTGAAATCATATCACAAACTTAGATTAAAAACTTTGATTTCTACATCCTCCAACCAACCAATATTTTCTACCTTCTCATAATCTGCGAGACTTAGTATTATTAGAATATGATCAAAATTCAGTCATCCAAGAGCTTCCCATATAGACCAAGGGATCATATTGACTATGCTTCCAAAATCAAATACAACATTTGGTACTTCATACGCTGCCAATCAAATATTAATGTGAGAATCAACATCCCAAGGTTTCTTAGTCTTCACATACTAAAATACTTTGTCATTACATTGTTAAACTCTTTGTGTGCACTCCAACAAGATGTGTAAAAGATTTGTGGTATTTTGTGATATGTCTTCATTTCATAGTGTATATAAATTTCAAAAGATCAATAAAAAAAATAACTACTTCATCCTACCTCATGATGCATGTAATTTTTCCATACATATGCACATTAATGACTATGAAATCACCCTCTAACATATTCTAATACCATATGCTAGATAGAACCTGAACTGTTTGATACATTAAACCCTTTTCTTTCACAAGATCTAAATGTTTATCCTGTTAGACCTTTTTGATTTTTTAATCTTGTGACATTTTAAAGTGGGTCAATCCATGTTATGTATATTGATGTCATTTAATTACTTTCATGAACACATGATATTTGGGGTGATAATTTATCATATTCACATTCATACATGCTTCTCTTTTATCTATTTTTCTAATACTAGACAATATTTAGTGTGGTGATGTCTTGAACTTTGCAATAAGTGCAATGCATCTACCTTTGAGTATTAGTTTGTAAATTTCATGAAAATTGGTTGTATTATACACACAAATATTAGATAATTAGTTGACACCCCTATCATTCATCTTGTCTATAATTTCCCCTTTGACATCCACCACAAAACCCTCCTTTGTTTCCCCCTTATTTTTTTTGGAAACTCTAATCTTCTTGTTGTTAACCATCATATCCTCCTTGTCGTTGTGGTGAACCCCAACCATGTTTTTTTTGACTATCATATCCACCATATAACCCTTGGGGAGAAGAGGGTGTCTATCCTATTGGTTGTTATTGGAGAGACACAATGTTCCATGAGTGTTGGTATTGAGGAGATCACAAGTCCATCTTGTTTGATACTGTGGTGTCCATCCTGCTAAACCCTAAGGTTGATATTGAGTTATAGTAGTCATTTATACATTTGGGATTGGAATCCCAAGTTTCAAAATAGGGATCTACTACAAAGCTACTATGAAGACATTCTTGGTGATGAACTATAAGCATGATAGGAATGTTTGAATGATGTTCTAAGTAGTTTTAAAACAATAAATGGAATAGTGAGTGATCCCATATAAATTGTAAGTAAACAAAATGGTGAATAGGCCAAGTAGGGGTAAATATGTCAAGATAAAAATATTTTTAATCACTTATAGTTTAATTTTGAGTGTCTACATGTGTGTGTGTATTTAATACATGTATGCAAATTATAAGGTACTACATTCATCTCATGTATGCATGGTCATCCCTGTTAGAGCATCTAATGACTAAGTGGGCTTAATTAACCCTTAGTTTACCTTGATAGTTAATTAAATAATAATATATTATTATTTACTAAAATGAGGTGAAAACCTCATGAAAATAAATAATAATATGATATTTTTTTAATAGTTACCATTATTATTAAATGGATCTTGGGATGGTTGGACCCATTGGTTACAACGGTCACCTCCTTTCACATTTCACTATAAATAGAGTTTTACCCCAATTTTGGATCATGGTGAATTATTATCTCATTTGATCTTACTCTGAAGTAGTCATTTTATGCATATTTAAGTAGTCTTAAATATTTTTCAAATACTGAAGAGCAAAAAAAATAGTTCTAATTTTTTATTCATCCACCAAGGGTGTCATAACAATAGTAATAAAGAAAGATCATATTTTTATTATTTAAAAATATAATTTTGGTTATTCTATGCACTTAATTGGTCATTTCAAGGTAGTTTAGAGTTTTACATGCCCTGATTTGGCCTCTTATACCCTGTGAAAGTTCCACTCTTGCCTTGTTGTGCCATATATCTACCTAGAAGTGTTTATGGAGGAGTGAAACATAAAATTATTCACCAAAAAAATCATTTTAAATATGTTTTTGGCACTAACATGTTATTTAAGAAGGATTTATAAAGTTCAAACCATTTGAAACCTTGTACAATTTACTATGAACATTTATTCACCTAAAGGAGCACCATAGTCAAACTATAAGTATGTAATTAATGTTACAAAGTTTTGAAGAATTATGTAAAAAATATTTTTTATTTAATTTTCAAATTTCCACATAAAACAAGTGGCCCCCACCTTCCCTGACTAGCATTTTATCCAAATTTTTTTTTAGAAAAGATTTTTACATGCACATTATATATATTTATATATATATATATATATATATATATATATATATATAATGTTTTTAATTAAATTAGTGCATGTAATTGTTGATGTGGTGGATTGCACCCTATGAAGGGAGGCTCAGCTCTCTTTATCCACATGACACAATGGAGACATCCCTCTTGTTGTGGGTGGAAAACGTGAGGGATGCATCTCTAGATTAGGGGCTAGCTCCCCTTGATGCACATTGAGGCCCTAGATTTCCTCCTGCTAATAATGGGGGGGATGAAAAGGGAGAGAAATACTAAAATTAAAACCTATGCTAAACCAAGGATACACCAAAATGTTTGGTCTACTCAACTTTGACATACACTTTACACTAGAGACAAGCAAGCATACACTTCATTCAAATGAGAACCTTTCCTGCATCAATGTTTCAACAAGGGGTCCTATGGAGATACAAGGAGGGAGAACTACCAAAGGTGTTCTAATACACACTATGGATAGCTTATTCACATGCACCTATACTCTGTTCTTGACATTTCTTGTTGACCTGCAAGAGAAGAACTCACAATACACTAGATATGTTGGATTCAAACTGTGAAAGCATGAAAGAAAATGACTTGACACAAGATCAAAACCATAGACATATGAAAAAGTGTAAACTCAAATGGAGGTAAAATGTTGTGTCTGATTCAAGGTAAATTCTTGTAGGGCTTCACCATACAAGTTGAGAGATTCTTTTCTCAAATGAGAAGATACAAATATATAAAGAGCTGGAAACAAGATGCTGACAAATCATTAGGAATGGAGACCCATGTTGGATTTAAACACTTGGCCATGAAAAATAACCATGTTGTTGCTATATTCTTCAAACTACGTATGAGAGAACCATGTTGTAGATGTCCAAGTCACCGCCCTTGCTATCCTGGGCCTGGAAAAGCATGGGATAATCCTAACAACTGACAAAGCCATCCCCAAGTTGTTGTGGCTAGACCATGCTCTCTTCAATGTTGGGTGTAACTAGTTTTTCATTAATGGTGAAGCATGAAAACATGGGTTGTTCTCCTCTATAGTTTAAAAACCAATCTATTTTATTAGTTTTTGGTAGATATATTTCACCAAATATATTAATTCTCCTTGTTGAGTTGTTTATGCCACTTATCTTGGTCTGAGTGGTCATTGATTCTTCCTTTTGACCTTGTCAGCTGCTAGAACTATTATGCACTTTGTATTTTTTCACTCTTTACTTTGTTCATATTTTGTCTCTTCATTGCCTTCTCCTTTGCCTTAGCTTCTTCTTGGCTTGTCTTTGACTTATCAGGCCTTCGGGTTCTCAGTGGTCTCTACTCCTTTGTTTTGGGCTTTTTGCCATGCTTTCCTTTGGACATTTTATCTAAAGGAATTCTTTATTTTGTTTGCCTATTTTCCCAAAGGGCACGTACCTCTCAAGCCTTTTATCTTCATTCTTCACTTTCTTAATGTGCCCTTCGCAAGGGCACTTTGTGCCTCAAAATGCCCCTTCAAAACTTTTGATTTAGTCCTACCACTGACCAAGGTGCCCCCCATAAGGACACTTTGAGTCCAAATTTTCCTTTTAGAAGAATTTTAAGGGTCATATGCATCACCTAAGTTCCCTTTTCAAGGGTACATACCCTTCAGGAATCCTACAAATGACCCTTCAAAAAAGTGAAGAGGTCCTCTTACCGATGAAAAGCCCTCCACAAGGTCCATTTTGCCTCAAACATACCCTTCGACCTTTCTTCAATCATCCTTCAGAAAAGTGAAATTCCACTTCCTTTACTTGGTGTCCTTCAAAGAAATTTGTTGCCTTGGTGAGCATGCTAGACCAAACTAGGTTCAACGTAAATAACTTATGAAGCTTTCAAGTAAAAGCACTTTAAAAACTTGATTCCTTCTCAATAGACCATTTCAAACTTCTTAGTAGCTTCTAATTTGGGTTTCACATTGACTTTAGATTATAAGGAAAATAAGTAAAGACACTTGCAAAGTCTGAATAACACTACAAGGACCAAATCAAGTTTATTAAGCAACTCAACTTATGAAAATTTCACAAGTAAAGTCATTTGGAAAACCTGATTTGGTCTATGAAGACCAAATTAGGTTTTTCAAGTGACTTAGCCTATGAAAATTTCATAAGTTAAGTTGTTTTTAAAACTCAAAATGCACTGTTGTAGGTGAAGTAACTGCACTTGACAAACCTAAAATGCACTTGGCTAAGCAAAATGACAAAACTCTTAGCTTTTTCATGAAATAGGTCTGACAGGGGGTATTTTGCACAAGGAAGCTGAAGGATGACTTAGCCAAATCATGGATGTGAAATAATATTTGAAAATAAAAAGGAGGGTGTGCCCAATTTTGGCTTATAGGACCAAAAATTGGTCAACACATTTGGCGACTCACAGGGGAAGCATGCCTACTATGCTTGGGAAAATTGGTAGCCTCTAAGTCCATTAGGCATGGAGTAAGGATGCATCTTGAAAAAGTTAACAATATCCTTTTAAGGACCTATGAAATATGAAGAATTTACCTCAAACAATAAGGAAAATAACACACAATAAGGCAAAACAACACACACATGTGCAACAGCACTTAGGGAAAACAAAGACAACATAACTGAAAGCAAACTACTATGTATAGATAACTAGATACATTTCCCACCCTCCTGGATCAAAGGGAAAACTTCTTAAGTCTCCTTCATGGAAAGAAAACTTATGGTGCCAGACAAGTGGTTGAATAAAATAGAAGCTTGGTGACTTGCTCTTCTTACCTACCACTTTGATTGGCTTGTATTAAAGTGGATCAGGGTCAAACATGCCTCCAACATATATGTATTCATCTTAATCTTTGAAGGCTACCCCATGTTAGCCCTTCAGGATTGTGTACTTCACCATGAAAACAATGGTTGTTATCTCATCACCATTGGCCTCAGCTAGCTCATAGCCCCCTTAATATGCATAATGGGCCAATTTGTTCCCTTCTACTTCATTGAGGAGCCTATCAAGTTGACCCTTTACTTCATCATCATGGCTTTTTTGAAGAAGGGTGATTGTTTTGATGTCTGGAATGAGATCACAAATTGATTGTTCTTACCAGGGAACATTACCTTCTTGCTAAAAGCTTTCTTCTTTAAAGTTGACATCCAAATGCATAGGCCTCTTCTCTGCTTGCTCAAAAACAAGAGTCTTTGGATGCTCAAAGACATGCTCTTGATCCTCCTCTAACTTATGTCCCATGGCATGGTCATTCTCCTCATCAAAACAACAAGTAAGTTCATCAAACAAGGGGGCAGAGAGTTTGCCATGATTACATTCCTCATCATCCATTGTTGACAAATAAAGCTTGTCAACCTCTTCTTCATATTGATGGAACATCCACATATATGCATGTCCTAAGTATTCTCCATTATTTGTGATGTCCTTAAAGGAAGTATCCATGATGATCTCCTCCTCATTGTCACTCATGAGAGCCTCTTGGGTAGCTACAAATTGGATCCTCTCTTTTTCAATTGCCTCTTTCAAAATAGGTTCCTCCTTGAGAAGGAGTGAATTAGAGGGCTGATGGATAAACTCATGTGGAAGATGAGGAAATAATTAAGCTATAATTTAATGATTATGTTCCTTCTATTTGTCCAACACTTCATCTACATCAAATATGGCTTGACGACTCTCTTGACGGGGTGTAGATGGGGTGTGTTCAGACATAGGATCTTTTGTTTGGTCTAAACCATCCACCACACCTTGGCTGAGGAACCTCATTTTGAACTCTAATGCTACAATTTTATTTGATATATTCTCTTGGAAGATCCTTTCTTGGAGCTTATGAGCATCATCATGATGAGTAGGATCAGCTTCATCTTTTTCAAGGCTTTGAGCAAAACCTTTCTCTTCTTTTTTCTTACCCCATGATTCCATTATCTCTTTCCAACCCATAACTTTGGGGCTAGAACTCTTCTCTTGGGGATAGGTAGAAACTTCATTCTCCTCAAGGTCCTGGGCTAGTTCATGATAGACATTTCTCCAACTTGGAATCTTGGCACCATGCTGAAAGACTTGAGGAGGTTGAGGAAGACCAAGAAGGATCTGTTCATGCACAGGAAGAGCTACTTGAAGAGAAGCATGTTGCTTTCCAAGAGACATAGGGTGACTTCTTTCAAAGGAGGCTTCACAATCAAAGGAATTGAGGAGGGTAGCTTCCATGGGAGGTTGCTCTAATGTCCTTTCGTGTTGGAAAGCTAGATGCAAAGGATTAAGAGCAGAAGTGGTTAATGCATCAGATGAGCTAGAAGATTAGATTTGGTGAGTAAGGGCTATTTGGTAGAAAGTATTTGATGTACAAGAGTTGAAATTATTTTAAGTAGGAACGGTTTGCTTTGGGATGGGAAAAGGAATGCAAGGCTGATTGCCTCAAATGAATGGACTCTTCCATCTTGCCAATTCCCCCTTCATGGATTGTAAGGCCTGAGCTTGATTAAACAAGCACTCCTATTTGTACATCAGCTCTTGTTGATATCTATTATGTTCCTTCAATCTATCTATCTCCATCACTTGATTATCAAACTCCAGCATTATTTCCAACAAACTAAGTGAAGGGCAACTAAGAGAGTTGCTTGAGGTGATTCCATGAACAACCTGAGCTTGATCAGAACTATATGGAGGAACACAAGTCTCATGTTTCTTAGTAATGGGATTATACATACCAAAAAGTGATTTCTTGATGGCACCAGGACTGATTAACTAATTTATTTGACTTAGAGTCACCAATGGTGTTGGGTGAAAATCCTCCAAAGGCTGGTTGGTTGAAGAACACACCAAAATTCTTCAACTCTTTGGACAAAAAAACTTGTCCCACCAGGTGTGCCAAAAACTATTGACATGGTGGATTACACCCTATGAAGGGAGGCTTATCTCTCTTCATCCACATGACACAATGGAAACATCCCTCTTGTTGTGGGTGGAAAACATGAGGGATGAATCTCTAGATTAGGGGCTAGTTCCCCTTGATGCACCTTGAGGCCTTGGATTTCCTACTACTAATAATGAGGGGGATGAAAAGGGAGAAAAATATTGAAATTAAAACCTACGTGAAAGTAGTGATGCACCAAAATCTTTAGTCTACTTAGCTTTGACATACACTTTACACTAGAGACAAACAAGCATACACTTCATTCAAATAAGAACCTTTCTTGCATCAGTGTTTCAATAAGGGGTCCTATGGAGATGCAGAGAGAGAACTACCAGAGGTGTTCTAAGACACACTATGGATATCCCATTCACATGCACCTATACTCTATTCTAGACACTTCGTATTGACCTGCAAGAGAAGAACTCATAATACACTAGATATGTTGGATTTAAACTGTGAAAGCATGAAATAAAATGACTTGACATAAGATCAAAACCATAGACATATGTAAAAGTGTAAACTCAAATGGAGGTAAAATGTTATGTCTGATTTAAGGTAAATTCCTGCAAGGCTTCACCATACAATCTGAGAGATTCTTTTCTCAAATGAGAAGTTATAAATATATAGAGAGCTAGAAACAAGATGCTGACAAATCATTAGGAATGGAGACCCATGCTGGAGTTAAACACTTGGATATGACAAATGACCATGTTGCTACTATATTCTTCAAACTACATATGGGAGAGCCATGTTGTAGATGTCCAAGTTGTCACCCTTATTAACCTAGGCCTGCAAAAGCATGGGATACTCCTTCTAGCAATTGACAAAGCCATCCCCAAGTTGTTATGGTTAGACCATGATCTCTTCAATATTGGGTAAAACTAGCTATGCATTAATGGTGAAGCATGAAAACATAGGTTGCTCTCATCTATAGTTCAAAAACCAATCTATTTTATTGGTTTTTGGTAGATATATTTCACTAAATATATTAATCCCCCTTGCTGAGTTGTCTATGCCACTTGTCTTGGTCTGAGTGGTCATTGATTCTACCTTTTGACCTTGTCAGCTACTGGAACTATTCTACACTTAGTCTTTTTCCACTCTTTACTTTTCCTATGTTTTGTCTCTTCCTTGCCTTCTCCTTTGCCTTCGCTTCTTCTTAACTTATCTTTGACTTATCAGGCCTTCAGGTTCTCAACGGTCTCTACTCCTTTGTTTCAGTCTTTTTGCCACACTTTTCTTAGACAAAATATCTGAAAGAACCTTTGGACATTTTTTCCAAATAAATTCTTTCTTTGGATTGCTTCTTTTCCTGAAGGGCATGTACCCCTTGGGCCTTTTGTCTTCATTCTTCACTTTCTCAAGGTGACCTCTGCAAGGGCACTTTGTGCCTCAAAATGCCCCTTCAAAACTTTTGATTTGGTCCTACCACTGACCAATGTGCCCTCCACAAGGACACTTTGAGTCCAAAGTTGCCTTTTAGAATAATTTTAAAGGTCATGTGCACTACCTAAGTTCCCTTCATAAGGGTACATACCCTTTGATAATCCTATAAACAACCCTTCAAAAAAGTGAAGAGGTCTTCTTGCTGATGAAAAGCCCTCTACAAGGTCTATTCTACCTAAAACATACCCTTTAGCCTTTCTTCAATCATCCTTCAAAAAATTGAAAGTCCACTTCCTTTGCTTGGTGTCCTCCAAAGAAATTTATCGCCTTGGCGAGCATGCTAAACTAACCCAGGTTCTTCAACATAGATAACTCATGAAGATTTTAAGTAAAAGCACTTTGAAAACCCAATTCCTTCTTGATAGACCATTTTGGACTTTTCAGGAGCTTCTACTTTAGGTTTCACATTGACTTCAGCTGATAAGGCAAATAAGTAAAGACACTTGCAAAGTTTGAATAACACTTCAAGGACCAAATCAGGTTTATTAAGCAACTTGACTTATGAAAATTTCATAAGTCATTTAGAAAACTCAATTTGGTCTATGAAGACCAAATCAAGTTTTGAAAGTGACTTAGCTTATGAAAATTTCATAAGTTAAATTGTTTTTAAAACCCAAAATGCATTATTGTAGGTGAAGTAACTACACTTGACAAACTCAAAATGCACTTGGCTAAGCAAAATGATAAAACACTTGGCTTTTTAATGGAATAGGTATGACAGGGGGTATTTTGCATAAGGTATCGAAGGGATGACTTAGCCAAATCATGGATGTGAAATACTCTTTGCAAATAAAAATGAGGGGGTGCCCAATTTTGGCCTGCAAGACCAAAAATTGGTCAATAGTAATATCTCAAGTAAATTCTTAATTGAGTTGTTGGATCTTATTTTGCTAAAACCATGTAAATAAGAGGTCTAGTATTTAAAACACACTAGCTATTTCCTTTTTTCTCAAGTTACTTTTTAAAATTTGATTAATTTTAAATTATATTTTTTGGTTTGCATGCCAATCTTCTCACGTGCAAATTCCTCTCTATTGTCGACATTCATTGCCACATTTAACCTAGTCAAAACCTTGTCAACCATAGTTGTGTAACCAGTTGATTCATAGGTTTTAGAACATTCTGAATGCATTGGTATAGTTTGTTTTTTAAGCCTCATATTATAGATTTTACACATTTTCTAATCATAGTGTTTAAATAGTTGTTTTGTGTGTGACTCTTGCAACACATAAATTAGTGTATTTTGCTTCAAAGTTTTTGCATTGTTTAGCATATATTTGAATAAATTTTACTTTTTTACACTTGTAATTTGTTTTACTATCAAATAAAGTTAAAATTCAAATTTAAAAATGTTAATTTTTAATAATTATTCTTACATTAATGTATTTTTATGATACTTGTGACACCTTATTTTATGAAATCTTACACAAATTTTATTGCTTTGTCTAGTATTAATTTGAACAATTTTTTTTTACACTTAAAATTTACTTTATTTTTGTAAATAGAGTGTAAAATCTTATTAAAAAGTTCAATTTTAAGCTTTTTTCTAGTTTTATATTGTCATTGTTAAAGAGAATTTATGGTTTTCCCTAACTTTGTATAAAATTAATTTCAAATTTTTAAAGGATCAAACTATAACATATATAAAATTCACGTTAAATTAGAATTTATGACCCTAAAGTTGTGAAACATTATCATCAAGGCTGAAAAAACCTTTTCAGGATGACATGCGACACTTGAACTTTCAAATACGTTTAAATAAAAATTAAAATAAGCCTGTTGATTATCTTGTGAAGTGTTAAGGATGAATTTGTACTCCATATCATCAATCAATATTCCCTAGTGATGCTTAGAAACTCTTTGAGTCTATACATAAGGGAACTCATCTCTCTAATATTATTACGTTGATTCATGAATTGCTTATAACACCTATGAAAGGTGATAAATTTTTTGTTAACTTTATTGCTAAAATTAATAATATTAAAGCTCAGTTATATAGATATAACTATAATTTAATTTAAAATTCAATGCTTTATTTTATTATTTAGTTGAATATTCATGAAATAAATCATAATTTTATTTTTATTTTAAATTCAAAACACCAAACAGAGCAAGATATCCCTGAACTTCTACCCTCTTAGCTCTTTTGATTCAAGAAGATCAAGTTATGACTAATTGTGATTTTAAAGAGAATACCATCCAGGCACTTCTCTCTTAATTTTGTTTCTGAGAATAATAAGTGTTTTAATTCTAATCCTAATTCTACCAATGGCTTAAACTGGAACAAAAAATCTAGCAATAAGAATCATAAACCTAAGTGTTGGGCACCTAGAACAACAAACATGCTCTGATACCACTTGTCAGGGTCTTGCTCTACTAATTAGAGCACATATGATTACTTCTCGTATTAGCAACTAAACATGGAATTTAACCAGAATCAATAAGTAACTAGAAATATGAAACAACACAGGAATTGAGAGACAATACACAATTGTATTAATAATCACTCAGAAGAATATACAATAAGGAAGATGCCACTTCTTCCTCCACCTCAAAGGTTCGCCACTCCTCAAGACCTTCTTCCCTCTCTCTCTTGGTCACAACTATCAATTTCAATATAGAATTGATGTTCACCTCTCCAACCAGTTAGTAACACGCTGCCAGTTCACCAAGTACACAACCGTACTCCAAGTAGATCTCCTGCTCTTTGCTACCTGCAAATAACTAGACCTTACTCACCATTGTAGATCTCTTATAGAAAGTCATGCCCACATGCTAACCAAGATCATACACACATGAAGAACCCTTCTGATTCTCCAATCCAATACCCACCTTGGTACTGTGGCACTAGGAGGAACGCACCATTACTCTCGTCTCTCTGAAGGAGCTTATTGCTCTCTTACTCACTAGCTACAAACTTACACTACAGCCTATGAGTCCATATATAGATCTCATGCATACAATAATTAGACTAACCTAATTACATTAGTTAGACACACAACTCAAGACCAAAAATAGCCTTTGCATGCAAACACTCGATTCAACAAATGAACTATCCGTGGAACAAGCAGTTTTGGAACTGCCACAGGCGACCGACGTCGGTCCCTGTCTGCCTGGAGGTGACCGTCGTCGGCCGACATCCTGTCGATGTCAGTTGCCTTCCTGTCCACCCTGCCATCGTCGATTTCCCTGTGCACTGCACCCTGCTGATGCCAGTCTCTCTGGAACTCAGCAACCTCCTCCCTGTTTGCACCAGTTGAAGCTTTTAGCTCCACAATCTAACAATCTCCCACTTGGAGATAAACAGTTGCAACTGTACATGTACCTGTACTCTATATAATTGTACCCTGGCTTGTATCCCTCTTCAAGATCAATCCTGAAGACTAACCACCACACCCTGTGATGCTCTAACCTTTGTGCCTTTGTCCTGCAGATTCCACTCTCTTCTTTAACTTGGGAATCCATTCCGTCTCTCAGTGCTTACTTCCAGCTGACAAATCTACCAATAAACACCTGTTTGGTTCTTCTCCAAGGACTCACACTCCTCATCCATGCCAAGCTCCCACTGTATCTAGATTCTACCTGCATTGCTTCTTCCATCTTCCTGGTTCTTGACTATCAAAAAGCAATATAAAGAAGGTGAACAATGAATATGAGGTTCACTTACCCTTTCTGACCTCGACATGAGCGTTTGAGACTTGTTGTCCGCCCACTATCCGTACCAGTGACCGATCTCGGCCATCTCCCAGTTTGTTTCAACTGATGTTGGCTCCCTGTACTGGCCCTGACTACTGACGTCGTTTCCCTAGCTGATGCCAGTGTCCATCCTGCCGACGTCAGTTCCTTCATGACCGACGTTGGTCTTCCTATTGCCGACATCAGTTACTGTATGACCGACGCTAGTACCTATGTTCTTCTGTGAGTGATAACTTTTTACCCACGAGCTCTCTATGGATCAAAATCTTAGTCAAATCAACCCTGCTCTACTCAGAATAATTCAGTTCCCTCACTTGATCTCTATCCATCATCTCCTCCATGAACACCAAGGCTTTCCAGTTCTTTAGCTTCTCAAAACATCTGACTTCTGCTTCAAAACTTGCATTCTCCTCCTACATATGTGACTAAGCCTAGGAAGCCACATCTCTGCAACAGAAGGTGAATTAGCAATATAAGTAGATAGATAAAGGATACCTACTTTCTTACCACCATCTAATTCAAGTGTATCTGCTGTGAGAGTTACAGTGCATCTCTCATCACCCAAATTTCTTGAAGAAATTAGACTCATCTCCAAGACTGGTACCTACATGACTTCCTTCAACCACTGTGTGTCATCTGCCTGCAATTTCAGCTTCACTTCCCCTTCGTCAATCATCTGAAAAGGCTCTCCAACCCCTAAATAAGTCTCTCCAAGGTCTCCAAAGACATACCCATGAAAAGATGCTCTATTTCGGGCTGCATGGAAAGAGGTAAAAGAATCTGTAAACAAATATTCCACTTTATCCAGAACATCCTGTGCAATATTACCTGCAACATATGCTTCCACAAGCTGATCTTCTACCGACCAATGATCTCTTTTTACCTGCTCCTTCTTTCCATCAATCAGACCATTCATGCTATTCAGTTTCTCCATTCGTAGCTTACTTTCTTCTGCCATTGCTATACTCCCACTCAATCTGAAACCCCTGTGAGTGACCTGTAATCAACAAACACTACCAGATCTGAAACCACCTGTTAGTCAACCCAACCAAAAGCTCTGATACCACTTGTTGGTATCAGCTCTTGAACCTACAACCAAGGCTCTGATACCACTTGTTGGGCACCTAGAACAACAAACATGCTCTGATACCACTTGTCAGGGTCTTGCTCTACCAATTAGAGCACATATGATTACTTCTCATATTAGCAACTAAACACGGAATTTAACCAGAATCAATAAGTAACTAGAAATATGAAACAACACAGGAATTGAGAGACAATACACAATTGTATTAATAATCACTCAGAAGAATATACAATAAGGAAGATGCCACTTCTTCCTCCACCTCAAAGGTTCGCCACTCCTCAAGACCTTCTTCCCTCTCTCTCTTGGTCACAACTATCAATTTCAATATAGAATTGATGTTCACCTCTCCAACCAGTCAGTAACACGCTGCCAGTTCACCAAGTACACAACTGTACTCCAAGTAGATCTCCTACTCTCTGCTACCTGCAAATAACTAGACCTTACTCACCATTGTAGATCTCCTATAGAAAGTCATGCCCACATGCTGACCAAGATCATACACACATGAAGAACCCTTCTGATTCTCCAATCCAGTACCCACCTTGGTACTGTGGCACTAGGAAGAACGCACCATTACTCTCTTCTCTTTGAAAGAGCTTATTGCTCTCTTACTCACTAGCTACAAACTTACACTACAGCCTATGAGTCCATATATAGATCTCATGCATACAATAATTAGACTAACCTAATTACAATAATTAGACACGCAACTCAAGACCAAAAATATCCTTTGCATGTAAACACTCAGTTCAATGAATGAACTGTCATGGAACAAGCAGTTCTAGAACTGCCACAGGTGACCGACATCGGTCCCTATCTGCCTGGAGGTGACCGTTGTCAGCCGACATCCTGCCAATGTTGGTTGCCTTCCTGTCCACCCTGCCGTCGTCAGTTTCCCTGTGCACTACACCCTGCTGACGTTGGTCTCTCTAGAAATCAGCAACCTCCTCCCTGTTTGCACCAGTTGAAGCTTTTAGCTCCACAATCTAACAATCTTCCACTTGGAGATTAACAGCTGCAACTATACATGTACCTGTACTCTGTCTAATTGTACCCTGGCTTGTATCCTTCTTCAAGATCAATCCTGAAGACTAACCACCACACCCTGTGATGCTCTAACCTTTGTGCCTTTGTCATCCAAGTAACTTGCTGAATCCGCATCTACAAACCTATGTAAAAAATAACTTGACCCTGCATAGCATGTCGACCTGCCGCTGATCCCTGTAAGAATCCACTGAACTACCTTTCAGTACCTCTTCCTCGAATTGGCTCCATACTTTCTGACAACCCCCAATGCTTGGGAAAACTCAGGTCTACACTAGACCTCATGTGATTTCAAACCCTTTTTCAAGCTAAGCTTGAATTTTCCAGCCCTTGGTGTGCTTTCTGATTCTACAACCTGCATCATGAACCCTGCCAACACCGTCTTCACATCAGCTCCCACTGGAGATAAAATATCCATGTCTCTTATGCTAAAGAATTTTGCTGCTCCAAATTCTTCATGACACACCTTTGAACTAACCTTACCCTTATCTCAGCAAATCCCTGTATGTACAAAACTTGCTAGCAAATTACCCACATACAGTAACTGGATAATGTCACGACTCATCATCCACCTGGTAAGACAAAACCACAATAGTTACACTGACATTGACTGAAGCCATGCTTAGTCATCCACCTGTCAATACCTGTACCACTGTCATGCAGCTTCCTCAAGACCATATGCCTTGGCCTTATGTCTCATGTATCCGTCCACTCTCTTCTTTAACTTGGAAATCCATTCCATCTCTTAGTGCTTACTTCCAGCTGACAAATCTACCAACAAACACCTGTTTGGTTCTTCTCCAAGGACTCACACTCCTCATCCATGCCAAGCTCCCACTGTATCTAGATTCTACCTGCATTGCTTCTTCCATCTTCCTGGTTCTTGACTATCAAAAAGCAATATAAAGAAGGTGAACAATGAATATGAGGTTCACTTACCCTTTCTGACCTCGACATGAGCATTTGAGACTTGCTGTCTGCCCACTATCCATACTAGTGACCGATCTCGGCCATCTCCCAGTCTATTTCGATCGATGTCGGCTCCCTGTACTGGCCTTGACTGCCGACGTCATTTCCCTGGCTGACGCTGGTGTCCATCCTGCCGACATTGGTTCCTTCATGACCGACGTCGGTCTTCTTGTTGCCGACATTAGTTACTGTATGACCGATGCCGGTACCTGTGTTCTTCTGTGAGTGATAACTTTTTACCCGCGAGCTCTCCATGGATCAAAATCCTAGTCAAATCAACCCTGCTCTACTCAGAATAATTCAGTTCCCTCACCTGATCTCTGTCTGTCATCTCCTCCATGAACACCAAGGCTTTCCAATTCTTTAGCTTGTCAAAAACATCTGACTTCTGCTTCAAAACTTGCATTCTCCTCCTACATATGTGACTAAGCCTATGAAGCCACATCTCTGCAATAGAAGGTGAATCAGCAATATAAGTAGATAGATAAAGGATACCTACTTTCTTACCACCATCTAATTCAAGTGTATCCACTGTGAGAGTTATAGTGCATCTCTCATCACTCAAATTTCCTGAAGAAATTAGACTCATCTCCAAGACTGGTACCTGCATGACTTCCTTCAACCATTGTGTGTCATCCGCCTACAATTTCAGCTTCACTTCCCCTTCGTCAATCATCTGACAAGGCTCTCCAACCCCTAAATAAGTCTCTCCAAGGTCTCCAAAGACATACCCATGAAAAGATGCTCTATTTCGGGCTGCATGGAAAGAGGCAAAAGAATCTGTAAACAAAGATTCCACTTTATCTAGAACATCCTATGCAATATTACTTGCAACATATGCTTCCACAAGCTGATCTTCTACCGACCAACAATCTCTTTTTACCTACTCCTTCTTTCCATCAATCAGACCATTCGTGCTATTTAGTTTCTCCATTTGTAGCTTACTTTCTTCTGCCATTGCTATACTTCCACTCAATCTGAAACCCCTGTGAGTGACCTGTAATCAACAAACACTACCAGATCTGAAACCACCTGTTAGTCAACCCAACCAAAAGCTCTGATACCACTTGTTGGTATCAGCTCTTGAACCTACAACCAAGGCTCTGATACCACTTTTTGGGCACCTAGAATAACAAACATGCTCTGATACCACTTGTCAGGGTCTTGCTCTACCAATTAGAGCACATATGATTACTTCTCGTATTAGCAACTAAACATAGAATTTAACCAGAATCAATAAGTAACTAGAAATATGAAACAACACAGGAATTGAGAGACAATACACAATTGTATTAATAATCACTCAGAAGAATATACAATAAGGAAGATGCCACTTCTTCCTCCACCTCAAAGGTTCGCCACTCCTCAAGACCTTCTTCCCTCTCTCTCTTGGTCACAACTATCAATTCCAATATAGAATTGATGTTCACCTCTCCAACCAGTCAGTAACACGCTGCCAGTTCACCAAGTACACAACCGTACTCCAAGTAGATCTCCTGCTCTCTGCTACCTGCAAATAACTAGACCTTACTCACCATTGTAGATCTCCTATAGAATGTCATGCCCACATGCTGACCAAGATCATATACACACAAAGAACCCTTCTGATTCTCCAATCTAGTACCCACCTTGGTACTGTGGCACTAGGAGGAACGCACCATTACTCTCTTCTCTCTGAAGGAGCTTATTGCTCTCTTACTCACTAGCTACAAACTTACACTACAGCCTATGAGTCCATATATAGATCTCATGCATACAATAATTAGACTAACCTAATTACAATAATTAGACACGCAACTCAAGACCAAAAATAGCCTTTGCATGCAAACACTCGGTTCAACGAATGAACTATCTGTGGAACAAGCAGTTCTAGAACTGCCACAGGCGACCGATGTCGGTCCCTGTCTGCCTGGAGGTGACCGCTGTCGGCCGACATCTTGCCGATGTCAGTTGCCTTCCTGTCCACCCTGCCGTCGTCAGTTTCCCTGTGCACTGCACCTTGCCGACGCTGGTCTCTCTGGAACTCAGCAACCTCCTCCCTGTTTGCACCAGTTGAAGCTTTTAGCTCCACAATCTAACACTAAGTTTAATAGGAATTGTAATATATGTGATAAATTTAGTCATATAAAAGAAACTTGTTATAAAAATAAAGATAGAGTTCACAATAAATCTTATAAAAATAACAAAGGAAAGAAATCTAATAATAAAAAGAAGAATCAAAACCATAATCAGGATAACAATCAAGATTAGAATTCAAATGTTATTACTTTATATGTTGTTTTATTTGCTTCAAATGAGAATGAATAGAATCTAGATATTAGTGCATTGCACCATATGACTTGCTTATATAATATTTTTTATGATTCTAGAGATATCTTTAAAAATATTTACTTATGAGATAATTCCTTTTTAGAAACAACTAAACAAGGAAAAACAAAATTTGTAAATGTTGTTATTAATGATATTTTCTTTGTATCTAAACTTAATAGAAAAAAGTTATCTTGCTATCAAATTATGAATGATAATTTCATTGCAACATTTATTAAAGATAATTGGTCCATTATAAATCAATATGGCTCTCTGATTGTTGAAGGTGTTTAAAATAGTGGTTTATATATTTTCTCAACTTCTTCTACATGTTTTCTTTCATCACATAGTAAGAGTGAACCTTAATTATGGCATGAAAGATTAGGACATATTAATTTTATAAGTTTACATGATATGTCTACTCATAATGTTGTTATTGAACTACTTTCTATATATTCTCATCATGAAACTTGTGAGGGTTGCTTATGTGGTAAGCAATATACTAATCCCTTTCACAAAAATCATGATACGAATTCCTCACATCCTTTAGAATTAATTTATGCTGATGTTGTAGGACCTCTTAAAATTATATCTCTTAATGGATTTTTGTATACTATCACTTTTATTGATGATTATTCTAGAATGATTTGGTTCTTTGTAATCTATTAAGGTTGTGAGATCTTTCAAACCCTGTTGTTGTGACTTGGTATGGTTGTGGGAGCCACCAAACCCTCTTGTTGTGATCTAGTATGGTTGTGGGATCCTTCAAACCTTCTTGGTTGTGGATCCATTGGTTAAAACCCTCTTTTGGTTGTGGGACCAGTAATCAAACCCCTCACTTATCAATTTATATCTTTAGTTTCAAAAGTGTTCACCCTCTAAAGTAAAATAAAAAAGGAATGATTTGGTCATATTTCATTAAAAAATCTAAAGTATTATTTAAATTCAAATATTTTTTTGTTGAAAATACTTCCAGTTTTTATGTGAAGATATTAAGATCTGATAATGATGGTAAATATATTAGCAAAGAGTTTGATTCTTTCTACATTAGTTGTGGTATTCAAAGGGAATGAACAACTCCCTATTCCCCTTAGCAAAATAGTATTGTTGAAAGAAAAAATCACACTATTATAGAAATCACTAGAATTATGTTGCATTCGATAAATATTCCCAAGTTTTTATGGGCTAAAGCCATGAAAATTGTTATGTATATTCTTAATAGTGTCCCTACTAAATCTTTGCATTTTTATACACCAAAATACATGTGTGTTCATGCAATATCACTTTCCATTATTATAATTTTGTATTTACTTTAAATATACTAACTAAATTGATAATGTCTTAAATGGTATTTATTAGTAAAAACTATTTAGTTTAATTCTTGAAATTTTCTAATTACAATTATCTTATAACAGATATATTGGTCTTCAATGAGAAAGAAAAGAAAATAGATTTTATAATATTTTCAAAAAGATTTCATTTATGATGACTTTCAATTCATATGAGTTAACACTAAAATACAATATATGCATAAGCATTATGCCTAATTTGACAAGATGATTGTGTTTAGTTATTGAATTTGGTAAGAAGATCATGCTCGATAAGTTTGGATCTTTTATGTTTCAATTTTTAAGATGCTTCCATTTGACTAGTGAGGCAAATTAATGCTAATAACTTAGATATTTCATTTCATAATAAGATATGTTATGAAATGCAAAGTGTAAATGGAGTTTATATTAATTGACTCTTCATCATTTATTTTACTAAGCATTATATTCATAATATATAAAAAAAATTGTTCCAATCTCATATCTGCTTGATTTGATGATTGCATATTATCCTAAAATTATCCATGTATAATATACGAGAGGTTACATACCTCAATCTTCTGTTAAATCTAATTTTATATCATTAAAAAATTGAAGCATATTAAACTTTCAAAGTTTTGTTAAGACTCAAGTTATAATATGAAGTATTGATAATAATATATCTAATGTTTGGCTAAACTTAGTATCATGTTATTAGTAAAATTATTGTATGTGCATCGCATAATAATTGGGGATGTTCTCTTATGAATATTGGAGATGTCCACTAATAAATTGCATATAATAATTTATGTTTGTCACTAATTTTGTAATCAAAGTAGTTAATTTATTTTTCTAAAAACTTGACTTGGTTGTTTAAAATGTGTTTTACCACAAATATGTCATCCTTTATCTTTATGTATTTGGTTATTATGATGCTAACCATACTATAGTATCATGAATCTACTTCTAGATATATATTTAAGTTTTATGTAGGTGTTAAATTTGTATAGCTTTGACAAAAAATATAGTACAACACCAATGAACTAAACCTATTGAAGTTCATGTACATTTTATCTAAGATAAAGTTCTCAATGGTGATATTGATTTGCAATTCTATCCTAAAGATGAACAAGTGGCAAATATCTTTGTTAAACCCACTTGGTGCTACCAAGTTTTGTCAGATTCATAAAATTTTGAGACTGTTGGAGTTACCATTGAGGGGGAGTGTGCATGACAATGCCACTTTATAACTGTCATGTGTTACTTCTTCTATATACTTCTCATTATAAAGTATTATAAACTTCATGTGAAAGTTATTTAATTTGAAATAAACTTTGTGTGGAAGTTTTATTTTTGTATCCAATACATAAAAACATGATTTATAATAGAATTCTTTATGTTATAAAAAAATCCAACTATGTTTAGTGATTATTCATGAAAAACTATGAGATTTAGTCTCAAGATCATGCTAGCCTAAACTTATTTTCGACTAGTTTATGGATTATAATTTCTTTTGTTTCAAAATATGATATTTTACATGATGAATGTTTTTAAATCCTTCAACTATGTATATAGTATAATTATTTTTTAAAGTGATTATGATTTTTATCCTCACTTAGCATTAAGAGGGAGTGTTAGAGCATTTTGATGACTAAGTGGGCTTAATTTGACCCTTAGTTGGCTGTTAATTTAATAATAATAATATATTATTATCAACATGAGGTGAAAAACTTGTGAAAATAAATAATAATATTATTTTTTTTAATAGTTACCATTGTTATCAAATAGATTTCAAGATGGTTAGACCTGTTGGTTACAACAGTCACATCTTTTCACAATTCATTATAAAAAGGGTTTTACCCCTATTGTGAATCATGGTGAATTATTATCTCATTCAATCTTACTCAAGTGTTTTGAAAAGGTTTTGTGAAGGTTATAGAGAGGAAGTGAGAAGGAGAAGTTTATATTGTATTGGGTATAGTTTCTCGACTATTGAATATCACTTGTGAGTTTTTACCTATTGAAGGTTTTCCAACCTAATTATCCATGTTATATGTTATTGATCCATGTGTCAATCTGTGTGTATATAATTTGCTTATCAGTACATCCTAGATATATTCTATGCATCATGTATTATATCATGTGATTTATCAATCCCAATAAAATATTGTAATTGAGATCATCAAGCATGACTTAGAAAATTGTAGGTATGGTTATAGGGCCTAATGTCATTTGTAATTAAATTTTTCCTAGTACATTTTGCAATATTTTGTTAAATAATCAAATGTGCATATCATATTAATGAGTATCTTTTTATTCTTTACTAAGTAACCTAAGAGAGTTGATATTGCAAATGTTTAATCCATGCCCATTATCCACCAAAATCCATTTAACCATATTATTTTGAACCTACACTTGAATATATAATGGGAGGCATTGATCTATAATTTTTTTGAGGGGTAGATCCTCTTTTTCAAGAGAGATGATTTATTTTATCCATCATACAGTGTTAATAATAAAATCTACATAAGTTGGTTCTACATCACTTTGTAAAATGGTATCAAACAATGTTGCCTAAATAATATCTTTGTACATAGGCTCATTCTAGAGTAACTCTAAAAAAATATGTATTCTTTGATCGATCCATAATATCATATTCCTTAGCTTGATCCAATTGCTTGGTGAGAGGTGGTTGGGATTGAGGAGGAACCTTGGTTTTTACTACATGGTGGGTTACCTTACCCCTTAGAGTTGTAATAACATGGACCATGGTACTAGTGTGTGTGTGTGTGTGTGTGTGTGTGTGTGTGTGTGTGTGTGTGTGTGTGTGTGTGTGTGTGTGTGTGTGTGTGTGTGTAGCTCATTTTTAGGTACCTTTAGCTTTATTATAATAAAGGTGTATGTTCTGAACATATCTCATAGACACTTTGTTGATTATAAACTTTATATTGTTTCAAGTTCATGTAATACATGTAATATTCTATATATGTGATCAAAATAGTAAAATTCACTTTGATAAATTGGTATTAGATCCATGTCTTTTGTGAATATCTTGCATAAAAGCTATAGATCTTAATTTATAGTTAAATATTAGAAAAGATCAGTCAATTTTTAGATGGGTGAAAGATAAAATGCCATGCAATTGAGTCCACTTTAGACATGGTGTCCACTCCCAGACATTAGTTATCCACACATTCATTGCAAGGTCTTAGGGCCTAGACAAGCAATCTAATTTGATTCCATACACTCCTCTAAGTAAGCTCTCAATGGATTTTTCAAGTACTTCTAGTTCAATACATTCTCGGGTATCAAATTCACATAATTGTTCTCAAGAATAAGAAGGTTGAGTTGATTAAGATGGAAGTCTTGAATTCCATGATATAGATAAAGAATAATTTTATTTATAAAAATGAATTAATTCAAAAATGCTAAAATCTCTTATAAAATCAAAGGTTAATTTGCAAGTAATAGGAAAAGGCATCAGGGATTTATTCCTATCACTTGTTTCAAAATATGTAGATAGATGGATTTGTAAGGGTTACTTTCATATCCATTTCTCTCACTTTGATTTTATTGTACACCCTCATTTCAATTATGATATAGGTGAATTATATTTCATAACCCTGATTGATAATATAAACCCCAACTAAGATATTGTTGGTGTCACTTAGTTTACTTTGAATCCTCACATCGAATGGGAAGTGTTCAATTCAACCAAAATTTACCATGGAATTTATTAATGAAATTATCCCATATGTTTTTCTTTTGTGTCTAGAATTACAAGAGATAAACTCAATTCCATATCTATCTATTCTATAGTAGGTTCTAGATTTGTGGTTCATTTGTTAAATATTTTTTAAATTCTAATCTTATTCAAGGTGTAAGATATATTTTAGGGTCTAAAAATATAGTGAATTATGGTTGTCATATAGATCTAGGAACTTTACATATTGGTTATCCATCGATCCAATTTTTTTCTGACGTAACACCACATTGTCATGATCTATATGAATAGAAGTCATAACTTCCCATATCTTCTTTCTCTAGATAGTCATAACTTACAATAAAAATATTAGCTACTGTTGATATGCTAACCATACCCTGTAATGAAAATGTTGGTGATGTTTAATTACTAGACACACCTTTCACATCTTGCAGTTTGCCCCCAAGAACACTCTAAAGAAAAATATATTGGCATAGTGCTAAAGACCTAATCAGTCTTTTGAGTAGGAATAGTATCCAAATATTTCAATCTTCTATCCATGTTAATCCCTAGCCTAAAAAATCAAGCATTGCATCTCCAAGTCTTTTAACACCTGAATTATTAAGTCAAATATTTCAGTGACATGAATTGCTTAAATATATTACAAATCAGGTAAGTAGAATTTTGATGTTAGCCCCTAAAGATGAATAGTATAATCCATGACATCCCTTTTATTCTAAACAAAAACCTAACATAAAGTTCACAAAAAGATTTTGCATGTTTTTTAAAAGAAAGAAACTCCCCACAGAAGGAGAAGAAAAGATAACAAAATATGACATGGAAATAAAAACTAAAAATAAAACATGAAGAAGCTATAAATTTGGTAGATGGCCTATACCTACATCTTACTCAGTGTATGATGTAAAAAACAAAAAATGGGGGAAAGATGAGGTACGTCTCTATAGATATATTGAGAAAGAACCTAAAGCCTCTAAAATCCAAAGGAATTTACTAGCACAATAGGACTTATCAATGAAATAAAACATTGATGATATGACATTAGACATTTTGGTCATAAAAGAGCCCATGTAGTAACTAGGAAACAAATCAAATAATATCTTAAAGGGTGTCCATAATGTTCAAATAATTCAATCAGATGTTCATTCTACTTCCAATAAAGATTTATCTTCTATAAATACTCATTCTTTTATTCTAAATAATTTTAATAGCTTGGTAGTTCATAATAGAGATTATATTTAAACAATCTCTAACATTGTTGTCAACATACATAAAGAACAATCCTTGTTAGCTAGTGATGTTATTAGTGACCAAACTGCTTCTAGAACTTTATTTTCTAAGATTGCATAGAGACATAGGCTATCACAATCAAAGTTAGATGATATAACCTCAATGATAGAAAAAATCAGAGCCTATGCTAAAAAAACTAGAGTGAGTCAAGTCCAACATGATAACTTCGATGAAGAAAGCATTTAAAGAGGATTTCATGAATAAATTCCTCCAGTGGTAAAAATGATTGGTTTAAAAGGAACAAATGGGATTGTTGAGTCTAAGAAATATAATTCCAAATCTAATAAAAAGGAAAAAGAAGTCTTAAGATTATAGGTTTTAGAATAAAAACCGATCATAGATTGGTTGGATGAAGCACAAAGAAAACATTGAGAGATGTATCCTCAACATGAAGAAGTGGTCAATAAAGTAATTGAGCCATAAGAGTCATCAAAATTAGAACCTAATGATTGTAGTAATCTTGATACTATTTTTTTCTTAGAAATTTTAGAATCTCAAACTTCGAGATTTGAATTTGAAGAATCCCAATCTAAGGATGAAATGTTTGCAAAGATAAAAGTAGGTGAGACTTTGAAAAACTAGATATGAATGCCCATTTTATCTTAGAATATACTCCTAGTCTAAACCAATTGATGTCAGTGATTGCTAATGGTTATATTTTGAATATTTACAAGCTTAGTAAACTTATGATGTAATAGCCATTTGGCTAGATACAATGATAAATTTAAACCTAAATCATGCAAGTTGGACACATCCTCAAGTAGTCCAATATTCAATTAGATTGTTTTCTGGAAAATTTAGAGATTAGTGAGAAGCACTTCCATAATATGGACCTAGAGAAGTAGATGGAATCATAGTGTTACCTAAAAATATGGATCAAAATGACATCACTCATCAAGGAAAAAGGTAATTAGAATAGGCCATAATTGTTGAATTTTGTTCTAACAAAGCAGATCGAGCCATTGAAGCATGTATCCATATGTATAGTTTGAAATGGTGTGATTTAAGTAGATTTTTTTAATATTCTTTAATTTATGAAAAATTGACTTATGAAACTAGTGATTGGAGTCTTCCATTGCTTAAAAATCATTAACCAAAATCTTAGCCATGTAAGTTAGGTGAATGCTACAAATAAAACCTAAAAAAGAATGGAAATAAAGTGAAATATTATACATTAAGTGATTTAAGGATCCATATAAATCAAAAACTTGAAAAACAATCTACTCAGAAATTATTTCATTCTAATCTAAATGATTATAATAGTTCATATAACTTACAAAAATAATGTAAAAAAACTACAAAATATGATGGATGGGGTTTTGGTTTAAATAAATGTGGATGCGAAAAAATGATTTCACAATGAAATAATCACAACACAAGAAGAATAAAAGCATAAGAAATCTTGATTTTGATAATTGCTAGCACAACAGAGAAAAGGCTCATAAGTCCTTCAAACATAAAAGGAAGTTCAAATTTCATCCAATTCCAAAGCATAAATTCTAAATTGGGTATAAAAAAACCAAGAACCATTATCAAAACAAGGACATAACCATGTTATGTTCCAACACTATAAAATGTTACACTTGTGGAGGACCACATTACATTGCAAACTACCCTAGTAAGAATTTCAACATGTTGGCTAAAGTTTTCATTGAATCTCAAAAATCACAAGTGTGATGGGATTTGGTAACCATTGAAGAAGCATTGCAAAGTCCCAATGAGCAATATTATGAACTTGTTGAAATTCTTACTAAAATTTACTGCATGAACAGATCCAATAGAGATAGACTTTTCAGAGAAAGAGCCTTAAAGGCAAAACAATTAAAAGTCATCAGATAGTGACGAAGAAGAGGATCTTGTTGTTCAAATAATAAAAAAAACAATGGTAAATGTTTGAAACTCAGCTTGTTACAAAGACAAACAAATATATTTACAAGGTTGTCAAAACTAAAGATCAGATGAAGCATGTCTTCGTATCACATGAGCAAGAAGTATATTTAATGGAAGAAAAGAAGAAAAAAATGAAGAAACAACTTAAAAAATATAAATCATCTATCAAGAATCCATCTTAATCTATTGAGCATGTATATAAATCAATTACATTTATATAAAAAAATAAAATACCATATGAATAAAAAGAATCTATAGATTCATCAAAATCAGTCAGTTTAACAAGTTTAAGAAGCAAAAAAAAGAAAGGTAAGCAATCTGCTAGACATTACAAGGATGAAAATCATATTAGAATAAATAAAAAATAAGAACAAATGGATTTAGAATCCATATTATTAGAAACTAGATCAATCAATATCTTGTTAAAGATATGTGTAAATTGTTAATAAATCAAGAAAATATGCTTCCTCGTATAAGAGACATAATGGCAACATTAGAATAAATTCTACTTGGTGTAGATGTTAAATAGACACTAGCACAAGAATAAAAATTTGACATAGAGCAAGTGGAAAGTGTGTTATCTATAAACAATTTTGTACATATTCTTGTTTGGTTTTAATTTGATGGTTTTCAACCTTATTATTTGCATGCTTTCCTTGACACGGGATCTCCTATAAGTTTTGCCAAGACTTTCTCTATTCCATGAATGCTTTGGCAGGAAAATCCTCAACAAATCATAGGGATATTTATATCAAGAGATCAGATGGAATTTGGAATTTATGCTCCCAATACACCTATTTATATCTAAGGAAATAATTTATCTATTGATTTGATTGAGTATTATAATCAGGGAGCATATATTCTAATTGGTAATATTTTCCTTCAAAGATATGAACCTTTTATTCAGATAGATAGAGAAGTTATTTTGCATCATAAATTTATCCTAGTAGTGGTTCCCATACTAACTCATGTTGAGAATATGATTGCAAAGGTGACAAAACAAATTATAAAAAATAAAGGTTCATGGCAAGAAATCTTGAGAAAATATTATCAATAGCTGAATGGTGAGAAGATTGAAATAAGAATGGCTTTCCACTAGACATCATTCCTCACCAACAAAGTGATAAGAGATAAGAGATTTTGTTTGAAATAAATTTTTGTAGTCTTACTCCTTGTCAATTTGGAAACTAGAATTAGAATTGTGTGAAATAAAGATAAATAAAGAATGTTTAGGCAAGATTCCAAAATATAAATCTTATCAGTTTAGTCCAATTGAATGTAAGGATCTTGATGATTAGCTAAAATAACTATTAGACATAGGTTTTATATCCCCCAACAAGAGCTCATTTGTATCTTTTGTATTCATTGTTAACAAGCATTTAGAGCAAGTTAGAAGGAAGAAGAAGCTATGTATGAACTACAATCCATTGAGTGATATAATTTAACCATTCAATTGTCCACTGCCACTTTTTATAGATCTTATGACAAGAGCATCTCAAAGTAAGATTTCTTCTAAGTTTGATTGCAAATTAGGGTTTTGGCAAGGGAAAATTAAACCAAAAGATAGGCAAAAAATAGCATTTACCATGCCCCAAGGTTTATATGAATGGAATGTAATGCCTTTTGGTATCCCCATAGCTCTTGCATAGTTTCAAAGGAAAATGGATAATGTCTTAAAACATCTTCATGAATTTTGTGTTGTCTATATCAATGACATATTGATATTTTCTAATAACCTGAAAGATCATGTTAAACATTTGATGTAAGTATATGATGTTATTAGAAAACATGGAATTTGTTTGTCCCGTAATAAAATGGTAATTGGGCAAAAATATGTTAAGTTTCTTAGTCTTCATCTAGATGAAGATAAAGTTTCACTACATAATCATATTTTGTACAAATATAAACATTTCCAGATGAAATACAAAAATGTTTTAGCAATTTCAAATATTCTTTGGATGTTTTAATTATGTTTCACCATTTTTTTAGGATCTTTCAAGGTGGATATTAAGTAGCATAAACATTTGAAGAAATAGGGAACAACATGGAATTTATAGTCAATAGAGACAATCAAGATAATAAAAGAAAAGTATGTTAAATTTTTGCCAATCCATCTTCCACAACATGGTTATCCTCTCATTCTACATACAGATGCCTCTAAATAAACTTGGGTTGTTGTTTTAGTTCAAGTATATCCTGATGGCACATAACATGTATGTGGATAGAGACTAGGGGATTTTATCAATACACAAAAAAGGTACCATGTTTCCAGTTTTTAAAGATTTAAAAAATTCATCTTCTTCTTGAAACTTGAAAATTATACTATAAAAACTGATAGCCAAGTTATGAAGAGCTTAATGAAGAAAAATCCAGACAAGGACCTTGCACAAAACATAATTGCAAGATCACATTTATGGCTATCATCAATTTATTTTGAAATCAAATGGATTAAAGGTAATAAAAAAATGAGTAGACATACTAACTAGATAATTTGTTAATATGATGTGTGAAGGTAGTAATAGTAACAATCCAAACCAAGATGATGTATGTTTAATCAAAGAAGAAAGTGAATGGGAAAATTTTCCTAATGAAATTAAGCATATTCTTATCAATAATAAGTTTGCTAACAGATGGTATAACTCAAAGGAATAAGTAATGAAAGAAGCTCATCATGCAATGAAAAGAGGTCAGGATGATCATCTTACATCTGAACTAGGTTTTGTATATTCTCCAATTTGGATTGAACTAGAGACACCTTTCAGAATAAATGTTTGCATCATGGATTACAAAAACATAAATTGGATCATATAAGATAAAATAAGATTGAAGAGACTTTTCTCCATGGGATACTAACATAAAATTGAGTTTGCAAGATTGCATTTTGAAAGACATGACCTGCAATGTGGATGGAAAATGGATTCTCCATTGAAACAATTATTTGAAGAAATCAAGGCAAAAATAAGAAAGAAATAATTGAAAGAGCTATGAAGAGATGTTTGATGGATCTTGATTGGTACAAAATTCCCAGGATTAATTTTATGGTTTGAAGGATAATCTCATATCAAAGATAAGGATCAAAATGGAAAAATTGTGATCATCCCTACCCCTATTACTATAGACACTCATTTTTTTGGCATGTGTGTGTGTAAATGGACTTCAGATTAATTTCTACCAAACAATGCAAATTAAGTCTAGAAATCACTATTCATCCCAAATTCATTCATGCATTAGATGTAAGTGCCCTAAATGATGTCAATGCATCCCTATTTGAGGCAATACATTATATTCAACAATAACCTCTCTCCAATTCATCCCCAGTCAAATTGTGACCTAAAAATTTGATGTTTTTGACCAAGGGTGAGGTATAACCTTACATAAAGTTAGAAAATGCAATTAACTTGATCAAAATTTCTTAATTGATTAAATTCAATTAAATACATAGTTGAAAATTTCATGGCAATTAATGAATTTCTATTTTAATAAATTCATAAATTTAGATTTGATGACATCATCATGACATCACACAAATATCTAAAATCCATAGCTTTGAGAATTTCTTATTTTTTAAATTCATTAATTAAATTTATTCTTAACTCTCATGACAAGTGGCCATGTGGATCATGTAGAATTAATGAATTTCTATTTTTGGAAATTCATAAATTCAACCAAAATATCCTCTATGAGTTGTCAATCTTCTTGTAAAATATCAAGAATTGGGTGGGAGATATAATCATTCTTGACCCATGTCTCTCACATGGCCCTCGTTATTATCTTTGACCCAATCCAAAATTAGCCTAACTCAACTCAGGATTAAATTGACTCAACCAAAGTTAGTTCTAAATCTAACCTCCATGGGGTTAGAGTTAGTTATGAGATCTATAAAGACAATTGCCAAGACATTTCTAAATCAATGTTTTTCTAGTGCAATGCTATTTATCAAAATATGTCTAAAAAACTTTATTGGAGTGTTACCATGCCAACATACCAAGTCAAATCAAGCCAAGCCAATGTGAATGAAGGGGAGATGATGCAAGAGCATCATTGACAAAGACTCCATTATCCACAAGCCGAGCAATTCGATCATCTCAACAAGCAATTTGGAGCTATAAGGAAGGTAAAAGGGAGTTTTTTTGGGTGTTTTTTAGTTGTGTTTTCATTATGTGCTTGTTACTTATGCTCATCCTAATACGTAGGCAACAATTGTTAGTTTGCCTTGAAGTTTTTTTTGTTTGAAATTTATTCACTAACAAGAAACTATCTTCTTCATAATCTTATATTACATAATAGCACGCCCAGTGGGACAACTCTTCATGAGCGTGCACCCCACAAAATTGTCTTGTTCTTAGACTCTTATTTTGAATTTTTTTCATAAAAAATAACACAAAGTATTCATAACTTTTTGCATATTAATTATTTTTAAAAAAAAATTATGCATATATTTAAGTGTCTCATTAAAATGATCTAAAACTTTTTTAAAAATTAGTTTTAGTTTAGTAATTATCATCAAATTAATGACTATTGCTTTTATTTTATGGTTTTTTGCTAAAAATGACTAATAAAGAGATAATAACTTTTTTTATTCACTTTTTTAATCTAAATTTTTTTAGAGAGGTTCATATTTTATCTATAAACAACCTCCACAAATTTTGTGAAGAATTGATTTATAGTTTCAAAATTATAATCAAAATACTAACTGTTGCTTTTTATGTTTTTGTGTGTTTGATTTTGTTTGTAACATTGATTTTGTAGGTTGTCTTTTATCTTTTGGTCCAATAAAACTTATAACAAATTTTTTGCAAGTTTTTTAAAACAAGGAGAAACAATATTGTATTCCAAAATATCATTTTCATATTTTATTTTGATGCTTAAAATCCACTTAATCACACTTGTCTTTGAAGTTTTTACATGTACAAACAATGCCAAAAGACAAATTTCACTTCATATCTCATTTGGTGCTCTAAAAATAACTCAAACGTTAGTTAAATACTCTAAAAAGATTTTGATTTTTGGTTGTTTTTGTGTGTTTATTTTTCAAAATGAATCTAACGTGTATTTTCTCACCCCATCCCTTTTAGGGAATTTGGGTGATCAAAAACGTTTTACTTATTATTTTTTGTCGCTTTGTCCAAGTGTAGAAGAAAAGTTGCTAAGGTGCTCCCCAAAATCTGAATGATTTGGATTATCTCAAAAAAACCCTAAAGTCCTACTATAATATTTATTTCTTGCATCTTGGCTAATGGGCGGGAGCTCACTTCTCCCTACAAGTTCTTTAGGGAAGTGTTGACTTGGGAATTCATCTCCCAGTGTCACTTCAACCCCACTCCATGGTAGGGGTATATAAATTGAGGTTGACTTACTAGAACACTTATTTGAGTAGTTAAACAAGATCTGTTAGTAAGAGATTACCTCAGAATATAGGTTTAACTTGGACATCATACTACATTGAGTAATTAATGGATGTAGACGTTGTGAAAAAGATAAGACCTTTTCATAACAAGTCAATTAATATGTATCCAAATGACATATTGTGACCTAGTGTTAATCACACATATGAGACCATTTAGAATGTGTAAAAATTATAGTTTTTAGACAAATCTCATTTCATAAATATAATGTCAATGTAGGGCGAGTAGCCTGAAGTTCCATGTCATCGTACGAACTCTTGAGAGAAGAGAGGGATTAAAAACCCACTCTTCATGCGCATTTAAATTTTTAGATTAATAAAATTATTTCCTCTCAAAATCAAGCATATAAACAAAATTTGACAATACGAAGCCACCTTGTTAGTTTTTAGGATTAAGATGATACACTTAGGTGTCTTTGTGTCTTTCTATTTTTACTTGCATTGTTTTGAATCAAAACTATTTGTTTCTTTAAACCATGTCCAAAACAAGTCATGTTTGCGCATCACTCTTTTGTTTAAAGAGGTGTTATGTTATCTGTTCGATTCCACATTTTACCTTAGTCATTTGTCAAAACTTGTGTGTGTGTGTGTGTGTGTCATTCGTTTGAAATGGGCATCATTAAGTTGCCTGTTTCATTGTAAGTCATTACCTTGAGTTTTTGAAACAAAACCAGTTGTCATAACTTTTGAGCAAAATATCATTGTTATGTTGCTTGCATTGTTTCAAAGACCTTTTTTCTTATGTCTAATCAAGTTTTAAACCATGTGTGATTTTTGGTCTATGCCTAGTATCGTTATGTTATAAGTTTTTGTCTTGCTTTTCATCCATTTGAGAAAATTGAATCTTTTAAACTAAGTTCAAAATTGGTCTTGTGAAGTTCAGATCCAAGCATTGATTGGTTTATGCCTATGTCTCGTTTAATTTTGGCTTAGGCATTCATCTCTCACTTTTAGGTTGTGTAACTTGGACCAATTCCTTGCTTGCTTTAATGAGCCTTTTATGCCTAGATTTGGGAAGTGGTCTATCTTGCGTGTAACTCACATCTCTTTTAATTGTATAAAACTAATGATCAAGTCCAAGGTCTTTTACCAATGATCAAGTGTGTGTTTGAATCCAAATGCCTATTTTGAGTCCAAGTGTTTCGATTTTGTTAGATTAATTATCCTGCATTTTAGACCTAATTTGTGCCAAGTCTATATTTTGTGTTGTGTTTCCAAAAGACCTATCATTTTACCTTGTCTTAGACCTAATTGTTTTGAGCCTATATTTTTGCCTTGTTCCCAAAGACCTAACCACCTTTCCATTTTTAGACCTAGATCAAAGTTGTTCAAAACATTTTTCACTAAAATTGGCATTCAAATTTATCCATACACTTGACCATTTGTATGAGACATTTGACATTAGACCTTAAAGCATTTTAGACCGAGTACCTATTCCTAGAGACCTAGACCAAGACCATTTTCATAGACCAAGACTACCCTCTTTGGGCTAATTGCCAAACCCAGCCATGCCAATTATCATGTCACGATCCCCCTTATTTGAGCCTATTAACATACGATGTTCACCCTTTCAATGATAATGGTACCCGATCCCCTACCTATACCATTTACCCTCCTTCGGCCTACATGATCAACCAAGCTACATAGTGCCCAAGTCTTATCATTCCGAGCCCTCATCCTTCAATCTATGTTAACAACCAAGCTTTACAATGCCCAAATATTACCATTCTAGGCCCTCATCTTTTAGCCCGTGTTAGCAATCAAGCTCTGCATTGCCCAAAGATTACCATTCTAGGCCCTTCTCCTTTGGATTGCATCATCAACCAAGATCTGCAACAGCCATTTATTACCATTCTAATTCCTCATCCTTTAGCTTGCATCAGCAACCAAGCTTTGTAGTGCCCCTTCAATACCATTCAAAACCCTCATATTTTGGCCTACATCAGCAACCAAGCTTCGTATCACCCCTTCATTAAAATTTTAGGCCCTCATCCTTTGACTTGCATTAGCAACCAAGCTCCAAAACACCCATTCATTACCATTCTAGGCCCTTCCAAGTTTGGTAGCTCATTATACCAACAAGGTTGCAAAATTAAAACTAGATAGAGCATAGTTACCATCCTAGACCTGTAACTAGCTTTTGTTAAGCCCATCTTAGATGAGCCTATTTACAAAGAGATCATTATTGAACCACCAATCATTCTTCATCCATTGCCGACCTTCCCCCACTTCAGAAAACCCATGCCAGTCTTCGAGCCACAGCAAAGCCAGTCATTACCTCTCTAAGAGCCATCATTTGAAGACCAAGATGTGTTCAAAACTAATATTTTTCAACCAATTGTAAACCAAGGTTAAGAGAACCAACCAATCCATGATGTTTTTGTTTAAACACCTATTTTTTACAATTCACCTTGTGATGAATCACTTTTTGATCCTTTCCCTATTGTCGAGGAGTCTCACTTTGACAAACCAATCTTTGTTGAGTCATGTCTTAATGATTATAATCATCTTTGGGTAAATCATTATCTTGACCATTGTCCTATTTTTAAAGAGCCCTCCTTTGAAAATCTAGTCTGTGGATTTGTCTCTTGACCTTTTCCTCCTCATTGTGGAGTCTCACTTTGACAAGCCAATATTGTGGAGTCACCCCTCAAGTTGTTCCCTCTCTTTGGGGGACTTTACCTAGACAAGTCAGTTGATGTTGAACCCTTTATACATGAATCTATTTTCAAAGATCCCCTTATGCCATCACAAGTCGTTACTTTTCCACTACCAAGTATTCAACATAAAATATTTGTCAAAACACTAGATGAAGAATTAGAATTAAATCCAGGGTCTATTTTTTAACCATTATCAAATTTAGCATCAGAAGCATAATTACCATTAGTCTCAACATTGGATTCAAAGTCCCTTGAGTCAAACTCAACTTCAAAATCATAATACATTCATGGTTGTTGCAACATCAGTTACACATGCCTTGCAGATCAATTTGAATACATTTTTTATCCTTCCATAGTTTTTTAGGATGATTACTTCAGCATCTACACAAGTTCTCATAGTATTTTTTACGAGGATTGTGATACCTCTTATCATTCCATTATTGTTTCACATGCCATTACCACTAACCAACATATCCATTATATTGACATTCCACCTCCCACAAATATCGATTAGGACAAACAAAACTATGCTTTATTGAACTACATCCATGGCAACATATCAGGTATATAATATTAGGGGAACCAAGACCACATTCATACAAAATAAGAATAATCCCCTAGTGAAACCTTTTTAGAGGCATTAGGGGACAATCCAATTCTAAACTCAACATCTTTTAGTGAAACCTTGTTTGAGACGCTATAAGACAATCAAAGTCAAAAGTCAACCTTTCTTAGTGAAATTTTTTTGGAGGCACTATGGGACAATCAAGATAACTTTATTAGTGAAAACGTCTTTGAGGTGCTAATAGATGAGCACAATAGTTCTTCATTGCTTAATGAAGACATTATTGAAGATAACATCAGTACAACTTTTATTCTACAGCATAATCAGACATCAGCTACTCTCAGGGCTAAACAACAAAAAAAATTGGTGGTCCTATCGAGAGCATATTTAGAAGTCTTTGACTCTGCCACAACTAAAATTATGTCAAATCTGAAATCAACAACATTGTGTGTGCCTGAAAATATTGATCTTCATGTGTTTCCCAACCATTATACATTCCATTATGATCCATATTTTCATTGCCAAATAAGACCTTTTATCCACTATTTATCCTTATTTACCATCATTGACCACACTTTCCTTTATAGAGGCTATGAAGACATCTTGTCTCAAAGTTTGGAGGAAACAAAATAAGCAACCAACGCAGATCATAATATTATTAGAGTCCAAATCAGTAGCAAGTTCTTGACAGAGTAGCTATTTAGAAGGGGTGTGGACTAGTAATTTAAACATTTGATTTTTTTGGTTGTATCATATGTTGATCATAATGTGCATCTCCACATCAGTAGGAACAATAGAACGATTTATCGTACCTTGTTATTTACCTTGTCTTGCCATGTTCTTTACCTTTTATATTTTCCATTTACCTCACCTTCTTGTTATTTCATGCCTTTCCATGTGCCTTGCCTTACCCTTTGCCTTACCTTACCATCCTTTCATACCGTGCCATACTACAGTGACTTGAGGTCCTTTGGGACTATGTAGGCAGTGCTTAATTTACATTGAGGTCAGCGCGGTCACCCCTTTTTGCCACAATATATCATTATGTGCATCATAGCGTCCATTATACCATTTATACCAAGCCATTAAGCCTTTGCTAGCCAATTCTTTTTACCTAACTCTACCTGTCATGTTTAGTCTTGGTTCTGACTCATTTGTACTTCAGACACATTTAATGGTTGATGACAAATTTAGTTCCAATAGTTGTTTCAGAATTACATGTTTAAATGGTAGTATATGAAAGTAGTATGATAGTGGTCTTAGCAATTACATCCTTCATTTTTTGTTATGGGTGCCACTAATTATAACCACCTTTGATAAAATTAGTGTCCCACCATATGCTACTATTTATAACCACCTATGGGCAAATTAGTACCACTAATTATTTGTTGTTGTTTCTTAATTATAACTACCTATGAGAAAATTAGGTACAACACATTTCCCATGCATTGCCACATCACCTTACCATTACTGTTATTATTTGACTTGCCATTTGTCTTTACGTGAAACTTGCTGATAGTTAGTTAGATGCCCTTCATGTAAGCAAAACTACAGTGACTTGAGGTCCATTTGGACTATGTAGATAGTGTTTAATCCACATTGAGGTCAACTTAGTCACCCCTTTACCATGCTTTCATCATTTTAAGTCACCCCTTTACCATGCTTTCATCATTTTACGAGCAACCTAAGCCAACATTCTCTTCATTTTACGAGTTAGACCATTCTGTATCTCATAATTATTGAATTGAGTTGAGATGCCTAGAAAAAATCCAAAAACATTCAAAAAAATTCAAAATCCTAAAATAAAAAAAAACATTGACCCTACCTTAAACCTAGTCACCAATCTTCAATCCACCATATTGGGGCAAATTTATTGTTGGTTCCAATCCATTCCATAGCCATTGGGGGTGTAACCTTCCATTTGCATGTATCCTTGCTTAAGGGCACCATCCAATTTGCACTTTTAGGCCACACTCGTAGCTTTTGCCCTATGGGGGCAACACCAAAGCATGCATCTTATACCGGGATATCTTATCCCCACATGTTAATCCCTTGTAAATAGCCTTGCTTGGGGGCACTACCTATTTATCATTTCATTAAGCCTTCACACGTAGGTATTGACTTGGTTAACGACATGATTCTTTTTGTTGCTTTTACTTTCAAGTTTGTGTGTGTGTGTTTGCTTAGTTGTTTATTTGTTTGTTTACCTGTTTGTTTGCTTTCATTGTTGTGAATTTATTAAATCTACATGGTTTCATTGGGTGATTCCTTGCGCATTGTATTTGAGTCTATCCATATTCATATGTCAACATTGTTATCATGGATTTTATCATTGGTGCATTATTTACATTTGTTTATTGGATTGGGAGTCAATCCTTATACACATTATGGTCAAGTCATCATGGTGTTTTCTATCATCGTGCATATCGTCACATGCTACAACAAAAATTAGGATAGAAGATCTTACAATCAATGGTACTACAGAAACTTCTTGTTTACTTTGGCAAATCCTTCCACCCTTCTTGATCAAATCAACCCATGGACCATTATGGTTGTGTCAATGCTAATAAGGATGAGCATCTTTAGATTGGTAGGTACAACCAAATTATTCATATTGATCAATTCTTATTCTCTTATTCTATTTTTGATTCCATTTTATCCTGCTTTTGGGTTAACTACATTGGTTTGAGGTCTATTTAGACTGTGTAGACAGTGCTTAGATACGTGATGTATCTCGGGTCAGCTCAGCCACCTTTATTCTTCCAATCATCTTTTTCATCACTTTGTGCATCATTGTATGCCTGGTTGTTCGTCGCTTCTTTAGTCATTAGACCATTGCATCTATGTTCGTGCTCGCTCATCTTTAATTTGTGTGATAGGATATATCCTTAAGTTATGCTTGTCAATCTGCCCTACTAGGGCACAACGAATTTTATCACAATCAAATCTGACCTACTAGGGAAAAATCATTATTCAATCTCGATCATCAAAATGATTATAATCGCCTTTAGGCAAATCATTATTTTTACCCACCCGTCCTGTTGGGGCACATGTTTGTGCCACTGATTATAACCGTCTTTGGGCAAATCGATGTCTCAACCTCCATTACTGATTATAACTGTCTTTAGGCAAATCAGTACTTTTAAATTAATGCATCTAAGCATTAGTTCAATTGGACTAATCTCATTCATGGGTTAATTTATTTTTTATTCTTGATTTTTTTCAAGGGACCGTCCATCAATCGTATGTGTCAGCCACTCCCTCAAGGGGGCATCATCATAGGCTTCCCAAACTTTGTTTGGAGCATCATTTTTCAATCATTATCTGATTTTTATTCTTAACGGCTTTTCCATTATTTGAAAAGATGTTACTTTCCATTTGTCTTCCAATGCGTTCTCAAACAGGGAGAAAATGTAGACATTTCTTTTTGGCCACTCCTGTGTCTAAACGGACTTCAGATTGATTTCTACCAGACAACACAAATTAAGCTTAGAAATCATTATTCATCTCAAATTAATCTGCATATTAGATGTAAGTGCCCTAAATCACGTCAATGCATCACTATTTGGATCAATGCACTATATGCAACAATAACCTCTCTCTAATTCATTCTCAGTCAAATTGCTACTTAACAAATTGACGTTTTCGACCAAGGGTAAGGGATAACCTTGCATAAATTTAGAAAATGTAATTACCCTGATCAAAATTGTTTAATTGATTAAACCTAATTAAATGCATAGTTGAAAAGTCAATGGCTAATTAGTGCATTTCTATTTTTAAAAATTAATAATTTCAAATTTGGTGACATCATTATGACATCATACAAATATCTAAAATCCATAGCTTTTAGAATTTTCTATTTTATAAATTCACTTATTAAATTCATTCCTCAACTCTGATGACAAGTGACCAAGTGGATCAAGGAGAATTAATGAATTTCTATTTTTAAAAATTCATAAATTCAACCAAAATATCTTCTATGAGTTGTCAATCCACTTGTAAAATATCAAGAATTGGGTGGGAGACAGAATCATTCTTGACTCTTGTCTCTCACATGGCCCTCATGATTATCTTTGATCCAATCTAGAGTTAGCCTAACTCAACTCAGGGGTAGATTGACTCAACCAAGGTTAGTTTTAAACCTAACCTCCCTAGGGTTATAATTAGTTCTGAGACCTATAAATACAAGTGCTAAGACACCTCTAAACCAAAGTTTTTCTAGTGAATGTTATCATACCAAAATACCTCCAAAAAACTTCATTGTAGTGTTACCATGCCAAGCCAAATCAAGCCAAGTCAAGGTGAATGAAGGGGAAATGATGCAAGAGCACCATTGACAAATACTTCATTGTCCACAAGCCGAGCAAGCCAATCATCTCAACAAGCAATTTGGAGCTACAATTAAGGTAAAATGGAGTTTTCTTGTGTTTTTTAGTTGTATTTTCATTGTGTGCTTGTTACTTATGCTCACCCTAGTACATGCCAATAATTGTTAGTTTGCATTAAAGTTGTTTTTGTTTGAATTTTATTCACTAACAAGAAACTATCTTCTTGGTAATCCTATGTTACAGTTACTAGTAGGTTTGAATGGAATGGAATTGAAAATAGTTGTTTCAGTCATACTATTATTAATTTCAAGCCAAATCATGAAAATGATTCCAAAGGATCTTTTAGTGACAAAAGATTTTTCCCACTGGCAATTTAGAAATAACAGGTAAGGAGACCGTTAGCGTGTCATTAATGTTGCACTTAAGGAAAGACCTAGGAATCAGAGATACTAATTCAATTACCGAGATCTTGATGCTACTCGAAATTAGTGTATGTGGTTGCGACAAGTCCACCTTTTGACATGGGGGTAGGGTGAAAATTCTTTTACCAATTGGTTCCCTAATAGTTACTTTTGTGTAAGCCTAACCTAATGAGAATTGTCTAGTTATCAACATTTGTAAAGCGAGTTACAAAGATAGGGGTATGAAATGCCTATCATTGGAAGACAAATAAGGGGAACACATGCTAGAAGCACGGTGGGCCCAATTTCCCACTCACATAAAAGATATTCCCATATAGTCCAAAAAAATCTACTTTTGTAAATAGCCAACAATGTTTTAGAGAATCTTATCTCTAATAGTACTCTGCCATGTTCACTTTAGCTTAATGCTTATATATGATAGTTTTCAAATCAGACTTTGGAATCCATATTTTTGTATAAATAAGTGGCGTTATTTCATTTGTAGATACCTTTGTCTTTGTTATAACAATAGTGTATGCTCTTAATAGATCTCTTAGGCACTATTAATTAGAAACCTTGTGTAATTCCAAGTTCATGTAATACATGCAATATCTTTTATCTGTGATCAATATAGTAAAGTGCACTTTGATATAAATATATAAACAAACATAATGGATTTTCAACCTTCTTACTTAAAGATTCACATACCATATGAATTTCCCTATATATGATCAATATAGTAAAGTGCATTTTGATCATATATAGGGAAATTCATATGGTATGTGAATCTTTAAGTAAGAAGGTTGAAAATCCATTATGTTTGTTTATATATTTATATCAAAGTGCACTTTACTATATTGATCACAGATAAAAGATATTGCATGTATTACATATATATATCAAAATGCACTTTACTATATTGATCATATATAGGGAAATTCATATGGTATGTGAATCTTTAAGTAAGAAGGTTGAAAATCCATTATGTTTGTTTATATGTTTATATCAAAGTGCACTTTACTATATTGATCACAGATAAAAGATATTGCATGTATTACATATATATATATGATTTTTAACCTTCCTACTTAAAGATTCACATTCTCACATGAATTTCCCTACTCTATTTTCTATTACACATATTGGAGTCATCACATATCAACAAATCTTCATTCTTATAATGGAAAAAAGCTAAAACTTACCTTTGCATGTGATCCCCTCACCTATTTCCTTTGGCAGACGGCCCATGGGTTTTATGTTAGGAATTATTAAATTTGGTATTTGCAACTTACGACTTTACATCATCACGCTCGCAAATGCCTTGAATTCGCACCGAAATCCATAAGCTTGAGAATATTCCATTGTTGGAATTGGTCATCAAATTGTGTAAGAAATGTTCGGTAGCAACACGATCGAGAGTTAAAGACATCAACCAAATGCAAATAAGGTTTGAACTATACTTAAGGGTTTCCTTAAATGTAAATAAGTTGTGTTGTTAACACCTAATATTTCACATTATTTTTAAATTTAGATTGGTTGAGAGTAATTCTATATTAAATTATAACACTCTTCAAAAATATTTTTGACTAAAAAATACGGTAAGTGTATATCACTCATGATAACATTATTCGTGCAAATTTGATGGTCGTATGACCATATTTTTATTTTTTTGTTGTGAAATACAATTTTATTTTATTTAATATTTTATAAAAACATAAAAAATATGTATCGTATTTAATATTTTTTCTATTATTATAATTTTAGTTGTGGTTTAAACTCTATTGTAAAGCCCCTTATCAAATCACTCCTCCATTTAATGCCATTGCTTACATTTTATAAGAGATGTTACACGAATTTGTTTACATTTAATGCCATTGCTTACATTTTATAAAAGATGTTACACAAATTTGTTTATATTCCCCTTGTTTAGTCCCACTTTTATCTTGATTCGAAAGATAGATGGAGCACACAAGAGTTAAATTTGACAGCCATATCAACTACCATGTTATATCTTTTTTTCAAAAATTTCAAAGACAATACATATGCTTCCAAATGTTACATACTTATCAATGAAGATATTCATTAGTCTCTCAAGTTTGGCAATATTGTTTTTTCCATATCACTTTATTCTAATTTAATTTGGGTTTCCTCTAATCCTTTTTTTGTTATTACCCTCCCCCAATCTCCCCTTCCCTAGCCACACGTCTATGTCTTGTTCTTTCTTACAACCAACCTCTCAACTCTTTTATTTCATCCCCCCGTACCACTTCACTATGCACATTCTTTTTATTATATATGTTTATTTATTCACTTATTTTCTCTTGTCAAAAACACAATCTCATTTTCTCTCCATAAATTTGAGTTCAAAGCTTATTTGCTTATTGTCTTCCACATTATGAAACTTCTTGCAAATCCTCCACCCCTTCTCATTTTTATACCAACTCGTGGATAGGTAGGCCATATCTCTTTCGTCAGTTGATAAATTATTATAACATATTTTCAAGAACCCATACTATTATGACACTTTTCACCTTATCCTTCGACATAACCATGAAACCTTTAAAATGGAACCATTGTTACCATATATTAAGTGCTCAAAGCATATGTGTATTAGTAAGGCCAAGCTTACTTCTAAACTTTGTTTATGAATTCAAAACGAAGGTACAAAATGTGAACAATATTCTTAAAAATAACCTTTAATTATTATCTTTGTTATTCTTTCATCTATTTTACTCCTATTAAGTGCAACACTTTCAAATATTCTCCTCTGTTTTTATAATAGTAATTAAAATATAGATCATAGAGTAGCAAAAAAGTATGACCAAAATAAAGCTAATATTAATAGAATGTTATCACTTCCATTTGGAATTTAAATTAGTATCTCTCTAGATTTATATCAACTTTATCTATTCCACCAAATTTACTTGGAACTTGAACCAGTGCCTATCGATATTTATATCTTGGTGGATTTTATAATAATTGTGACATACCATCATCATCACCAATCAAACTATAACCCATTCAATCAACAGTCCCGGATGTGAAACGATTCCTTTAATTTCTGCTATACAACAACCCATAAATATACTCTGCACGACAGGTGAATATACGATGCTCAAGCCATTAAGTTATAAATAAAATGTATGTTACTTGAATAGATTTACAAGTCAATTGTTACGGAAATTATGAATTCATGAATATTAAAGATTTCAAGACCATTAAGCTCGCAAGCTTAAATATACAGAAAATGTGAGCTATGGCATTGTATGATAGATTGAGTAAAGTTAACATGGACCGTTCAGAAAAGGCAATATTGAGCCAATGAAGTCTACAAATTAAATCATTCTATCCAAAAGTAAATAAAAATGCACAAACTCTAGAAATACTTGAATCATTAAAAACACAATGTGGGTGGGGGTTAAAATGATCCTCATACAACTTATGTTCAAAAATACGGTAGGATTTTGTTTTAGTTCCCATTTAAAATGCTAAATCTTAAAGCCTTGCCATGATAAAAAATCGACCGTGGAAAACATATACAAATGCCAGGCTTGTAATTTTTTAAAACTTCTTGTTCCTATGGTATCTTACTACTAGTGCTATTTTCCAAAGAAAAAAAAAATAGATGGAAGTTTGCAGATCTTTCAACAGATTTATCTTTTTAACAAACAATTCAAATAATATAAAATAGTTCAAATAAACGGTTTACATTTTGTACAGAGCGACATGCTATGGTACTATACATCTATCCACAAATTTTGAAAAGGGAAATTGGGCAATTTGTTTTCTATATCAGGATCAAAAAGCTGGGTGGACTTGAGAGAGAAATAATGTTTCAGAAGTTGGGATTTTTTTTGGAAACAATACAGAAACAGATTCAGAAAAGAGAAAATATATATCTATTATACTAGCTAAAAACTGTCATAGAAACTGAATTATATGCAACAAAATTATTTTTTATTCTTTGCCTCAAAGTAGATTAGACTCTACAAAAACGCATAGATGTGGAACCCTATAAACCACATTCGAGATTACAATTCTCTGCCATAGAAAAAATTCAACAGGACTTCATAAAATATTTAAAAATGGAATTTTATCAAGGGTTTCAACCAATAGAAGCTTTGTTAACAGTCGCCTCACTTCTGCAAAATATGCAAACAATGATAGGAAATTTCAAAATACATGACTCGACAACAGCTCCATGGAACAAACGTTGTTCATACAAGATTTCATTGCATTTAAAATAAATCCTAAAGGTTAATGCCCAGAGCAGAGAGACTAAGAAGAAATGGGGGAAGACAAGCCAACACCATGGATAGTGTGCTCAGCTTGTCGGATTTCTGCAATCTGTAGATCTTCAAGTCTGTGGGAGCTACCCCGGTGGGCCATGGTCTGGTAATAAGCCAACAGAAGTTTCCATGATGATGGAAGGGTTCAAACCTCAATCCCTGCTGTTTATGTGGTCTGGTGATTAAGAGGGCTCTGCTAGACAATGCCAGGTGTGAGTCCCGGTTGCATTTTAACAAACAGGCAAAAGTGGTTGAGTATACCAATGAAATAGCTAGTGCATGGTACTGAAACACTAATGACTGAAAAACTTAGAGAAGGCCTCCTTGCTGCCAGTTGTATTCATCAAGGCGAATGTAACGCTTTAGTAAATTTTGTATATTGTTGGGTGGGGTCCCCCATAAATAAATGTCCTTATGCTATTAAATAACACTAGTTCTTAAACCAAGATGTGGGTGTATTAAATGTTGGTTGGGCTGTTGTAAATCAGCATGAGTTTGTCACCACTGACCCAGGTTTGAATCTCAGCGCTGCATGCAGGCTTTACCGCCATTGGCCCAGGTTTGAGTCTGAGAACTGCATGCAGAGTATAACTCGCCAAGGTGACACTGTTCCAGACCACAAACAAGAGTCTACTACCTAAAAAGATTGAAAAAAAAAAACAAGTAAATTCAATGAAAAATAACATAAAAACTAGTACCAAAGTATATAAAACAAATTTTACATAAACTGTCCATAATCAAAGAGGAAAATCCAATGTGCTACGCTAGAAAACTCTCTATGATAAAAGGGGTTTGCCTGTCTTGGATCGGATCTTTCAGGAGGAGCATATACTCCTATAAGCACCCATGCCCAGCCATACAAATTCTGCTTGTCACTGCTGACTTGCACAAGATCTGTTCAAATAGTCATAAAAATGGATCGACAATCTTTCTCAAAACAGAGATGATGATATTCACTTTCAAACAGGATCATTGTATCTTATGTATATCTGGAAAAAGTATTTAGTTGATGAAAATTTCTGGTAAAACCGTGTGAAAATTTTTAGATCAAAGTTTCGGATCACGCTCCATGAACCATCATCAAGATGAGAGAATATGGTATGATTATTTTGCAGACTTAGGTTTCCATTTAAAAAGTTAGCAGTGAGGTGCTGTGATGTCGAGTAGTTAGGAGAATTAATTTTAAATGAGGTAAATTCATAGATGAATTAGTATTTACTTAAATTGTCTGTTAATAAGATACTAAATACTAATTTATTTATGAATTTACCTCATTTAATATTTATTTCTCCCAACTACTCAACATCACAACACCTCACTGCTAACTTCTTTAAATAAAAACCTAACACTGCAAACTAATCATAATGTATTCTCTCATTCTGATGATTTATGGAGCGTGATCCGAAACATTGATCTAAAAAATTTCACACCGTTTTACCAAAAATCTTCATCAATATAAATCATGGGCTGTGGAAATACTCTCTCTTTTAAGCATTTAGTTATTTTTCACGTTTAGACAGTCCTGTCAAAATATAGACTGCAGAATCCCCTTCCAAACTTTATTTGACCCATCTGATTCCTCTTCCAGTTGGCTTTGGGTAATCATGATATTTCAAACTCGTGATGAAGACAAGTTTCCAATTTTTGAGAGTATCAAAGGAATAACAGGTAGAATACATACTAATACTGATACTCATGTGGATTTAATGTGTAGTATAAAAATTTCTGGAAAACATCCATAGAGGGACAAGACCAAGTTATGAATTAACACCAAAGATACCAAATATAGCCAAAAAGTTTTGTGAATATCGATGCAAAGAAAACATGTGAAAGAGAACTTTGCAGAAAGGTGAGATATGTAAAATTTTAAATAACTAATCAGCCTCTCCTATGAAGAATCAAATGTTAAGAAGCTTGGGAAGATTGCATCCCATTGACTACAACATTCGTAGAGACCTATTCAATGGCAAATATGACTTAAACATGGAACTCATGAATCATGTTTTTCAGAACACTTGTTAACTTTATTAATCAAAGATATGGGTATTTTATAGTTCACCAAATCCTACTTTAGAAGCCACCTGTGAGAGATTCACAGGTAAAACAAAAGCTTTTGAAGAACAACCATTCCAACCTAAAAGTTAGCATGATTCATAATCCTATACAGGGTCTTAATTAATAAATATGACAGCTTTATCTTAGGAGCCAGCCTAATAACCTCAACAGATGCCTTATATACATTGTTCAACCATGAAATAGTGAGGGGTAAAATAAGTGGAAAGCTAGGCAAAATAATTTGTCTCCAGGTACACCAATAGTCATTGTCCTTTTCTTCTTCCATGCTATGACTTACTAATTGCCTTACAGACAATGTTTAGCCATGAGTTATGTTTTCAAATCAGCAGTCTGAGAAAGATACAACGAATTATGTTGATGTATGTGAGTGACCAATCGGACATCCAGGTAAGATAGGCAGAAGTTAAGGCTAAATTACCGTAACACAAACTGTGACTAGCTGAACAGGATGTTGAAGTGACCGGCCACATACATCAAAGGTCAATGTGCTACTTCACAAAGCAGAGATTTTTAACTTTTGCCTTTTACTAAGTGCTTTTGTACTCATCATGTGTAGCTTCACAAAGCAGATTGTTTTTAATTTTTCCTTTTACTAATACTTATCTTCTATAACTTCACAAAGCAGCGTGTTCTGACTTTTTCCTTGCATTTCCCTCCATTTACAATGCACAAGAGATTGATTTTCAAGCACGTGCTCTGCTATTTCAGTGTCAAATTCGCCATACAAATAAACAGGCAAAATATATTCCAACACTTAGGGCTCAAATTAGCCATACAAATACAGGCAAAATAGCATGTATGTGTGTATACTGTATTAAAATTGTTGTCCCATGAGCCATGGTCGGTGGCAAAGTAGAGCGATTGACATAATGATGATAAAGATTCAAGCCCCGCAGGGCACAATGTCCATTTTAATGCAGGTTACACCCAGAACAGCTAATTTTAAGAGTGATCTATCAGGTAGGTTTTAAATTTGAACTGGCACCCCGATTCTTAATCAATATTTGGTTCACATACCAGGTCAAAGAACAGTAATTTTTTTATTGATGTGCAAGAACAAGCACCAAAAATAATTTTTAATTACTGAAATCGAATCCAAAATCACAAAATTGATAAACCACAAACCCGAGAAATCATATAAATTTCCAAATCTTTATGTTCTTAATAAGATCTCTGATTTTTTTACAGTTCATAAAATTGAGAATGAGACTTCTGGTGGTAGACTGTGTACAGATTTTTGGATCGACGCGTTCGATAGTGATTCATCATCAGGAAAAAAATATTTTTCTTGCTTACAATCTTATGCGTTGCAAAGCCAGGGCCGATTGGATTCCAAACACAAGCGCCTGTGCAACACCATTAGCTAAATTCAGGGGAACAACTCCAAGTGGCATGATTTCCTGAATAACATTCCGAACTGTATCCGGATCGGCTGCAGTAGGATTAAAGGCAGGCGTGAGCTCTGTAGGTAATTGTAATGCGGCCATTGCAGGAAACTCTGACCCATCATTCACACCGAAGGGGACCGGCTCATGCCATGAGGGCGCCATGGATAATCCTACAACATTAATACCCGCACTTCCAGGGTTTCATATTTCATTTACGATCGCATTCATAATGCAATAGAAGAAAAGCGCAGCACAGAAAATCCCAAAAACACAAATCCTCGAAATTCAAACCCTATAATTCAATCCTTAGAAGAAGAAAAAAAACCTAAAATATTCGAACACTGCAATATAAAGGAATAATTTATGGAATTTTACAAGCATTTTCAGAGACTTGCCTGAACCAAAATTGTTATGGTGTTGGAATGAAGATTGTTGTCCCACGGCAAATGAAGCGAAGAGGAATACAGCCGGATGCTGCGGCCAAAGTTTTATAAGCGCCACACCTCAACCGCCGTATCACTGTTTTCCAATGTGTGGATTTTTTCACTCGTGAAATACGTGCCTAGGACGCACAATATATCAAAAGAGTTTGTCCAAAATTGAAGATTTTCGGCTAGGGTTTCCTCCATGCATGTTATTGAGTCTGCGTTCGTTTTTATCCCTTCCCAGTCTTAAGTCATATCGCAGTTTTAAGTTCTTGCGGGACTTACATTTATTGTTGTTTAGGATTTTTCACCTTCAAGTGAAGTCAGCATTTATAATGACTTCTCCCCATTATTCCCTGACTGTTTTAGGCGCAGAGAAGAACAACAGAGCAATGAGCAAAGTCCCTTGCAAGCGCTTAAAGAAGTTTGTCTTGAAAGTTTACCACGAGGTAATGCTTCAGACCCTGATGTTATATTGCTTATTCCTGAATTTAATTATGCGTGTCAATTGTTAGAGCAATTTTGTTTAGTAGGATATTGTTGGGAGTATTCCCTCTAAAAGTATGTTAAGAGTGTGGGTTTAAACTCATTGAGCAGCGCATGGCATTACGCTGGGAGGTGTCCAAAACATGACTAAGGGTTTTTTTCTCTTTTGCTTTTCTGACCCTTCCCATTCAGGTGGAATCCTCCACAAGTTTGCCATTGGTATGTCAGGAACTCGTTTATGGTTCTCTCCCCCTAGACATGAAACTTTGTGGTCTTGGAGCACACTGCTCTTAAAGTCCCAGTTTTGGTTGAATTTCTAGGCCTCCTACTCCCATGTTGGCACTTTATTCACCAGATTGTGTCCTCCATACGTTGTGTGGTTTGTCATGAACAAAGTTGGTTCTACTCTGCTAGACCGTAAAAAAAGGTTTGTGTAGAAGTAAACCTCTCTCGAGACCTCAAGGAGTTTGTGGAAATTCAAGTTAGGGATGTGAGGCACTCCTAGCGAGTCTTGTATATCAACTTGCCTAACACTTACATTTGTTGTCAAGTCTTGTATTCCCCTTCAGTTGGCTCGTAATAATGTGTCTAACCGCTCCTCCTCTCCCCCAAGCCCTCTCCTGAAGCTAGCAAAAAATCAACTGCAGATGTATGGACTACGGTAGCGAAGAAGAACAACAGCGCTAAAATAGCAAACATAGTTGCTGCTTCGAAAGGAGGCAAGGCGTCTTTGAGCAATGGCCCGCAAGAGCAAACCCCTGTTGAGAAAGTGCCTACTTACGCTGAAGCCCTGAAATTGGTTGAAAAGCCCCAGGTATTTAACACCCCTCTCATTACTAGCATTTTATCCCAAGGTTTCAAGGCCTCTGTGCCCAGTTCTTCTAGATTGTCAAACTCACAACCAGCCACTCTACCACTTCTTGCTCAACATGATACGTCCAAACACTCTCGCAGCCCTCCTCAAAGGAGTGACGAGGCAGAAAAAAGATAGTACGAGGCTGACCCTGTTGTGAGGAAACAATTTGATGATTTTTTAAGTGCCAACAGTGGGCACTTTCTACAGAATCGGTATGATGCCTTGGAAGGTCTGGACTTGGAGGACATGTCATTCGACACCCGTCATCTATGAATTGTTTTTCATGGAATGTTCGAGGTCTCACAAACCCAAAACATAAGTTTATTGTGCATAATTTTAGAAGGAAAGTTCTAGATATGGACATTCTTTGTCTATAAGAAGTCAAGGTGGTGGATTTTTTATTGATAGTTATCAGCAATTCCATCTGGCACGACAATACCATTCTTCATAGCAATCATGAGGTAGAACATGGAGGGGTGATCACATTCATTTCTCCAAAGTGATGACCATAATTAGTGCAATCTGACGTGGATCCCACCAACCAGTTAGTATGGGCTCTTTTTAGCATTGAAAACCACTATTTTGGCTTTATTAATATTTATGCCTCAAATGACACCTTAGAGTGTACTCATTTATGGTGGTGGACAGTGGGTGATCTTCTCGATGCCCATTGGGTATTATGTGGTGACTTTAATATGGTGGCATCTCCCAAGGACAAAGTGGGCCACTTGCCTATGAGGTGGGTAGTTGGAAAAAGGGAGGCATGGTTTTACATGTGCACTAAATGGGGCATTTATGACCCCAATTTAACCCATCAACCTGCAGATGGAGTTTGGTACACCTAGAGAAATTTTAAGGAAGGCCTCACTAGGGTTTTGAAGCATTTAGATAGGACATTGATGTCCACTCGACCATACTTCTCTTTTGATGATGGTTTTTTCCCTTCGATGCAGGTGCTATCATATTTTGGGCTTTTCGACCACTCCCCTATCTGGTTTAGAGTGACATGGCAGTTTATGAAACTTAAAGTTTACAAAATGCAATTCTTCATAAACACCTCTTTATTCAAACATGGGCCCATGATAACACACATTAGGAGAGTTTGGGATTTGGATCCACATCCTTCCCAAGAATCTAGTTGGATTCTTTGGTGGGATGACATCATCAAAAGGACCTCTTGCTTTCTATGAATCTATGGTCACCAACTTGCTAAAATTTGGATATACTCCTACTCTGCTACTTATTTAGAGCTGAGTTGCATAGCTTTAGCCCTAGAAAAGGATCCCTTCAATGAGATCGTTCAGGTCAGAGTTACCTCCTTAGACATCGCATTCACATTGCATAAAACTACAATGCTTAGGGAGCCCAAGTCAAAGCTAGGCTTCACTAGTTTAAGATTGGGGACAAAGTTTCAAAAGAGTTATTTCAAATGCTGCAAGCCAAGAACTCAAAACAATAAATTCAAGTCATCTTTGAGGCTGGTAACAGACTAACAAAGACTCCACCTATTATTCAGGCCTCTATCTGCCATTATTAGCAAGTGTTCAAACCCCAAACCCCCTCAGCTGAGCATGAAATTGCCTCAAATAATGCCTCATAGTGGTGCCATGCAAACTCACTCCTGCCCAATGGGTGGCTTGTGATAGGCCGCTCATTGTTGATGACTTGCATGAGGCAGTGTCTCACATGGCTAATGACAAAGCTCCTGACATTGATGGCTTTCCTTGTAAATTATATAAAACCCTTTGGGACCTTGTGGGTAGTGACTTACATAAGATTTATCAAGAAGCGTTTCACTCATAGTCACTAGGTAAAAATATAAATAAAGGGAATATTAAATTCATACCTAAATAGGGAGATCCTGAATTGATCTGCAACTGGCGACCCATCACCCTTTTGAATGTCTCCTATAAGATCATTACCAAGGCTCTAGTGATTTGGATGTGCAATATGTTGCCTCTCATTATGCGTCTAGAACAAACAAGTTTCATCTGAAGCCATTAAATATTGGATAACATCATCATAGTCTGGGAAGGGATGGACTAGGTCAGACGATCTAAGCAGTAAGCTACATTCATTAAAATTGACTTTGAAAAAGCTTATGATTACATCGAATGGCCATTCATTTAGCCATGCTTCAAGTGCTAGGCTTCGGGCCCATCTTCATCCAAACCATCCAGATGTTTTTTGTAGATGTGTCGATCATCCTATCCATTAATGGAGTCACCTCTGAGTAGTTTGGCATGTTCTACTCCATTCGACAGTGGTGCCCATTGGCTCCCACCTTGTATGTGCTTGCAGTTGAGGGTTTTGGATACCTTCTTAGCAATACCCAAGCTAGGGGCCTTGTTAAGAAAATTTATCTCCCTCCAAATGTCATGAACCCTCAAGAAGATATGCAATTACTTAATGGTCACTTTCCAGATGATTCCTTCCTGACCCTCATTGAGGATGAATCTAATGTAGAAAAACATCTTGCAGTGTCTTGACACCTTTTGCCTGGCCTCTGGCTCCAACATCCAATTACAAAAAACTCATTACTACAATCAATCTTACCTCCCTCCACTGGCATGAGTTGCTAAATTTGGTTGGAGGTGGATCCAACATGATGAAGTTTTTAAATTTCTTGGCATCCCCTTTTCTTTTGATGTTTTGCCACCTTTGTTGTGGTGATATGTTGTTGACAAAGTTGCTTAAAAGCTACATTACTAGGTGACCAAGTCTCTTTTGTTAGCAATAAAATTTCAAATCTACTTGAAGATTCTTGCAACCATCCATGTGTAGTACTACTCATCATGTTGGGACCTTCTAAGAAATATTACTAGAAGTTGGAGAAATTGATCCGAGATTTCCTTTGGGCCATTTCCTCTCAAGGTAAGGGATTTCACATGGTGGCTTGGGAATATTATTGCCTCACACGTGATACTGAAGGGATGGGTCTCATTGACATATCCTGATAAGGACCTGCCTTATGTGCCAAATGGATTGTGTGGGCCATTGAGGACTAAGAAGCTTGGAAGGTGTTGTTCAGACACTGTATCACTTGAAGCTTGCTTAAGGGAAATAAAGTCTAGAAAGGACTCGGGTTCCCCAATTTGCTTTTCATTTAGTCTTCCATCTAAATCATAGGATCCTTCATGGCTAAAAACATCTAGAAAGCATGGGAAAAGATTAATCCATGGCTTCTCTAGAATGGTTCTAGTTTTTGCAATGGGCTATCCACTAACACCCACTCTCTATGGTGGTCTCCCATTTTTAATCTCAATAAAGTGCCCCTGATAGAAGTCCCATGGATCAATGCTCTCGAACTTTTCCAAAGGAGAATTCATATTGTCCATGATATCTTTTGCAGGCGAACTCACTCTTGGCTACCCTGGGAGGAGGTGAAAGCCAAATTTTGGTTAGCCAATGCAGACCAAGAATCCTACCAAGAGATTCTCAATGTTGTGTCACCTTCCATGCTCCACAAAATTTTGGTCCTCTCCACTCGGCCATGGTGGAAGGGTTAGAAGTGGTATGTATAGACCCCCTTTTGTAATTACACTCCTTAGCTTGGCTATGGATGGCTCACTCCCCATTTGCCCATAGTGGACAAGCTCAATGCCCATTGGGGGCTACACTCATCTATTTCGATGTGGAGATTTCACTTCAACACTATCTAGGGGGCTTGTGTGGAGCCTAAACTTGCTCATTTTGCTTGGTGTATACTGCATTAAGGCTTATCCACTGGCATAAGACTCATCTAGCTAGGAGTCCACATGCCTACTTGCCCCTTCTATATCCACCTTGAGATGCTTCCTCATCTTTTTTGGTACTACCCCAAAGCTCAAAGGGTCTGGGCTTGCATCCATGATCTCTTCAAGCCTTTACAACCCTAATTGTTTCTTTGGTAGCAGATCATCTTTGGAGATAAAAGCATAACGCACTTCAAATATGCACAATTTTGACATACTTTCAGAGTGGAGATCCTTTTTTGAATTTGGAAAGAAAGAAATAATTATGTGTTTAATCATACTACTACTGATTATAATGTCTCTGCTTTAAACAAGTCCTCTATTATCTCCAATGTTCTTTTTCAGATTCAAGTTCAAGCCAATAAAGTAGCTATAGAGCTTGGGCACCTTCAAGATCTCCTCTCCCACTGGGGAAATGCTCCTTGTACAATAGTTTAGGTCCCACCATCTTTGCCCTAGGGATCCCATACTAGAGCATAGAGTGGCTCTGCCACCTTGTGGGAGGCATCATTGTAGCCGTTCCCAGTGTCATTCTTACAGTGGCACCCCGTACCGACGTATGACCCCTCCTGGACAACAGTGAGGGTGGTAGATGTTGCCTCCTTCCCCTATTAGATAGGATGGTTGGGATGAGCTCCTCCTCCTCCTTTGTGCTTGGATGTTTGGGGGTGCCTCCTAGAGGTTGATTGAACACGATGGAAAAGTTCCCCAAGCTCTCTCTGTCCATTTCACCCACTCAGACACAAGAATAAGATGAGAAGGACACTGCTCAAGCTACTAGTCGGGAGCCCATTCTAGATGGTAATGACTTACCTATCTCAGGTTGGGGTCCAGATGATATGGGTCCACCACCTGCTAGCCTTACTCTTGCTGCTTAAAGTTATTTTTTATATGTGACTTGTTCCTAGGCTTTGCCTAGTTGTTTATGATACTTTTGTTTGTGACTCCTAGGCCCTGCCTAGTTTGACTGCATGGCTTGCTCTCATACCGCCTATATTTTTTGTGTAAACTATTTGTATATTTATGTTTAGTTAATATATAGATATATTTCATCAAAAAAAAATGAATATTTTCTTGGAAAAATTATGAATCTTTAATTTTATTATTATTAATTAGATGAATATTAAAAAGAATGGAAAATGAAAAAAAAAAAAACTCACATCTTCTTGCCTACATTTGTAATCTTGATCTTTCCAATATTAATATTATTAATATGATGAATGCACAATTGTGTATAACTCTATTCACTAAGTATTGGGAGCTTTTTTAAAAGATTGGAAATGTTTGTTTGTAAATAAAATTTATGTTTTTATATAGTAATACAATTTATCCCAAAAAAAAAAAGATTGTTTTGTATGGTTTAAAAAAAAGAGTAAATACAATCATAAGGATGTCAAATTTATCCCCCTGTTTACATACCAAGTCCTTACCACATATTCAAGATTTTTATTTCATTTAGAATATTACATCTTAAAAATCTTTAATATTATGAACAACTCCGATTTTAGAACGAGTTACCATAATTTAAGCAAATCAAGGTCTTGTTGTGTGAGGTACACACATCGTATAATTATGAAATAGAAAGTCTTATCATGTTATTCTCATAATAAGATAAAAATAGTTATTAGTTGTGGCACAAATGTTTTGGGAATGTTTGTGTGGACACTCAAAAATGAATCATTGGACATTTTTTTTACATTATTTTACATACATGTTGTGTATGTGTTTATGTATAGTTGGTTGGTTCAAATTAAATGTTATTGAGTTTGATCAAAGCTAAATATTATGTCCCACTTTTTGGCATAAAGAGTCCACATACGCTTCCAATCTCTTCTCAATATATATTGTGTTTTGATCATTGATATTAATCAAACAAACGTGTTTTATATTATATATAAAAAGATGTAGTATATATACATTTTTACGAAAAAAAATTATTAAAGATTTATTTTTGAATTATTTTTTAAATTTTATTATTGTCGTTATAGTGGGACACAATATTATACTTTGACCCAGTTGTTATGAAGATTATTTAAGCTTGAAACTCTTTTTCGAATGAATTCTTGTGTACTTCTTTTGATAACCCTTTTATCCTCTAGTCTTGTTGTCATGATTGTTCAGATGGACCTAACACCTTATGATTGCAGTGTGTTAGTTTATGCCACCCTCTTGATTGGATGGGCCCATTCTCCCATTTCCATCTTTCTTGTTTCTATTTATTGGAAGTCAATGGTGTATGTGAATCTTGGCAAAGTTTAAATTCAAGTCACCACCAAACATTATCAAGTATAATCTAATCTTAAGCAAGTATTGTTATTGGAGCATTATCAAAGCTTTATAAGGGGTTACCACTGACTAACAACTAGTATTATATGCACAAAGCCAAAACCAAACTCATATGTATTTTAGATTTTTAAAAAATTAGGAAGACATGAGTTTAAGTGCAGAGAATTAAGGCATCAGGTAAAAGAGCATAAGTGGGTGAATAAGGTCAACAAGTAATTTTTCAAGTGTCTACCTCTATTCCAAACTTTCTATATGATATTGATCGTCTACCAGGAGTGTTTGTATGGTCCTAACACCATATTCTAATCAAATACAAATTTTGCAATGATAAAATATAAATTTTTAAAATTATGTAAATAGATTTATATTGTAAGAACATATTCAACAACATCACCCAAAGAAGCTAAGAACTTTTTATATACTAGCATATTTAATTAAACAATATTTAATGTGTTTACATATATTTTATAATATTTAATTAGAGGTAAGAATTGTATACATAGAATTTAAACCTCTTTAAGTGTTAAATACATTATGTGTTAATACCTTGTATTAAAATTCTCACACCATGCTTAATTTTACACCTATCCAATTCTCCTTACAAGAAAAAGTCTAGCTCTAATTAATTTTATAAATTTACTATTAGAATGCTTCACATTATATTAAACAAAAAATATAATTACAAAAGGTTACAAAGTAAAGCAGCCAAAAAAATCACACTCAAACTCCATGCTAGAGGACAAATATAGCTCAAAAATAAAATCAACCAGTCAAGGCACGATGAAAGCAACTACAAATAACCATAATGCAGAACATTAAGCATAGGTCACCACCTCAGGAGGCAAAGGTAGAGGACTATCCTTGGGAAGTGAAAACCAAGCAGGTAATTCCACATCAAGAATCTTTGGGGCATTCTAGGCATCCAAGCGGTCATCATGAATAGTGATAGGCCAACCATCAGTGGGATGCGTAGGAACAATAATGCTTGTCGAAGACTAAGTTGTGAAGGGCTAGCATCCAAATTAGCATGAGAACCCTAGCCACCCCCTAGGGGAGGGCAAGGAGAAAAATGACCCCTACTTCGAGACTGGCTTTTACTTTTACGCCTCTTGGGAGGAGGTGGTAGTGGACAATAGGGTAGGTTGTCTGGCAAAACTCTGATCATAGTGCAAGGGGAACTCCCCTAATGGTTGAGGGACTCTTGTAGGTGGTGGAGGTCCAGCACCATCTTTTCATCCATGGATTTAAAAGTTAAGGCTATTTTAAAGAAAAAAACACTACATGATGATTTGAAACCCTTCCTTATTTTAAAATGAAGCCAAAGCTAGATTTAAAACTAGCTTATGTTTTGAATGAAAGTTATGAATTCAAAAAGAAAAGATATATGAATGAATAAAGAGAGCCCACCATGATTCAAATATTAAAAATAAAGCTCCTTGTTTTTAATAATATATGCAAGTGGCTAAAATTTAAAGAGTTGTAGGTCAAGTGTGTAATGAGATATGAGGTAACATGGGCATGAGTATTTGAAAGATTTCTTGAGCCATTAAATATGTAAAGATCTAGATAGAGCTATAATAAGGAAGAAAATGCAGATTTTGTTTAATTTTGATAATGGATAACTAAAATTGATCATATTTCCCTCTCTTTTCTCCTCTTCTCTTTTTTATATATTTTAATTGCTCATTTTGAGCAAAAACGATGATTGCTTTGGCTTTTCAAGCTATTGGTTTTTTTTAATTTAGATTTGAGTTCTTATTTTTTTGTCATGTATGAATACCATGAGTCCTCTTTGAATTAGAATATGATTGTGCATAATTCTTATGAGTAACAAAGTTATTGTGACTCTTATTTGTCTACCCTTTGGTTATGGTCTTGTTGCTACAATTCCATTTATGGGTTGTGGCTTGATTTTACACCATATTTTTTTTATTTCCCCTTTCTACGTTCTTATAATAATTGTTTTCATATAGGAAGGAGATATTCACATTTCTTATTCATGTTAATTACCGTTTGGTTTTATGCATTCCCTCTCCCCTTTCCCCTCCAAAGTTTTTTTTCCATGTTGGTAGATTAACATTAGAGTAGGAAATATAACCAATTATATTTGGAGGATATCTACAAGAAGAAACCTCACATTGAGTAAATATCCCATATTTTGGCTATTTTTTAGGTGTAATGATGCAAAGGGAGAGAGTTAAACACATCAAATTGCAAACTTGTTCAATTAGGACTATCTCTTGTAGCCCTTCCAAAGGATAAATCTATATGGTTTGAGAATTTTAAAGGGTTTCAAATAATAATATGAACAATTTAAAATTCACATTACCTTATTACAACACCATATAAAGTTTCATGAGACTCTAAAAGGAAACATAATAACTCACAGTTATCTCTCACAGTTAGGTCTTCTCTTTGTAGCCCTCCTGGAGCACCTTTTTGGTTGGTTTGACAAATATTCAAGGTTTATGAGAAAAAAAATTATATTTTTAGATACTCATTAATTTAATTTATCCTTATACAAAGTTTTATGGCACAAATCTTAATGGAAGTGTATTAACTTAACTTGACTTCTCCAAACTAGGTCTCAAATTAGGTCATTATCCTTCAAAATTGAGTTTTGATTCCTAAACCCTTCACATGTGATAAAAATCCAAATAAATGGTTTATTAACCTTTAGGACACTATCACCAAGATACAAGTCAAGTTTTAAGCTCTGAAACAAAGTGGAACTATGCAAACCATGAAATAGGTTCTTACACAGGTTGAGAGGTGTAAATTTATGTTTTAAAGAGAAAATTGAAGTTTAAATGGTTAAAATTATTCTATATGGTCTATTAAACCATAAAAAACCTTCTATCATTGATATAAAACTTATTTCAATCCAAAATAAACCTAGAAATTATTATTTTCACCTTGACTGTTCATAAAGAAGATAGGGTTTTGCACTGCATAAACAAAGTTTGAGATTGGAATAATATTTAAAATTCATAAGATTTTTATGATATCTAAATTTTTTTAATTAACCTAATGAAAAACTCACAAAACCATATCAATCATTAAAATTATTTCCGTGGACAACATAATCCTTTTTCACCTCTTATACTTGACTGTTCATCATGAAAATAGGGTATAATAATAATGATATGAAATTTGATGCTTAGATGACATTTTTTGTCTTCTCAAGAGTTTTAAAATGCTAAAATAATTTAAAAAAAAACTTTATAACAAATTTATAACACAATTCTATTTATCAAAATTCTTGAAATCTATCCAAGAAACCCTTCTCAACACTAAAAATTGGATTATGTAATACACAAAAATCTTGAGGACTGTAAATCTCCTTTCTCTAGCCTGTTTATAAAATATAGTTCAAACAACACCAAGTAAACAATGTAGATAGGTATTCAAACTTAACAATAGTTTTAAAATTATTCATAATACTCCTCAAATGCTTCTTTCATTAATCAACATTCTTGAATTCAAACAATCATACTCAGAAAATTGTGATGTACAACCTCTCTTTTCAAGATTGATCATCTTTATCTATTTATTGGAGTTGTTTTCAATTTTGTTTTCACCCTTTAGGAGATTCATAACTCTCCTCATCCAATTGGCATAATGGAAACATCTCTCTTGCTATGGGTAACAATTTGGTGAGATAAATCTCTAGAAGGGCCAGTTCCCTTGATGCACTCTTTGAAAGACTCTCCTATTTATCAACTTGGTATGAAAAGGGTTAAGAAGACAAAATAAGAAAACTAAAATGTGATGCACAAATATTTAATTTCCTCCTATTAATTGAAATTATACTACTTAGAACAAAACAAAGCTTTCTTCACACAAAACTCACAACACAAGCCAAATTGTTACATTAATGTTTCATATGTTAGGTTCAAAAGGTATTTTGATACTTAAGAGGGTAATGAAAGATTTATTTGGATAATAAAATAATGAACCAATTTTAAAACACTTATAGACTTGAAATAGAACACTAACAAAGATCTATAACAATTACTCTCTTGTACACTTGGTGATCAATCAAGGATAACATGCTAGAAAAGATCATCTTCTACTAGACAAGACCAAAAAGAGTGAAAAAACACTAAATTGTACAACATGTAAGTAGGAAAAATAAATTTTTATTTATTTAAGAGTCATTAAAGTATAAAATTGGCTAGGATTTCACCATTAACCAATGTAGGCTACCAAAAAGAGCCAAAAGAGTCAATATTTATAACATTTAAGAGAAGAGCAAGACAATAGAAGTCCAAAAGTCACTTGGAAACTTGTAAATATGATAAAATAGGTTAAAAATGCATGAAAATGAGGTGTGATATTAACCATGTAATGTTAGGAGTCCCAAATTTCCATACAAGTCATGAAACTTATGAAATGTGGCATAAAAATCCTTGTCTTGGCTTAGAAAATTGCCTTCATAATTTGTAACATCCCAAAAATAACAAGGGATATGTATGATGATTTGGGTGAGAGGGAAGGATTTCATACATGCATCTCCATGCATTGGTTATAGTCTTACTCATCTAGAATCTCCTGGAAGGAAGCCATCACTACCTATAGTCTAAAAAATTCCTTTCAGTCACCCCTCACACTTGGCCTCAAAATTGGATTTATTTTTCCATTAAAATACATGGGAGGGAGTGAATGACACTTGGAAAAACTCTCCATGTCCTTATAATTCTCAGGTACACCTTAAAAAGGATCACACTTGAAGTTTTCACCTTTCTCACCATTGTGTTCACTATGCCAGTTTTGAATGCCTGAGATGAGAGCTATTGTTTAAACATTTCTAATTTTTTTATAGATATGAAATATCCATATGGAGTTATAAAAAGTATGAATATTTTCCCCAAACTTGATTGCATCTCTTGGAACCTATTAAAAGCTACAAAACACATAAAATGGTCAAAAATACCCTATTTTCACCCTGTCCATCCAATTACGTACATCTCAAAAGTATGGGAGGAATCTTGAGTGAGTATTTAAAAAGTTTCAATCACTTTGGTCAAAATATGTCATCTGGATATCTCTCCAAGCTTGTTTTCTCCATCGGGTCTTGATTATGGGTTTAGTAGGGTTTTAGGCATTTTTTTGTCTTAAGATTTCTTCATAAAGCTCTAACATTGGAACTACCAAAAAATGTCACAAAAATGATTTTATGAGACCATAGTAAACCATACAAACTTATTTGGTATCCATGCATAGTCTCATAAAATATATGATTACTTGAAACCACCCCATCGAGTTTGTTTCTACCTTTCTTGCATGCTTAGACTGTCTCAGAGTTAAACCTAGCTTTCTCAAAGGTCTATTTTCATACCAAAATATTATACATGTCTAATTACATCTCTTTAACATGTCCCAATCATCTAGATATCTCATCAAGAGCTAGAAATGAAGATGGACCCCCAATTGGCTCTAGGTCCCTTCAAGGCCTAATGGGCTTAACATGCACCTTGATATTTTGAGCTATTTGGACTGATATTTTTGGATTTGGTGTATTATGAATGTCAAAACCTCATTAAACCTTAAAAATCTATCACATAACCTCCCAAGCACTCCTCTTCATCATTTTCTCTCATTCACCAACTATGTCTAAAAGAAGCTTGTCTAGTTGGACTATGTGCAAGGGTGTTTTAGTCACTTTGAGTGACCTAGTGCTTTATATCACCTATTTTAATTTAATACACATAAAAATATGTTTATTTATGTTTCCTAATATTTCAATCAAGTTATTATCCCTTTTGACCTCATTAGCTTGTTTTGCTAAAACCAGATTTTCCTTGACTGGTTGACCTCTGAGACAAAATAGTGAGGTATATCCCTCTTCCCTAAGGAAAAGTGATTGGGAGTTTTTTAAGGTAATAAAGATACTTTTTACCAAATCATTTATTTTTATTCATCCAATTAGGTACCTAACCAACTCAAAATTCCCAAAAAAAGGCCTAAAAAAGATTGTTTTCTTGCATTCTTTGCCTCCACATAAGAATGGTCTCTCAATGCTAACTCCAAGGTGTTTAATTTTATTCAAAATGTTACCCATATTAAATTAATTATACTTAATCTTGGTATTAACCACAAAACATTCCTCTTCTTTGAATTCTTTGTTCTTACCCATTGAGCAACATAGGTTTCTTAGAGCAATTGTACAGACTGATGACTTTCGGGCAATATGAAGAGTGGGTAATCATATTTGAAGGGGTACTAGAGTAAATTTAAACATTTTTTTGATAAATAATAAACCATTATGATTTTTTATCAAACCCTCACTCTTTTGATAAGCAAATTCATATTTTACCTTCATCTCATGCTCAAGAATGCACCATGACTGTTGTAGGTGCACACATGGTTTTAAGAGGTTAGTATAGGCTTCTTTATATTGTTTAGAGCTTATGAGGTTTATCATGGATATGGATAAAGTATTAATAGGTTTAATTCATCATTAAAACCTCCCATTAGCCCTTAATATGCACTTTTGGCTCATAAATGAGTTTCTTCTTGACATGATCAAGACACCCCTATCTATTGATTCCTGTAGGTGTGTGTGAGATCATTTGGATTTGGTAATGATGTATGAGGACCTACCTTAAACCCCCTTTGTTCAAAAAATACATGATTGAACTTTAACTCAACTTGAGAGTCTTAAAACACCATTTGGGCATCAAATTTGAATCATTGTCCTATACCCTGTTGTAGGTGCCTATTTTCCATTAAAAGGACCCATGTATGCACTCATAAGCTTGAAAAGGTATGCATCAAACTTATACTAATGGTCTCCATGAAATTTTGTTCAACACTTAATCCATGAGACTAATTTAGGCATGAGGGAATGCTTTATTTGATTTTGGGATGCAAATGTCTTTCAAACTTCTAAACCTGTAGACAAGAATGTAGACTTTCAATGTTTTCTAAGGCCACTTTAAGGCTCTAAACTACCATCCTCTCCTCACTTTCTGACCCTCATCTTTTGTAGATGTCTTGTCTATTCTAGGGCTTACACAGTTCACCTGGCTAGATGCTAAAATTATCTTGGAAAATAAATTATAGGATATTCATAAAACCTCTTGGACCTCTATTTTGCATCTTTATGGAAAATATTCCTATATATAGTCTTCTGACCCTAGAGACAATCTCTCACTACTATTATATCAACCTCATACTTCAAAATGGGTTTCTATGCTCCACATAACATGTCATTCAATCCATGAGAAGTTATAACTTGTTTCAATCTTCAAGGTGACACCTTAGCACTCTCCTAAGCCACTTGTAGGTGTGCATTTTCCTATACAGGTAGTAACACAATAATTTGGTAGTAAGCATTGCTTTAGACTTCTCATGAGTTGTATATCCATCTCAAAACCTAAAATTCATTCTTCATGCTTCAAAAGGATTCAAACCATCACTAAGCTCTTTACCCTAGTATGATGTCATCAAGAGCTCCTGTAGGTGTGTATTGGTTGTATGTAGACAATAAGTGTGGAATAGAACAAGAAGGGTGGAAAAAAGGCCTCATGGGAATCTAAACTCATTATTAACCTTTACAACACATGTTTTCCATTAAGGAGACTTTAAGACAAGTTTCAAAACATCCTTTTCAATGTGAAGATCACTTGCATACATATGAAATAAAGCAGGCATGGTGTTTAATGACTAGTTTAACATGGTGGATGAGTCTATGACCAAATTTTCACTTGCCTAAACATAAAAAAAAAAACTTTATTAAACTCCTTATGACTTAAAAAAGTTAATACAACTTCATTACAACTTTATGAACAAGTTAAACAAGCTCAAAACATGTGATTGTAAGTGAAGTTTGGCATGGAGTTGATTGTGAGAGATGGCAAGACTGCAAGCTACCCAAAACATGATATGGTGAAACCAAAACATGGAATGAGCTAGTAATATGACCTTGAGACTTGTGGAACATCATTTTCAAGCTACATGAGACCTCTACAAGAATCAACATTCTACAAACAAGAAGAAATTTGATTGAGACTACACATGGTGGCACCTTCCTTTCAATATGGACTAACTTGACCATAAAAACACCATGAAACATGAAAATATGAGTGGAAACCATATAATAAGGTAGACAACATCATTTGGAGTCAACATCACCAACTAGTTCGTATGAATTTGACCAAAATAGAGCAAAACCTATAGGGTGCATGAAATAAGTAGCAAAAAAGTACAATCAACTTCATAAGGATGGTTAATAAATCACAATTGATCAATAATTACACTCTTGATATTTAAATTAAGGTATTTGATTGTAATATCACCTCCTAAAAGCATTTGTCTTGAAACCTCTTGAGCTGTCTGTACTAAGCATAATCTTGAAAGTCACTTCTGTATGTCTATAAATGCAAAGAAGAATCAAAATTGTTGTGGATTAAAAATGACACTTCTAGAGAAAATAAAACATTTATATTAGTGTGAGGAATATTAAGAGGCCTTCCATGATCTTATCCCATGTGGCACACTTCCCCATGGGTTGTACAAATGCCAAATGCTCCCTTTTTCAGTTAGATTCTTAAAATTTAGTTAAACAACCTACAAGATTATGATGTAACTAACATCCTTGATAGATAGAATGACTTTATTATTTAAATGAAAATAGGACACCTAGGTACTTTGGGAACTATGTCACTTGCATTGATGACCCCTAAAAGCCCACTAAATGACCTAAAATGATAAATAGACCTATTAGGCTATGACTAAGGATAAAAATGCATTATATAACATTAAATGAACTATAATATAGCCTATGACAAATATTTAAACCCATAAACATCTAAAAAACCAAGTTTTTTACCTATAGGGGTCCAAATTTAACCTAAAAGTCAAATTTGGTCAACAAGAGCTACACCTCCTCTCACTTGGAGAATGACTAATTCAAACCTCTACATGCAATATATCATCCTAGAAACACTCTAATTGTTTCTTGATTGCCTCCAAAATAGGCTTAAGTATGACAACTTTTCATTCTTGGATATTATATGAAGTTTGAATATAACATAAGAGACCATAAAGGTGGACAAACACAAATAAAAAACCTAAGGTCTATAAAACATATAACAAAACCCATATCCAACTATATATTATAAAAAAAAATGAACTATCGCATAAAAATATGTTTATAAATTCAAAAAATTGATTTTGGTATTTTGATGGGAGAATGCCTAGATGTCTCAAATTCAAATTTTAAGAACACCTAGGCATATAAATGACTCCTACATGTCCTCTAAACCTTTTAAGACCTATAATGATTAAATAACAAACCAAAATTGATCAAAATGGTGATGCTTCTGCATCAAAATACCATCCTTGAAATCTTTCATGAGCTCTCTTGCTCATGAATCATCCTATGTTTCAGATGTTTCCTAATATCTTCTCCTTCTATTCAAAAATCCTTCTCTTCTCTCTATGCCTCCTAGATCCCATGGTCTTCTCAGGAGTGACAAGGATTGGCACAATGTTATTTCTTCTATAAATGTACATCTTTATTATTTGAAATCAATCAATCCCATCTCTAAATCTTCTTCAATTATACCTACACATACAATAAATGCATTAAAGAAAAATACTTCTATATAATAGTCTTTGCTCCACTCCTTTGTACTATTCCATTCTTTGGTATACTCATCATTGTTATTGTCGTAATGGACCTTGAGTTTCCCATTCTTATCCTTCACTTGGTTCACTCTCTCTCCATTCCTTCTTAACTTAAGAACATCATTTTCTTCTTCATTTTCTATGCCAATATCTTCCTTATAATCTCCATTCTTCATTATGAACTTGTTGTAACATTCATTCTCTTCATTATTTTATTCTCCAACCTTGAAATATTCATTGTTTCCTTTAAATACAACCTTATCCTATTATTTTATCTATTGTTCACTTGATAATTAACTACATGTATTATCATCCATGCCAATGTTATTTAACACACTAACTTTATCAAGAAACCCTTCAATATAATACATACTTCTTATGGAAGATAAATTTCTAGACAACTCTACAAATAATTCATTCATATGTTCATTTGATAAAATATGAATTTCTGAAGAAAAATTAGATTCTTCATAGGCTTTGACCTTTATCTTTTCATAAGTAAATGACATATTACTTACCTCATCTTCCTTGTTTGGCTACATGAATTATTTTTCACCTATCAACAACACCTTAGAACCTCTTTTTGCTACCACATCTTCTTCATTCAATGGTATAAGTGTGTGCTTATGTCCTTTTTTAAAAGTATAGGTATTTCTATCTCCATCATGAATAGCCCTCATATCATACTACTAAGGTCTCCCTAAGAGCACATGGCACACATCCATTAGTATGATGTCACATAGGACCTTATATTGATATCTTCTAATCTAAAAATTAACCTAACATTCTTCATTGACAAGAACTTGCTATGCCTTTTGTAGCCATGAGACCTTATATGGAGTTGAATGTGGTAACATTTTCAAACCAAGCTTATCTACCATCTCAACAAATACTCGATTATCTATACTACCAAGTCAAACACAATTTTACAACACTGACCTTGACTTTTGTATGTTGTCTTGCATAAGGTTTTTCTTTATGCAGGATCCTTCTCCTTAGGTGGTTTGATCAATAGTCTCCTCATTAGTAAAGACTCATAAATTTCTAGTTCTTCTATATGAGATTGAGAACCCACACTCTCCTCCTCTGCTCCTACCACTTGAAATATATTTTTAATTTGAAAACCACTAGCTTGAGAGTCATTTAAACACTCCCAAAACTTATGACCAACAAATTTATTACATTTAAAATACTTGTGAATCTATTTAAACCTCTTACTCTTGGTGTGTATCCTCCTCTAGAGTATGGTTTTCTTCCTTTAAATCCACATATTTGATTAAATGAATGCTATTATATTTGTGAAATACTTTCTCCTTCTTCATATGTTGGAAGTTGACTCCTTTCTGCATGATCTCCTCTACCTCTAAGAGATTTACTTCTACCCCTTGAGTGCTAGTTTTATCTTTTAAAAAATTTGTCTTCTGCTTTCAAAGCATACCAATACCACTCTTCAAGTATTCTTGGAATTAAAAAATTAATTTTATCCTAAAAATTATACCTTAACCCATTTTGATACCTTGTAATCTTCTCCATATCTTCTTCCACATGACCTGATCTGATGGTTAACCTATAAAACTCTTCGGTATACTCCTTGACACTCTTCTCCTTTTACTTCAAATTCTATAACTTAAAGAATTTAGTGTGATAATGAATAGAAAATAACTTAACTTTAATTTAGCTACCATTCTATCCCAATATTTGATCTTGGCCTTACCTTTATTTCTTCTTTCATCCTCCACATAGTTCCATTAAAGGGTTGCATGCCCTTTCAATTTGGTACAAACAAACTTCACCTTATTTTCATTAGGTAAATCTCATAATCAAAATACGTATTTAATTTTGTAATCCAATCAATAAATTATTCATCATCTAGGTTTATTTCATAATTAGGGAGTTCAATCTTTGGATTTGACCCCTATTTCATCACAACCTTTAGTAATTTATCAATTCCTTCATCTTCATGCTCTTCATCTTCATCTTATTCTTCTAGTGTTTGTGGCTCTTCTTCCCTGTCACTAACATCCCCTATTATCACTCATCTTATTTTATTTTCCTTTACTACTATCAACCTTACACCAAAGCCTAGCCTTAGATTCCTTATCTCCTCCAAGATTGTATCTCCTATCTGAATACTTGCTCTTTCATGCCTCCTCTTCTATTCCTCCTAGGTGGGATTTTGACTTATCAATCAAATTGACAAAAAAACAATGGATTTCACTCTTACCTCAAATATTTTCACCTCCTTCAATATTTTTTTAGGTATACATCATGCTTTGATACCAATCTGATGTAGAGGGAGAGAGTTCAAAACATCAAATTACAAACTTGTTTAATTAGGATTGTCTCTTGTAGCCATCCAAAGGATAAATCTGGATGGTTTGATAATTTTAAAGGGTTTTAATTCAAACTAAGACTAGTTTAAAATACTCATTACCTTCTTACAACACCATACAAAGTTTCATGAATATACTCTAAAGGGAAACACATTAACTCACACTCATCTCTCACAATTAGGTCACCTCCTTATAACCCTCTTCGAGAACCTTTTTGGGTGGTTTTCCAAATATTCAAGGTTTTTGAGTAAAAAATTATATTTTTAGATACACATTAGGGGAATTCATCATTATACAAAGTTTTGTGGAATAACTTTCAATGTAAGTGTATTAACTTGACTTGACTTCTCCAAACTAGGTCTCTTATCCTTTAAAATTGAATTTTAATTCCTTAACCCTTGACACATTCCAAGAATCCAAATAAATAGTTTATTCACCTTTATAACACTATAAACAAGTTACAGGTCAATTTTTAAGCTCTCAAACAAAGTGAAACTATGCAAATCATGAAATGGCCAAAATACCCTTAGTTGGGTTCTTACACAAGTTGAGAGGTGTACATTTGATATTTTGAAGAAAAAATAGAAGTTTCAAGGGATATTATTGGATAATTTTTTACCACACAAAGACACTTTTTATCATTGAAATAAAACTTAGTTCAATCCAAAATAAACTCAGATATTATAATTTTCACCTTGACTATTCACAAAGAAGATAGGGTTCTAGATTGTGTAAATAAAGTTGAGATTGGAACAATATTACACCTTAATAAGAGTTAATTTATATATAAAAACTTCACCTAATTACACACTCAGAACACCATAACAATCTTTAATTTTTTTTCTTTAGATAAAACAATCATTTTTCACCTCTTATACTTGACTGCTCATCATGAAAACAAGGTACAAAAACATTGATATGAAATTTGATGCTTGGATGAAACTTTTTTGTCTAATAAAGTGTTTTAAAATGATTGAATAATTACCAAATAATTGATAAATTTTTTATAACACAATGCCATTCATCATAATACTTGAAATCTATCCAAGAAACCCTTCTTAATACTAAAAATTGGACTATGTCATACACATAATTCTTGAGGCATGTACATCTCCTTTCTCTTGCTTGGTTATCAATGATATAGTTCAAAAAAAACCAAGGAAACAATGTATATAGGTATTCAAACTTACCAATAGTTTTAAAATCATTCACAATAGTCCTCAAATACCTCTTTCATTAATGAACATTCTTGAATTCAAACAATCATACTTAGAAAATGATAATGCAAGTCTCTCTTTTTAGATTGATCATATTTCTCTATTTATTGGAGATAAACCTCCTTATCTCACTTGTATAATGAAAAATTTTAACCTCTACATGCAATATATCATCCTATAAACACTCTAACTATTTCTTGGTTGCCTCCAATGTAGGCTTAAGTATGACAACTTTACATTCTTGGATGTTACATGAATTTGAATATAACATAAGAGACCACAAAGGTGGACAAAAACATATAAGCAAACTAAGACCTATAATACATATAACCAAATCAATATCCAACTATATATTCTAAAAACAACATGAATTATGCCATAAAACTATGCTTATAAATTAAAAAAATTGAATTTGGCATTGTGGTGAAAAAATGCCTATATGTCTCAAATTCAAATTTTAAGAACATCTAAGACCTAAAATCGACTCCTAAGTGTTATATTATCCTTGTAAGACATTTAATGACTCAAAAAATTGAAATAAAAAACCAGAATTTATCAAAATGGTGATGCTCTTCCATCAAACTATGAGCATTGAAATCTTTCATGAGCTCCTGCTCATGAATCATCCTTTATTGCAGATGTTTCCTAATATATTTTCCTTATCTTCAACAATCCTTCTATTCTATCTATTCCTACAAGATCCCATGTTATTATTAGGAGTTATGAGGATTGGTAAAATGTTATATATTCTACAAATATACATCTTTCTTCTTTGAAATCAATCAATCTCATCTCCAAATCATCGTCAATTATACCTGCACATACACCAAATGTATTAAAGAAAACTACTTATGTATCATATTCTTTTCTCCATTCTTTAGTATACTCATAATTGTTATTGTCATAATGGACCTTGAGTTTCCCATTATTATTCTTCACTTGGTTCATTCTCTCTTCATTCCATCTTAACTTAAAAACATCATTTTATTCTTCATTGTCTATGCCAAGATCTTCCTTATGCTCTTCATCACTCATTATGAAACTACTGTAGCATTCATTCTCTTCATTATTTTGTTATCCAATCTTGAAATCTTCATTTTTGACTTTCAAGACAACCTCATCATATTAATTTATTTGTTGTTCACTTTCAATTTTTTTGGATGTATTTCCATCCATGGTAATGTTATTTAACACACTAACTTTCTCAAGGAACCCTTAAATATAATCCATACTTCTTATGGAAGATAACTTTCTAGACAATGCTATAAACAATTCATTCATATGTTTATTTGATAAAATATGATTTTTTGAAGATAAATCATATTCTTCATAGGCTGAAACCTCTATCTTTTCCTGAGTAAATGACATACTACTTACCTCATTTCCTTGTTTGGTTGCATGAACTCTTTCTTACCTGTCAAAAACACTTTAAAACCTCCTTTTGCTGTTGCATCCTCTTCAGTCAATGGTAGAAGTGTGTGATTATGTCCTTATTTTTCAAAATTATATATTTTTCTTTCTCCATCATGAATGGCCCTCATATCATACTACCAAGGTCTCCCTAAGAGCACATGACACACGTCTACTAGTATGATGTCACATAAGACCTTATCTTGATATCTTCCAATCTTAAAATTGACCCAAAATTATTCATTGACAAGAACTTGTTGCCCCTTTTACAACCATGAGACCTTATATAGAGTTGGATGTGGTAACCTTTTCAAACCAATCTTGTCTACCATCTCAATAGACACTAGATTATCTATACTACCTAATTCAATCACTATTATTATAACACTTACCTTGACTTTTGCATGTTGTCTTGAATAAGGTATTTCTTTGTGCAAGATCCTTATCCTTAGGTGGCTTGATCAACACTCTCTTCATCAGTAAAGACTCACCAATTTCAAGTTCCTCTATATGAGATTGAGACCCCACACTCTCCTCCTCTACTTGTACCACTTGATTTCTATTTTTAGTTTGAAAACCAATTGCTTGAGAGTTCTTTGGACACTCCCAAAACCTATGACTAATAAATTTATTAAATTTAAAATACTTACCTATGAATCCATTGAAGCCTCTTCCTCTTGGTGTGTATCCTCCTCTAGAGTATGGTTTCCTTCCTCTAAATCCAACTCTTGGATTGAATGCATGCTCTTGTATTTGTGAATTACTTCTTCCTTATTCATATGTTGGTAGCTGAATTCTTTATGCATACTCTCCTCTATCTCTAAGAGGTTTAATATTGCCCCTTAAGTGCTTTTGTATTCTATTCAATTTGTCTTCTTATTTCAAAGCATACTCATACCACTCTTCAAGTGTTCTTAGACTTATTGTTGACCAAATTTTACCTCAGTATAATTTGTTTAACCATTTTCATGGAGAACCAAACAATAATTGCAAGAATAGGTCATTTCAGAAGTCCAAAATTGAAAGTCAAGGAGGATAAAGTGTTCTGGCTCCATTATAGTGTATGCCAAGTTATCCACAAGTCAAGTCTTGGCCCTTATAAACCCAAGTTACTCCTCAAGACCAAGTTAGGTTCTCTAAATAACTCAACTTATAAAAATTTCATGAGTAGAATTAATCTAGGTTTATGAACCTGAATTACTCATTCCAATGCTTTACGGGTTTTCAATGATGCATGACTTTGGGTTTTCCAAGGAGAAAGTATTAAATTGATTTATAAGTAGTGAGAAATGAGAGATCCGAAGTGAGTAAGTAATAGGGCTTAGAAAACCCGAAATGGTCTTGATAATGCCTCTCAAAAGTGGCCCTTTAGAACTTTTTTGAAGGGCCTTTCTTGCCTTGTTCCCGCCAAGTGTCCCTTCAAAAAATTTTGAAGGGCACTTTATTTTCCCAAGTGTCCCTTCATATTTTTCCAAAGGGCACTATTCTTCTCAAGTGTCCCTTCAGACATTTCTAAAGGGCACTTTGTTGTCTAAGTGACCCTTCAAAAAATTTCTGAAGGGCACTTTTCTTCCCAAGTGTCCCTTTGAAACTTTTCCAAAGGGCACTTTGTTGTCCAAGTGACCCTTCAAAAAAATTTCGAAGGGAAATTTTCTTCCCAAGTGACTCTTCAGACTTTTCCAAAGGGCACTTTATCTTTAAAAATGCCCTTCAAAAAAGTTTCAAAGGGACCCTGTGCCTTCCCAAAGTGTCCTTCGAGAAAAGTTCTCGAAGGAACTAGTCATTGGCTTTCAGGAAAAATCCTCGAAAGAATTCCTTTAGATAAATTATATAAAATAATTAATTCAAAGAAATTTCCCAAAATATAAACTTGACCTGATGGATCCCCATGACATACCACAGGATGTCAAGTTTAAAACAACCCACTAGCCATTAGGGTGCAAAGATGACGTGTCGTAGGTCATCAAATTTAGGGTGGCAAACTAGTCATTGGGATTCAAAGACACAGCGTGATTTAGGATGTCAAATTTAGGGTGGATAAATAGCTGTTGAGATTTAAAGATGACATGCTACAGGAGGTCAAATTCATGCCTAAAGTCTTCAAGCAAGGAGTAAAGCCATTTAGAGAAGCCAATAGGGTCTTAAGCAAAGCAAAATTGGGTTTTGAAAAGAAATTTGGTTATGAATTTTATAATCAAAAGAAATCAAAACAATTGAAAGGGTAGAGATAGTGTAAATCAAGTTTTCAAACAAGCTTTACTTATGACTTTTACAAGTAGAAGCAATCAAAGAACCTGAAGAAGCAAGTAAGAAGTAAAGTCACTTGGAAAACTTGAATGGGTCTGCATTGAAAAACATGAGAGATTTCAGGAAGAATCTAAGGTTCATAGCAGTGATCTAAGCCATTTATTATGGAGGTTCATCTCACCATTGATTTTGTAGTGATCTTGGTCATTTCAAGAGGGTGAATCAAAGAGAAAGACAAACTCTAACTGAATGAGAGAACAACTGGAATCAATTTCACCAAGATGGCAACTGCAAACCATTTTAGAGGCGTCTATTTTGGCACCCAAGAGTTCTCTCTTCTCTCCCTATTTTGATGTAAATAGGAACCTTTGGCTTTTGTTTATCATCCACAGATAGTACAGTGAAGCCCTGCTAGAATGTTTTTCCATTTTCTTGCCTTTGAGCAAAGAAGCATAAGTTTATTTTCTTTCTAAGTTATAGACATTTTCCTAGGCATGCAAAAGAAACAGAGTGACAAGTGATGTTTTATCCTTCTATTCTTTGTCCTTCATGTTTTTGAGCAAATATTTGATCCAACAGGTCATGTAGAGTGCATTCTAGCTGTATGAGATTTTGCACATGTGTAACCCTTTTTTTGGACTATACAGATTGTCTTTTCTAGTTATTTACCTTATGTGATCTCATTCATTTTGTATCTACATTTAAATACTTATTAATGAATCACATATATCTTGAGTTATAGACTATATTTTGTTTTATTGTGTATAAGTATAGGGCATACATGTGGATACTAATTCTTGGTGTATCACCATATTAGACTAGGATTTTCATTTATGCAAATTTTTGACTCTTTTCACTCATACAAACTGGTTCAATAGTTTTATTACACAAAAATCTTATACATGGAGCTATCACTTTCAAGCTAGAGGTTCATTTCCACTTATGTATAGGCACGCCCACAAGCTTGGAAATGTCCCAACATTGCCCAAATCTAGAGTAGGCCTAAACAACCCTCTTCTAGGGTGTAATATTTGGAGATAACAATTTTGGCACACCCGGTGGGACCCAAATTATTGCTAAGTCAAGGTGAATGGTAGTCTTAACAGGACTAAAGTAGTATAAATACCTCTAACCCAACATCTGGTGACTCTAAAAGGGTGTGAATCCATGGTTCTAGACCAAGTTTTATACATTATCCTACATGGTCCTCACAAGGTCTTTAAGATTTTCTGACCAAGCCCCTTCATCTAAAGCTTTTCTTGAAGAACAATGCTCTGAACCACTCTTAGCCCTATTAAATCCTTGGCAAGGAGGTTTTGGGGAAGAAGTAGAAGAGGTTGAAGAAGTTCAAGGAGAGGAGGAAGTTGAAGAAATAGAATATCATAGAGGAAGAAGAGAAATGAGGGAAAGGGGATAGATAAATAGATGTCAACCCTTCCTTGCCTTTAATACCTAAAACCCAATAGAGCTTCCTGAATATGACCCCATGCTTCCAAATACTAGCAAGAATCTTCCTAGTTTCAATGGAGAGGGTCCTATTACCCCATCTAAACATATTAGAGACATCTTTAATTTCTAAAATTTTCATAATGTTACTAGGGCCAACATAGCCATTAGGCTACTTGATATGTCTTTAAAAGGCAAAGCACTTGACTTGTATAAAATGTTGGAGGGGGGATGCATTACAAGTTGGGATGGTTTTGGAGACTTATTGGTGACAAGATTCAAAAATAAGAGTGATCATGCTTCCCTAATACATCAACTAAATGTAATATGAAGAGGTCCAAATGAATCCATAGGAGATTTCAATGAGATATTTCAAAGAACATGGTATAGGCTACCACCAATCATGAGACCTCCTCCTAGCTTTGTGTTCCCAACATACCTCAAAGAGATTGGTACTGATGTTGTTATTATGTTATAGTCAATGGGAGGATTCACTCTTCTAGGTGCATATGAGCTAGTAATTAAGACTAAGAATAACTTGATTCAGACTGGAAGACTCCCTCCAAGAGTTTCCATGCCTTTGCTATCCCACAACTTGATTGAAGCTTCAAGCATGTCACAGGTTCCCAATGACAATGTGAAGCCATGATCCTTTCCAAAGAAGGTGGATAACATTATGGATAAGGATGAATAAATTAGATCATTGAGAGCTTAGCTCAAACAAGCTCAATATTAGGCAAGTGCTCCTCATAATGCACAATAATATCCTCAACAAGGATATAGAGCTCCATCCTAATATAATTATCAAGGGAGAAGACAAAATCAACAAGGTTACAATAGACAACCAAAATTTATATAATCTAATTTCTACTCCTCTCGTAAAGGTTGTTATTCCAGTTCATGCAAATCTAGTGCAAGGAGAAGATCATGTGGACCAATGGGGGTAGCTTCAAGGTCAGTTTGCACATGATGATGGAGGAAATAGCTACGCTTTGAATACACAAGAAGAATATACTCCTTACATGATAGTAGAATAAGCATGTCCTAGCCAAAGGGATAATCATGAAAAAGGCAACAACCCAAGTGTGGGGATGATGAACTTTCAAGAAAAGGATGATTTTGTGTTGACTCAAGGCATGTCAATTGTAGCTAATACAAGGTCCAAGAAGAGAGCCTTTAGAGAAGTCCAAGAGCCACAAATATTTCTAAGTGATGCTTCTCTAAGGCCAAAAAATGCCAATCAAAGTGTTGCACCTTCTACAAGTTATGTTCCTCAACACAATCAAAATGTAAATGCAGCTACCAAGATTGCAACACAATAGGCAACAACTCCTTTATTACCATAAAAAATGTAGGAGAAAGTGAATACTCCATCTCTGAATATTTTGGACTCATTAAAGAGAACTAAGACAAGCATATCGCTTTGGGAGGTTCCACATATACCTGGTCAAAAGGAGCTTTTGCAAGAGCAGTTAGCAAGCATGCATCATAGTGTGGCTCCTCAATATTCAAGGCATCATAGTGTGGCTCTCACAAATTATCTAAATCATATTTTGGATCCTTCCACTAAAGGTGAAAATCCTCCACCCTTCTACCTCACACTCATTTTAGGAGATAAGTTAGTCCATAATTGTATTATGGATATTGGAGCAAACATTACTGTTATGTTAAAGTAATGGCTGATAAGTTGGGTTTGAACTATGAGCCACATAATAAAGGTGTGTTTCAACTGGATGGAACTCCAATCAAGATGGTAGGATTTGTCAAAGGTCTGAAAGTGTTTTTACATGGATGCCCAAGCTTCCCTATCATGCAAGATATTATGGTGGTGGACCTTCCAACACACTTTGCTAAATGCTTGTCTAGGGACTTTATGACCAAGATAGGAGGATACCTTTTTTCTGATTGGTTCTTTCTAGATTTTAAGATAAGGTATGTAACCAAGGTAACCATAAGGGCTCAATGCTTATCAAGGTTCCACATGGAGCCATACTTGGAGATAATGACAAATCAAAACTATCTAATCAACAAGGAGGAAAAGGTAGTCCTGAATAGTGAAACATCTTCTCCTCTTGAAGGTATTTTTGACCTATATTTTGACAAGTACAACAATAAAACACATGGCCTTGATAATTACACTTTCATTGAGGAAACTAATTTGAGAGTTTACTACATGCATGATAAAAATGTCCTAATTCCTTCACTCACCAATGAAGATCATGAGCTTGATGGCATGTGGGAAATGTTCTTTGATGGTTCAAGGAGAAAAGTAGGTGTAGGAATTAGTGTCATGTTAGTTTCCCCATCAAATAATCATTACTACTCTTCGTATAGGTTTCACTTTATCTGCACTTGTAATGTGGCAGAATATGAAGGCTTAGTTCATAGTCTCCAATGGGCAAAGAAGAGATGAATCAAGCTTTTGAAAGTCTATGGAGATAGTGAGATGGTCATTCATCAAGTGAGAAGTCAAGATAAAACCAAGAACCCCTTGTTAAAGTCCTAAAATCATAGGTTATGGGATATACTTGAGGATTTTGATGCCTTCAACATCCAGCCCATACTAAGAGACTTGAACAAGCATGCTGATATACTAGCTACAATACGAGCACGTTTTAACTCAACTACTAATGTTAGACAAGAGAAAGATCAATATCATATCAAGATCATTGTGAGACCTTCCATTATAGATAATGAATTGTCATGGCAAGTGTTTGAAAGTGATGAACACATTATACACTTCTTGTAAAATGAGGCAAACTTCTCTTCAAAAAATAAAAATAAGTTGCATGATCATTATGAAGAGCAAATTATACAACTGAAGACAAATAAAATACCCAAGGGGATGATTACCTTAGAGATTGTCTTCAATGAGGATGATCAAAAGAAAAACCAAAGAATGAGCATGTCAATAAAAAAATAGAACTATGAGAGAGTTCTGATTTTCAAAGACAAACTTTTGAAGATTGGTAAGGCTTGTTGTCAGTTGAAAAGGCAAGATTTTATTTCATTATGCCAAGAGTTTCATAAAATCTTTTATTGGGAATAAAAGGACCTAAAAGGGTTTGACCCAAGTCTAGCTCATCACACTATTGAGTTGGAGCATGGATCTAAATTGATAAGATAAAAGTAAAGGCCTATCAACCCCAAGGTAAAAGAAACCATGAAGAAAGAGCCAACCAAATTGATTGAGTCTAGGATTATCTTTCCTATCAAGCACTCAACTTGGGTAGCCAACCTTGTGTCGGTTCGAAAGAATAATGGAGAAATCAGAATTTGTGTGGATTTTCATGATCTAAACAAAGTGTCTCTCAAGGATCATTACCCACTCCCTTCCATGGAACAAATTCTACAAGTTGTCTTAGGTTCTCAATATTTCTCACTTTTTGATTGTTATTCAGGTTATAATCAAATATTGGTAAATGAAGGGGATCACTTCAAGATATCCTTCATCAAAAAGTGGGGGACCTTTGCCTATAATAAGATGTCATTTGGTTTATTCAATGCTGGAGCTACATTTCAAAGGACAGTGGATATGGTTTTCAAAGGTTTGATCAATAAATTTTTGCTTGTTTACCTTGATGATATAACTAGTTTTTCAAAGGATGTTGCTGATTATATGGGATATATAAGGCAAGTGTTTGAGAAGTGTATAGAGTATGGCATATCCCTCAATCCAAAGAAGTGCATTTTCGCTATCCATGAAGGTAAGCTTTTGGGTCATGTTGTTTTAAAATAAGGCTTATCTATTGACCCCGAAAGGATTGAAGATATTCTAGGCTTGTATTTTACTCAACACAAGAAAGGGATAAAAAGTTTCTTGGGAAAAATAAAATTTGTAAGGAGGTTTATCCCAAACTTTGCAACTATGGTAAAGCCTATCACAACTATGCTAAAAAAGAACCAAATTTTTATTTGAACAAAGGAAGGTAAAGACAGCTTTGAGGCAATCAAGCAAGAAATTGTAGCCTCTCCCACTCTCTTAAATATGATTTTTTCTAAAGATTTCATTCTTTATACTTTTTCTAACCTTGACACTATCTCAGCTATGCTTATGCAAAATAATGATGAAGACGTTGAATAACCAATTGCTTTCTTCAGCTAAGGCTTAAAATATTATGAAGTGAGATATTATTTTATTAAGAAGTAAGCTTTAACCATCATTAGAGGTTTGAAAAAGTTCAAGAATATGGTTTATAAAAATAGGATCCAAGTCATAGTCTCCCATCATAGCAACAAGGAGTTTCTCGTAAGCAAGGATCTCAATGAGAAAAGAGTTGCATGGATCATAAAGGTGATGTAATATGACATTGACATCAAGGTAACCAACCTAATAAGAGGAAGATGTTTATATGAGCACTTAGCATCCAACTTTAAAGAGCCAAAAGAGAAAGCCTTGGTAAATCAAGTTCAAGACCAGCTAGCTGATCAAATACAAAATCAAAGTTAGACACAAGACATCATTGGTTTTCTTCAAAATGGTGAGTGTCCCAATGGCTTGAACAAATCTCAAAGAAGATATTTTATGATACAAGCTATTCCTTATTGTATTTTGGATGGAATTCTCTTTAAGAAGGATGTGAGCAATGTGTTGCTAAGATGCATTAACAATGACCAATTTGATATGTTGCTAGAAAAGTTCCATAATGGTGCAGATGGTGGTCACTTCTCTCCTAGAACAATAGATACAAAAATAATGAGAGATGGTTACTATTGGCCTAGTCTTTTTAAGGACTGTTATCATTGGGCTAAGGTTTATCCTCAATGTGATTTCTTTGTTGGAAAATAAAATCTTGCTACCCTTCGATTGAATCCTATCCAAGTAGACCAGCCTTTCATGCAATAGGGGCCTTGAATTCATTGGAATGATCAACCCTCCATCAAGTGTTGGACACAAATGGATATTGACTACTACAGACTACTTCACAAGATGGGTAGAGGTTGTTACTTTGAAGGAAGTAAATGAAAATGCCATCTTGGAGTTTTATAACAACATTATAACAAAGTTTGGAGCTCCTCATGTCATCATCTTAGATAATGCACTTATTTTCATAAGCGCTAATTTTTTTGATTTGGCAATAAAGAGTGGAGTTCATTTGAGTACCTCATCCAAATACTACCCTCAAGGTAATAGATTGACTGAGTCTACTGATAATAACCTCATCAAGATCATCAAGAGGATGTTGAAAACCAATCAAAGAGTATGGCATAACTAGCTAAAGATAGCCTTATGGGCAGATAAAATCACTCCCAAGAAGTCAATTGGTAATTCTCCCTTTGTACTTATCAATGGGAGAGAAGCTAGGCTATCCATATCACAAGATATCCCTACCTTGGAACTTGCACAACAATTGGAATTACTTGAAAACACTCCCATGGAGGTTAGATTGAAAAAATTAATGCAGCTACAAGAGGCAAGAGATGATTTACACAAAGCCTTGGAACACCATCAAGTTCTCATGAAAATGTTGGTTGATCCCCAACAAGTGGTATCAGAGTTCAGGTTGACTAACAGGTGTTTCAAATCTGGTTAGTGTTTGTTGATTACAGGTCACTCATAGGGGTTTTTGTTTGAGTGGGAGAAGCAATGACAAAAGAAAGTAAACTGAGAATGGAGAAGTTTAATGGCAAGAATTACAAATTATGGAGAATGCAGATAGAAGATTATCTGTATCAGAAAGATCTATACTTACCATTGGGTGGGGTTGATAGAAAGCCCACAGATATGGAAGAGGAAGAATGGGAAGTTCTTGATAGAAAGGCTCTTGGATGTATAAGATTGAGTCTGGGATCTTCTGTGATTTCTAACTTGTCATAGGCAAAGACAACGGTAGAGTTAATGGATACGTTAGCAAATTTATATGAAAAGCCCTCAGCTTTAAATAAGGTATATCTTATGAAGTAGTTATTTAATTTGCAAATGTAGGAAGGTTGATCTGTATCTAATCATCTTAATGATTTCCATGGAATTGTAAATCAATTAAATTTAGTCAAAATAGTTTTTGATGATGAAATTAAGGCTCTTTTAATATTATGCTCTTTACCTAAAAGTTGGCATAGCTTAGTAATGGCAGTTAGTAATACTGCATCTGCTACAAATATCTTGAAAGTTGATGATGTTGTTAGTGTAATCCTGAATGAAGAGACTCGTAGGAAAAGCATAGGAGAATCATTAGATAATGCTTTAAGTATTGAAAGTAGGGGAAGGCAAAGAGAGAAGAGAAAGCAAGGGAGATCAAGGTCTAAGTCAAAGATGAACAATAGATCCAAATCTAGAAATGGAAAAAGAAAGATAACCTACTAGAATTGTGAAAAGAGAGGACATGCAAAGAAAGATTGCTGGTTGAAGGTTAATGAAGAGAATCAGCATGAAGGTAATGAAGAAGCAAAATTTGTAGGTATTGTTGCACAAGATGCTCTTTCACTTTCTTTGCATAATAAAATAGAATCTTGGGTTTTAGATTCTGGGGCCTCTTTCCATGCTACCCCAAATAGAGAATTTTTCAATGATTATGTCTAGGGAGATTTTGAAAAAGTTTATTTAGGGGATGATGAGCCTTGTAAAATTATTGGCAAAGGAAAAGTGCAACTGAAATTGTAGAATGGCAACACATGGGTGTTGAAGGATGTCATGCATGTCCCAGCTCTGAAGCAGAATCTGATTTCTATAGGAAAGTTGGGTGATGAGGGTTGTACAGTAACTCTCACAGCTGAATCTTGGAAGGTTACCAAGGGTGCACTTGTATTAGTCAGAGGTAAGAGAGCAGGTACTCTCTATTTATGTAATTATATTACTGATTATTCTCCTTCTGTATTATCTACTTCAGATGTGGATGCAAAGTTGTGGCACTCTAGGCTCGGCCACATGAGTGAGAAGGGAATGACTATTCTTAAGTCAAAAGGTAAGCTTTCAGATTTGAAAAGCATAGATCTAAATTTTTGTGAGCATTGTGTTTTTGGAAAACAGAAGAGAGTAAGGTTTGCTAAAACTGGGTCAACAAAGAGGAAGCACAAGTTGGAGTTTGTTCACACAGACGTGTGGGGACCAGCTCAGGTAGCTTCTATTGGAGGATCACAGTATTATGTTACTTTCATTGATGATGCTACAAGAAAGGTATGGGTCTATTGCATAAAGAAGAAATCTGATGTTTTTGACATATTTAGGAATTGGAAAGCTTTGGTTGAGAATGAAATAGGTTTGAGATTGAAGTGCCTTAGATCTGATAATGGTGGTGAGTACTACAACAATAAGTTTAAAAGTTACTGTTCTATGTATGGAATATGCATGGAAAGGATGGTTCTAAGGACACCTTAGCAAAATGGAGTTGTTGAAAGGATGAACAAAATAATATTGGAGTGTGCATGGAGTATGAGGTTGCATGCTAGTTTGCCCTTATAGTTTTGGGCAAAAGTTGTAGATACTATAATTTACCTGATTAATAGAGGACCTTGTACTGCACTGGATGGTGGAATTCCAAAAGAGGCGTGGACAGGTAAAAAGGTAGATCTTTCATTTCTCAGAGTTTTTGGTTCTGAAGCTTTTATGCACATTGATAAGGAAAATAGAAAGAAGCTAGATGCTAAGTCTATGAGGTGCACATTTATTGGTTATGGCTCTGGAGATTTCAGATTCTGGTTTTGAAATCTAGGAACTAATAAAATAATTAGGAGCCGTGATGTTGTTTTCAATGAAAAAGTGATGTATAGTGATCAGCTCAAGAAGCTAAAGAATTCTAAGCAGGGCCATGAAGATTTGGATGAGGTGACGGTCCAAAATGAGCTCACGAGAAATAATAATCATAGATAAGAAAACACAGAGACCGACGTCGATCAGGCAGGAATCGACGTTGGCAATATAAGAACCAATTTTAGTCAGACAGTGACCAACGTTGGTCAAGAAGGAACTGGCATCAGTCATGTGGAATCGACATCGATCAGTTATAGACTTGGAGGTGATTGAGGTTGGTTATTGTCAGAGAATTTGGGCGGACAATGTGTTGAGAATGAGTCTCAGACGCCCATCAAGAGGTCAGAAAGGGTAAGTAAACCTCTAATTTGATATTTCCCTTCATTATTCTATTTATTGCTCACTGATAGTGGATAACCAGAGAGTTTTGATGAAGCAATATAGGTGGAATCCAAGAATTAGTGGGAACTTGGCATGAATGAGGAAATTGATTCCTTGAAAGAAAACCAAACATGGGATTTGGTTGAGTTGCCAGCGAGAAAGAAGACACTGAAAAATAGATGGATCTACAGATTAAAGGAAGGAGAGAATGGATAGATGAGATATAAGGCCAGGTTGGTAGTGAAAGGATTTGCACAGAAACTAGGTATTGATTTTGGTGAGATTTTTTCTCCTGTAGTTAAAATGACTTCTATTTGGACTGTATTGTCTTTAGTTGCTATTGAGGATTTTTATCTTGAGTATCTTGATGTTAAGACAACATTTCTTCATGGAGATTTGGATGAAGAAATATATATGGATCAGCCAGAAGGATTTGAGGTCAAAGGTAAGGAGAAACTTGTGTGCAGATTGAAGAAAAGATTGTATGGTCTCAAGCAAGCTCCTAGACAATGGTATTTGAAATTTGACAGGTTTATGACTGAGCATGGCTACAGTAGATGTCAATCTGACCATTATGTTTATTTTAAGAGATTAGATAATGGTAGATAAATTATCCTGTTGCTGTATGTAGATGATATGCTTGTTGCAGGTTCACACATGTAGGATATCTCTGAGCTTAAGGTGAAATTAGCTCACACATTTGCCATGAAGGATCTGGGAGCAACAAAGAAAATCCTTGGCATGAGTATTAAGAGAGATAGGAAAAATCACAGATTGATTTTGTCTCAAGAGGATTATGTGAACAAGGTGTTGGAGAGGTTTAATATCCAGGATGCAAAACTGGTAAGTACACCTATGGATGGACACTTTAAGTTGAGCAAAGAATAGTGTCCTAATTCACATGATGAGGTAGAGTACATGAGTAGACTTCCATATGCTTCCATAGTTGGGAGCTTAATGTATGCAATGGTATGTACTAGACCGGATATTGCCCAAGCAGTGGGAGTTGTCAGTAAGTATATGGCCAATCTAGGGAAGGAACAATGAAAAGTAGTTCAGTGGATTCTCAGATATTTGAGAGGGACCAGTAGTAGGCATTTGTGCTATGGAGGGTCAAACACTTCTCTACATGGTTATGTAGATTCAGATATGGTAGGTGACTTGGATGGTAGGAGAAGCACCATAGGATATGTTTTCACTGTTGGTGGAATGGCAGTTAGCTGGATTTCAAAGTTGCAGAAGGTTGTTGCCTTGTCTACTACAAAGGCAGAATATATTGCAGTCATAAAGGCTAGCAAAGAGATGATATGGATGACATGGTTCATGGAAGAGCTTGGAAAGGAGCAAGAGAGTTGCAGATTATACAGTGATAGTCAAAGTGCAATTCATTTGGCTAAGAATTCAGCCTTTCATTCAAGAACCAAACATATACAGCTTAGGTACCACTTCATAAGACATGTATTGGAGGATGGTGAGTTGAAGTTGGAAAAGATCCATACAGATAAGAACCCTGCTGATATGTTAACCAAGCCGGTAACAAAGGAGAAGTTGAATCTTCATTCAACTTTTGTTGGTCTTCAAGATTGAGTTTGAAGATGGAGAAGCTAGAAGATGTTGTTGTATAGGTACTGGTGCAGTTGTTTATCTCCAAGTGGGAGATTGTTGAGGTGTGGAGCTAAAAGCTTCACTAGATGAGTGGATGCTGAAGTTGCTAGATTTACACAATCACCAATGATGGCAAGGAGTTGACCAGTAGCTACCGGCGTTAGTTATATATTGGTCAACATCGGTCATGTGCAGACAGGCAGGGACCGACGTCGATTACCTATGCATCCATAAAGTCTATTTTCGTGGATGAAATAGATTTTTTGCATGATTAGATTAACTGTTAGTTGTAAGTTTTCATCTCTATCTTTAGTAGGACTATTTTAAGCCTTTGATTAGGAGGTGTATCTAATGGTTGTGAATGCATTGCTCATGATCCCTAATCTTATATAATAGGGATAGATCTTCATAGCTTGTGTGTGTATGAAAGAATAGTACAAGACATATTGTATATGTGTGCATCAATCCAGGTTGTTGGAATTGATTGAGTAAACTCTTGAGGAAAAGAGATCTGTACATATAAGAGGTGTGAGAAGAAAGTGTGATTTTCTTCATTGTATTTCCTTCTGGAAGAGTTTAATACAAGTTTTCAGGGTGGTTTCTTGTATCTCTTATTCTTTGCTATTTCTGATTCTAGTTGCTTTCAATTCTGGTTTAATTTCATGTTTAATTGCTTACATAAAAGTAATCAAGTTTGTTGGTTGATCCCCAACAGAAAAAATCCTTTGAAAAAAGGGCAAGGGCAAGAGTGTTCAAAGAAGGTGACTTGGTCTTGAAATGGGATGAAGATAGAGCAAAAATAGGCAAACATATAAAGTTTGATACCTTATGGAGTGGTCCTTACATCATCAATAAGTGCAAGTAAAGAAACTCATTTTAGCTATCCAAAATGGATGGAAAAGATCTGCCTATTCCAGTGAATGGAATCCATTTGAAGCCTTGCTTTTGACCCTTGCTGGACATGTCTTGTATATACTTTGTTTTGGTGTGTTTCTTTTGTTGTGTTTGTTTTCCCTAAGTGCATTGTAGTACATGTGTGTTTTCCTTCCCTTTGTTTGGTGTGCATCTCTGCCTTGTGTGTGTAATCAACCCAGCTAGTGTGTTTTTGAACCAAAGCTTATTCAGTTCTCTTTGAAGTGCCTATATGTGTGACCCCATGCCCAATGGAAGGATTTAGGTAACTAGTCTTTGACATAGCAAGCATGCCTCGCTTTAGAATCACCAAGAATGTTGACCAAATTCTACCTTAGTATAATTTGTTCAACCATTTTCATGGAGAGCCAAACAAAAGTTGCAAGAATAAGTCATTTTAGAGGTCCAAAATTGCAAGTCAAGGAAGCTAAAGTGTTTTGGCTCCATTATGGTGTATGTCAGGTTCTCCACAAGTCAAATTTTGGGCCCTCGTAAACCTAAGTTACTCCTCAAGACTAAGTTAGGTTCTCTAAATGACTTGACTTATAAAAATTTCATGAGTAGAAGTAATCTAGGTTTATGAACCTGAATTACTCCTTCCAATGCTTTGTGGGTTTTCAATGATGCATGACTTCGGGTTTTCCAAGGAGCAAGTCTTAAATTTATTTATAAGTAGTAAGAAATGAGAGGTCCAAAGTGAGTAAGTAATAGGGCTTAGAAAAACTGAAATGGTATTGATAATGCCTCTCAGAAGTGGCCCTTCAATTTTTTTTTGAAGGGCTTTTCTTGCCTTGTTCCCCTCGAAGTGTCCCTTCAAAAAATTCTGAAGGGCAGTTTATTTTCCCAAGTGTCCCTTCAGACTTTTTTGAAGGGCACTTTGTTGTCCAAGTGATCCTTAAAAAAAGTTTCAAAGGGCACTTTTCTTCCCAAGTGTCCCTTCAATTTTTTTTTGAAGGGTACTTTATTGTCCAAGTGACATTTTAGAAATTTTTTGAAGGTCACTTTTCTTCCCAAGTGACCCTTTAAACTTTTTTGAAGGGAGCTTTGTTTTTGGAAATACACTTTGGAAAAGTTTTGAAGGGCCATTTCCTTTGGAAATGCACTTTAGAATTTTTTGAAGGGACCATGTGCCTTCCCCAAGCATCCTTTAGGAAAAGTTCTCGAAGGAACTAACCATTGCCTTTCAGGAAAAATCCCTAAAATATTCTTTTCAATAAATTGTCTGAAGGAATTACTTCAAGAAAATTTCCCAAAACATAAACCTGACCTGATGGATCCCCATGACATGCCACAAGATGTCAAGTTTAATACAACCCACTAACCATTAGGGTGTAAAGATGATCTGCCGTAAGATGTCAAATTCAGGGTGGCCAACTAACCGTTAGGATTCAAAGACATGACATGCTTTAGGACATCAAATTTAGGGTGGCCAACTAGCCATTGAGATTCAAAGATGAGGTGCCACATGACATCAAATTCATGCCTAAAGTCTTCAAGCAAGGAGTAAAGTCATTTAGAGAACCCGATAGGGTCTTAAGCAAAGCAAAATTAGGTTTTCAAAAGAGCTTTGATTATGAATTTTATAAGAAAAAGCAATCAAAAAACTTGAAAGGGTAGAGATAGTGAAAATTAGGTTTTCAAACAAGCTTTGCTTATGACTTTTACAAGTAGAACCAATCAAAGAACCCAAAGAAGCAAGTAAGAAGTAAAGTCACTTGGAAAACCTGAATGGGTCTATAGTGCAAAATATGAGAGCTTTTAGGAAGAATCTAAGGTTTGTAGCAGTGATCTAGGCTATTTCTTAGATAGGGTCATCTCACCTTGATTTTGTAGTGATCCTGGTCATTTCAAGAGAGCGAATCAAAGAGAAGGACAAACTCCAACTGAATGAGAGAATAACTAGAATTCGTTTCACTAGGATGGTGACTGCAAACCATTTTGGAGGCATCTATTTTGGTCCCCAATATATCTCTCTTCTCTCCTTATTTTGATATAAATAGGACCCTTGGGCTCTTTTTTTATCATCCACAGATAATATGATGAAGCCTTGCTAGAATGTTTTACCATTTTCTTGCCTTTGACCAAAGAAACATAAGTTTGTTTTCTTTATAAGTTCTAGACATTTTCTTGGGATTGAAAGAGACATAGAGTGACAAGTGATGTTTTATCCTTCTATTCTTTGTTATTCATGTTTTAAGCAAAGAGTTGATCCAACAGGTCATGTAGAGTGCATTCTAGCTGTATGAGATTTTACACATGTGTAACCCTTTTTCTGGACTATACAGGTTGTCTTTTCCAGTTATTTACCTTATGTGATCTAATTCATTTTGTCTCTAAATTGAAATACTTATGTTGTAATCTTCTAGAGCTTGAGTTATAGACTATATTCTACTATATTATGCATAAGTATGGGGCATACATGTGGATACTAAATCTTGGTGTATCACCATCTTAGACTAGGCTTTTCATTTATGCAAACTACTGACTCTTGTCACTCTTATAAACTAGTTCAAAAGTTTTATTGCATAAAAATCTGATACAGGGAGCTAGCCCTTTCAACCTAGACGTTCATTTCCACTTATAGGCACACCCACATGCCTAGAAATGTCCCAACATTTCCCAAATTTAGAGGAGGCCTGAACAACCCTCTTCTACGGTGCAAGATTTGGAGACAACACTTACCAAACTGAGTTCATCTTAAAAATTACACCTTAACCCATTTATATGCCTTGCAATCTTTTCCATATCTTCTTCCACATGACCTTATCTGATGGTCAACATATATAACTCTTCAGTATTTTTCTTGACACTCTTCTCTTTTTGCTTCAAAGTCTACAACTTCTTGAACAAGTTAGTGTGATAATCACTAGGCAAGAATTTTGCATTCAATTTAGATACCATTCTATCCCAAGATTTGATCTTGTCTTTACCTTTATTTCTTATTTCATCTTGCACATAGTCCCACCAAAGGGTTGCATGTCCTTTCAATTTGGTGCAAGCAAACTTCACCTTATTTTCATTAGGTACATTCGCATAATCAAAATACTTATTTAGTTATATAATCTAATCAATCAATTATTTACCATCTAGGCTGCCTTCATAATTAGGAAGTTCAATCTTTGGCTTTGACCCTCATTTCATCATAACCTTTAACAATTTATCAATTCCTTCATCTTCATGCTCTTCATCATCATCTTCTTATTATGGTGCTTGTGGCTCTTCTTCTCTATCACTAACATCCCCTATTACCACTCCTCTAATTTGATTTGCCTATAATATTATCAACATTGCATCAAAGCCTAGCCTTATATTCCTTAACTCCTCCAAGATTGCATCTCCCATCTAAATACCTTCTCTTCCACCTCCTCTTGAATTTGTCCTAGGTGGAATTTTGACTTACATTCAAGCTAACCAACAAACAATGAATCTAACTCTTACATCAAAGAGTGTCACCTCCTTTAATCTTCATTTTAGGTATACATCCTACCTTGATACCAATCTAATGTAGAGGGAGAGAGTTAAACACATCAAATTTCAAACTTATTTAATTAAGAATATCTCTTGTATCCCTTTTAAAGGATAAATCCATATGGTTTGAGAATTTTAAAGGATTTCAAGTCAGAATAGAACCAGTTTCAAATACCCATTACTTTCTTACAACACCATGCAAATTTTCATGAATAAACTCTAAAGGGAAACACATTAACTCATACTTATCTCTCCCAATTAGGTCTCTTCCTTGTAGCCCTCCTAGATCACAGTTTTGGGTGGTTTGACAAGTATTCAAAGTTTTTGAGAAAAAAATTATATTTTTAGATACCTATTAAGGGAATAAATCCTTCTATAATATTTTATGGCACAACTCTTAATGAAAGTATATTAACTTAACTTGACGTCTCTAAACTATGTCTAAAATTAGGTCTCTTATCTTTCCAAACTTATTTTTAATTATTATACCCTTCACATGTGCCAAGAATACAAATAAACTATTGATTCACCTTTAGGATGCTATCACCAAGATATAGGTCAAGTTTGAAGCTTTGAAACAAAGTGGAAATATGCAAACCATGAAATGGACAAATTACCTTAAGTTATGTTCTTACACAAGTCAAGAGGTATACATTTGATGTTTTGAAATTCAAATGGAAGTTTTAAGGGATAAAATTATTAAATACAAGGTAAATTTTAGAGGCAAATATTCATTAATTCATGAATATTCCAATTTTTGGATTTTAGTTTTGGTGATTTTTTAGGGTAAAAAAAGGAGATCAAATCAACAAAATTTTAGGGATATAAATTATTTTAGGGGTCATATTTCTATCAATTTAAAATAATATATAATATTACACTTCAATTCACCACATATATATATAGTACAACCACCCCCTGGTATCAACAAGCCAACAAGTAGAACTGGAATTGGAGGACCATAAAACTAAACAATAGTGCCAAATGGAAGAATTAGATGAAAGTGTAAAATGACAATACCAAATGATAGTGATGAATGGAAATACCAGACAATAATTCCAAATGGAAGTATCGAATGATAGAGCCAAAAATTAGAAAGCTACTGCCACCAAATTACATAATTAATATGTAGCATCTAATCTTTGATCAAACAGTTAAATTGAATGGCTTTAAATCTTAACTGTAAAAAATAAGAAATAAAAAACTTTTCAAAACCTAAATATTATTTCATATTTGGAATCCTCTTTAAGATCTATGCAATCTTAAGAAAATTATCATAATTTGATTCCCATTCAAAAGTTATGACCTCCAAAAATTGGCAGTTAGTTGCATTGTTCGATTATGTCATTCAATTATGTTTTTCATTTATGTCATTCAGTTGTGTAATTTAGTTTCAATTTAATGACACAATACAATGGTTTAAACTAAATGACAAACTTAATGACATAACTAAATGATACAACTGAATGACATAACCAAATGAGGTAACTGACTGCCAAATTTTGGAGGACGTAACTTTTGCATATAGACTCAGATTACGATGATTTTTTTTGAAATTAAATATATAGTTTATAGGAATACAAATATTTAATAATATTTAGGAAGTTTTTTTAATTTCTCATTTATTACAAGTAATATTTAAATCCATTCAGTTTAACTGTTTGATCCATCCATTTGGTGTAGTTGTTCAAAGTGATGATTCAGTTCATCCATTGAATGAGATTATTTAGTGTGGCATTTATATGGTTCCATTAGGAGTATATATTTTAGTTTATATATATGGTTGTATATAAAAATATGAAAATTCTTATTTTTTCTCCTTTAGAATCATCATAGATTCACCATTGCCCATAGAGGATTCACCACAGCTACGAATCAAATTTTCTTAGATTCACCAAAAAATTTCATTAGGGACTCTTAAAATTAAAAATGATTTTAAAGGGTATTTTACACCCTAATACACCTTATATCATTTAAATAAAACTTAGTTCAATCTAAAATAAACTAAAAAATTACAATTGTCACCTTAACCATTCACAAAGAAGACAAGGTTCTGGACTGTGTAACCAAAGTTTGAGATTGGAAAAATATTACACCTTCATAAGAGTTTTTTAATATATAAAAACATTTAATTAACCCAATGAAAACCTCCCAACACTATATCAATCATTAAATTTATTTTCTTGGATAAGAGAATCCTTTTTCACCTCTTATACTTGACTGTTTATCATGAAAACATGGTACAAAAGCAATGATACAAAATTTGATACTTGTATGATAATTTTGTATTATTAAGGGTTTTTAAATGCTAAAATAATTTTAAAAAAATTTATAAAAAAATTATATCACAATTCCATTCATTATAATACTTGAAATCTATCCAAGAAACCCTTCTCAACACTGAAAACTGGACTGTGTAATACATAGAATTCTTGAGGACTGTAAATCTCCTTTCTCTAGCATATTTATCAATGATTTGATTAAATAAACACCAAGGAAAAAATGTATATAGGTATTAAAAATTACCAATATTTTAAAAAGCATTCACAATATTCCTTAAATGCCTCTTTCATTAATAAACAATTCTTGTATTCAAACAATCATACTTAGAAAATTGTGATGCATAGTCGCTCTTTTCAAGATTGATAATATTTATCTATTTATTGGAGATAAAAATAATTTTATCACTTGGATATTGACCAATTAAAACCTATACATGCAATATATCATCCTAAAAGCACTCTAACTATTTATTGATTGCCTCCAACGTAGGCTTAAGTATGACAACTTTGCATTCTTAGATGTTACATGAAGTTTGAATATACATAAGAGACCAAAAATGTGGATAAACACAAATAAGAAACCTAAGAAATATAATACATATAACCAAACCAATATATAACTATATATTTTAAAAATAACATGAATCAGCCCATAAAACTATGCTTAGAAATTCAAAAATTTAAATTTGGCATTTTGGTGGGAAAATGCCTAGATGTTTCAAAGTCAAATTTTACAAGCACCTATGACCTATAAATAACTTCTAAGTGTCATATAAACCTTATAAGACATAAAATGACTCAAAAAATTGATATAAAAAACTAAAATGTATCAAAATGCTAATGCTCATGCATCATGCAACTAAATAAACATAATATATCATTAATAGTTTTGGCATGTCAGGTCGGATGAGGATTTGATTTCATTTTGAAATTCTATATAAATACACTAATTTTAATTTTTAAAGCTATGATTTTGGTGAGAATATTATTTAAGTATTTCGTTGACTTGACAACTCTCTTGATGAAGATACCTTCATTTCCTAATTTATAGGCCTTGCTTCCTTTCAAAATTCTAGTGTTGTAACAAAAATTTCCATAATATTAGGGTCAAACTAAGAGCTCTAATTTTATGTCATGAAATTATGGTAGCACATTATTTCTTTAACATTGGGATGATATCCAAAAAATATCTTTGAGATATCTTATCTTTTTCATTGGAGATGGTTCCACATGTTCCATTAACGACATTAAGTATGTGGTAAAAATTTGTATAGTCCACCACATCATAGAGGAAATTTTTTCCTTGAGGTTGCTTGCTTCTTATCTTAAGAAAAAAATGGACCGGTTTATAGAGTTGGATTCATAACTAGTTTTAACTTTAGATGGGTTGGGCTATAAGTTGCATAAGTAATTTAAAGATGTGTATATGCTTACTCTCATTGAAAATCTCATCACAATTGAAAGATTTTATTTGGATCACATAAATAAATTTAATCTCATATTCAAAATAAATTTTAAAATGATCCTTGATTAATTCAGGTCCACAGAAGGTATTTCTCATCATTTATTATTTAAAATATTTTAATTCAAATCTTACAGTTGTGATACAAACATTAGGAATAAAGACACTCCTAGAGTCTTATAATATTATTATCATAGCTAAAGAAATCCTCATACAAGCTAGTAGGATTGATCCTATATTTACAAAATCATTGCTTCCATAACCTTATACACTCCCTCATTTATCCCGAGGTCCCTAAATACGACTCACTTACTCATCCCAACCATCCCAGGATGAACCCATGACAATTACTCATTGGACGAGATAAAAATCCTAGTTGTAAATGTTTCTAATGAGTTTATGGCATTCAAAAGGCAGCTAACTACCCATGATTTTCAAAATCAATTTCTTGTTTTAAAATATCAAAGGTAAAACCAACTTATTCCCCAGCCTAGTCCCCATAAGTCATTACAATCATCCCTCCTAACACAACCCAAGAAGTTGAAGCCTCTTCAACCTTCTCATGTAGAAAAAATATAAGGATGAAAAAACCTAAAATAATTATCATTTCATATCTCAAAAATATTAGAAGTGGAGTGTGAGCCAATACGCATGGATAACCATGTTTTACTACCAATGTGATGAATAATATGCTCCTTAAAATGCTAACTAAGATGATAAACATGTTATCTAATTGATTTATTTATAGGGCTTAGATGAGTTTAATTAATAAGAATAAATAATTTATGATTTATTATTACAATTGAGGGTGGAGCTAATAATTTGTGTTTTATTTAGGGACTTCAATGACAGAGGATACATCAAGAATCCTTGAGGGTTGAGAAAGAGAATTTTCTTGAAAAAGAAGCTAATGAAGATTGCACCACAAATAATAATAATTTCTCTACCAAATAAGACTATTTACAAAACTTAGAGAGGAAAATTAAAGAAGAAGACTTCAGGTAATCCCCTCTTGAAGAGATCAAATGGTAGAGTATCCTTGAAAGACCCTTGGATACTAAGAAGGAGATCTTTGTTAATAAAACTAATGAAGAAATAAAGGACTTATGAATGAAATGTGATTTTTTCCTTAGTGATTTTAATTTTTTGGACTATGTTTAATATTTTCCTTCTCTTTCTTATGAATAAAACAAGGATTTGGAGCAAGAAATTAGTGGTTGTAAACATGAGGAAGTAAAAGACATCAAAGCCAGCCTTAAAATGGACTTATTCTGTGTATTTAAATGAGGATATGTTATATTTATATATGAATAAAGTGTTATCTTTATTTAATATTATCATCAAAATAAGGGAGACCTAAAATAAAATAATGAGGAATATTTGTCTTCCATCCTAGCAAAAGGATACATTCTCTTATAGAAAAATTCAAACATTATCCTCCACAATAAAGACCAAAAAATAGATGCAAGAAATGTTTGTAATAATTATTTAAAAAGAGGAATGAGTGTTTATTTGAAGAGGGATTCCTAATTAGGGAAAAATATCTCTTGGAATCTAGCATAGATAAGTCATCGATCGTGCTTATACCAGAGCTTGAGGAAAAGATTCAATTTATCAAAGTTTAGCCAAGGAAACAATTTGACTAAGATTATATAAATGGCTATGAAATATGGATGCATTCTCAAGAAATGTATGATTTTGAAGAAGAATAAGAGGATAAAAAATTTAAAATTTTATATTTCTTCTTCTTATGGGTGATCATTGCTACTGCCAAATTTTATTTTGGCCCAACTTAGTAAGAAAATGTAGCTATTTTTTTGTTCAAGTTAGTGGATTTGTTTGTATTCACACTTACATTGTATTAGAGTAGAATTTATTAATTTTTACATAATAAGATGTATTTTTCATCACCTTGCATAGTTTGCTTGGAATTTGTTTATGTTTTTTCTTTTATATAAATAGTTTTTTTAGTGGGCTCAAGAAAGAGTTTCAAAGATCAATAAGTTCTAGAGGAAAATGAAGGAGTGAAAATTTTTAGGTTCCCTATTTAATTAAATGCTTCTTCACGAGAATACCTAAATCTCAAAATATTCTAAAGGAAAAATGAGCTCAAATTTGATAGATGCAGGACATTGGCTTTATGAGAAAAGGCATAGGCTTGAAAGTTTGAGAAATTTTCAAAGACAAACATATTTTTGAAGGTACCTTTAGGGAAGAAATTGAAATACAAGATATATAAAGCTATAATGAAACATCATTATAGTATATTTGTAGAACCACAAAGTCAAAATCAAAGGAGAATTTAATGGTTTAAAAGGCTCATTTTTGTGAGGAAAATGTTTAAAAATGGTTACATATTTTTATTTTGAAAAGGGAAAATAATCTCTATCCATTGATATTTTTATATATACCTATGCAATCTAAACCTAGGAAACTCATTGATGTCACAACTAAAGGGATCATCATGTTATTAGATTAAATGAAAATCATCCCACACCATTGATCTCCTATAGTCAAATAAAAACTTAATGCCTCAAAAAGTTTTGTGGGCCATGGGTTGAAATTAAATGACAATGGGTAGCTTTGAGATACTTTGATGAAAAAAGGTGATCTCGTGCCATTAGATATATAATAGAAAGGGATAAAAACCATTGGTTAGAAAGGAATATGTATCCCATAAAAATCATTTAATTTGTAAGCTATTCATGAGAAAAATATTCTAAGGATAAATTTTAAGGCCCTATATTTGTTGATTTAATTGAGATTTAGCAGTGTGAATTGTTGGACATGTTGGAAGCAGGAACCATTTTGAAGGATCAAGGTGACATCACTAGCTAGGATTACATCTAATCATTAAATCTACCTCACCCATCTCTAATAGTTTATCTTCAAAGGCTTAGAAAATAAGCTAAGACTTCAACCTAAATCTCTATCCATTGATATTTATAAGATCCATTGACATGAAATATGTTAAAAAGAAGTGTTAACATCAAATTCTAGAATTAACTCAAGCCATTAGATGAAACATGTGTCAAATGCGTATCTAGCTATCTGATTAGATAAGAGAGATCATAGTTCTTAGCTTAAACATGTAGCTTCTAGGAAAGGAAATAAATAAATCTTAGATGGCCATGATCATGAAAATTTATGGAAAATACATAGATCAAGTGGAAGTAGAGAATTTGAACTAAAATGGATTTGAATTGGTGTAAAATTGAGCAACTTAGAGAGGCAAAAAAATCAAAAACTAATTACATGAAGAATAATTCATAGGCTATGGATAAGGCAAATTGTGTTTAGCTCAACGAGATCCACCCCTCGATTCCACCATGTACCAAAATAGTGATTTTAACCTAGGCACTTACCCCATCACTTTTCAAGGGTGATACCCATTGACATTGGTGGGGCTACTACCCCCATACCCTTGTTTCTAAAATTCAAAGCCAAAAGAATAATTTATAGGGAGACCAAGATGGATGAAACAAGATTTTTATTAAATACTATGCCCAATGGATGAACTACGAGATTTTTAATTTGACATTATATAGGCAAAATACTCCCAGATCCAAAATAATGTTAAATTCTTACACTAGGGTCAATTTTACACACATCCAATTCTCCTTATGGGAAATAGTTTGGCTCATGCTTATTTAATTATAAAGGAGATACATTTAAAATGTTAAATTTGAATAGTGGGATCACCCCACTATTTAAATAAATAAACTCATAGATTTCAAGGCTAAGGCTATGATAAATAAAAAAAGTTGTAGGAGTAGTTGAAATCTTCCCTTATTTTAAAATGAAGCCAAAGCTAAATTTAAAACTAGCTCATGTTTTAAATAAAAGTTACAAATTTAAAAAGAAAAGCTACATAAATGAATAAAAATATCCCACCATGATTTTAAAATTCAAAATAAAGCTAATTTTATTTTTAATAATTTACACAAGTGGCTAAAAGTTAGAGAGTTATAGGCAAAGGATGTAAGTAGGTATGGTTTAACACGGGCATGATTATTTTGAAAGATTTTTTGAGCCACTAAATGTGTAGATATGGACAAAGCTACAACAAGGAATAAAATGTATAATTTTATTTACTTTTGGTAGTGAGAACCTAAAAATGATTATCTTTCCCTCTCGTATTTTCTATATATGGCACTTACTCAGTTTGAGTAAAAAATATAATTTTTTAAGATTTTCAAGCGTATTGATTTTTTAGTTTAGATTTGAGCCCTTGTTTTTCTACAATCTATAAGTATAATGAGTCCTCATTGAATTATAATGTGATTTTACACAATTATTGTGAGTAACATAGTTATTGTGCCCTTATTTATCTATATCTTAGCTCTAGTCTTACTGCTACAATTCCATTTATGGGATGTACCTTACCCTTTACACTTTATTTTCCTACTTGTGATATTTTCTCTTCCTAAATTATAATAAGTAGTGTGTTCATATAGTTAGGAGATCATACCATTTATTATTTTGGTGTTCCACTATTTAATTTTATACATTTCATCTCCCTTTCCCCTCTAAATTTTTATCTTCATGTTGTAGATTAGCATTAGAATCAGAAATACAACTAATTAACCTAGAAGTTATCTATATGAAGAAGTATCATATTTAGTAGAGATATCATGTTTTGGTTGTTTTACGGTTATAACCAACTGGATAGAACATACCATCAACACTATGTTTAAAAATTAAATTTATAACATGAAAGTGACAAGTAACCATGTCATTAGATAATGTGTTAATTGTTTCTAATGTGTGGTGGTTAATAAATGAAGATAACCAAGTATTTTATTTGATTTGGATGTGTAATAATAGTATACTCATGGGTTTGGATATTATTCACACATATTTTGTTTATGATTTCTCTAAAAATATAGGAGCCTTCACCCTTAAGAAACTATTTTAAACCATAATAATTTTATAGCAATTTAAAAACCTCAATTATTTCTTGGGAGAAAAAATGATGACTACACAAGTTAAGATTCATTCGTGTTATGTAAAGGAACAAATGCATTTGTTAGATTGAATAAATAGATCCATTGGGTAATTTCTATTTTTTGGGCTCTCTCATTCTTACATACATGTATATATGTACTATAATTAGTCATTACTCATCTCAAATCATGGGATGATTAAAATAATTTGGTTATGAAATGAGATTATAGATAGAAAAATGCTCATTATATGCAAGGAGTGAAATGTTAGAGGTACAGTCATTGAGAGGGGTGAATCAATGAACCCAGATATTATAATCTCAATTCCAATCCTTTCAAATTACTTAAACAATCAACATATATCAACTTGATCAAGAAACATTAACAAGAGAGGTCATTCATTCAATGTATATACAAGATCAGACACATAACACATAGTTCCTATAAGAAACCTTGATGGGGAATAAAACCCACTCTCAAGCCTGCAACACATGGACTACTTATCCTATAATAAATTACAAATAAGAGACTAGTCATCTCCTTTAGACCAACATACCTTGATCATATCCTCCTAACTAAAGGCCTTTAGTAAAATACCTATTTCATAAGGAGAAACTGCCCCTAAGAAAGATCAAGTCCTTTAAACCCTCCTTTGAACAATTCCACCATAGTATTGATGTATTCAATACCTGATGATGGATCTATGATTATGAAACCCCTACACAAACTCCCTATCTATCTCATACAATCCTCTTGTAGTCATATAAAATGCAAAAAGTTGGTAACTTGAGCATGGCTAAAGACACCCAACCCTTAGGTCCTTCTTGCTTGATCTCATGACCCTCTTAGGCTTGTTTTCATTGATTCCTAGTAATCTATGGCCTTCTAGACTTGACCCCAATTGATCTAGGACCCTCTCTTCATGACCAATCCATCCCCCCAGGTCTCATCTGCTCATGATAATAGTGCCAAAGTTGGATTATAGTGCTGGACCCTAGGGTATCCCATTTTTAGCGTTCCTATCCAATCATAATTCAAGCCTAGATTAAAATTTTTCTTTAACTCCTCTTATTAATTATGTTAGCATAGTTCAGTTTCATCTAACTCATGACCAATAGATCCCTACAAAAGCCCATTCAAATATCATTTCGAAAGGGTTGACAAAGATCATTCAAGAAAGTAAGAATACAAGCAAAACTACTCAAACAATCTTCCCTATTCTATGCATACAACTAAGTTATACACTTTCAAGCTAATTCAAGACCTTACACCAGTCCCTAGTCATCTCAAGCTTACCCAATTTTAGTATTTCTTATGTTTTAATTCACTATTGTATAAAGCACTCTTAAAGGGAGAGCTACGTATGCTTTGATCACTCCTCAGAGTATTGGTATGTAGGTAGTACACCCACACATGGGGTGTGAAGCATGTCTAGTGCATATTACACATACTAACCACTTTTCCCCATTTTTAAAAATTTATTTCAATTAAATAGAAGATACAAGTACATGAAGATTCATAGGCTCACACTGAGCAGGTGAACAAAACCTAGAAATCTTAAATCCCCAAGACAATATCGCTAGAGGACTATCTTGCTAGAGTCCAGGGTGTCCAATTTTGATGATCCTATACAATTGGAAAATGAAGTCCAAGATCCTATTTGTGATAGTGTCCCAGTCCTGCACACAAATTTTTAGACCCTCTCTTAGTCAAAATAGTCCAAAATAAGCTAAGTTTGATTTTCTCTCTCACTACTATTTTTAGAAAAGGTCTAATTTTAATTTAATTTAAAAAATAAGTAGCTTTAATTAGGAATATTATTTACTAATTTCTCCTACTCAAACTTGTTTATTAAATAATAATATAATTCCATTATTCTCAAAAGTAACAAATCATTGGTAAACCCTTCTTACTTCGAGTTACGCATACCTAGGGTAAAATTCCTAGCTGATTTTTCCCATAAATTTTTGAATTTTTTATTGAATATTTAAATAAAAAATTCATCCAAAATTTTAAAATTTAGTAATAAATTTTAAAATAATTTTATATCAAACACTAGTTGCATCAACTAGCTCCCAGTAATTTTCCAATATTAATCCAATAATTTCCTAATTTTTTTCTTACATATTTAAATCAAAAATTTGATTTAAATTCTCAAAATCCATAGTAATTTCAAAAATAATTTTATTTCAAGCCCTGGTTGCATCAACTAAATCCTAATAATTTTCCAATCATTTTCTGAATTTTTAGTTGCATATGAAAATCAAAAAATCACTTCAATTTTAAGAAAAATTTATTTTCCTCAAAATGCTAGTTGCATCTACTAGGTCCTCTTCAATAAAAAATTTTCCACTAATTTTATTAATTTTTAGTTGCATATTAAAATAAAAAAATTACTTCAAATTTCAAAAATTCATAGTATTTTGCAAAATTATCACTGTTAAATCCCTAGTTGCATGCACTATCACCTATTTGCTTCTTGAGGTATCACCTTACATCCATAATCAAATTAAAAGAATGATTCTCACTTAAGTATAATTTTTTCTTACATTTCTTGCAAATAAAAAGGAAACCATAATGGGCCCTATCATGTACATGAATGATGAAGTCTATAATATGTTAGTACAAAGCTTCATTATTTGCATTTCATGCTTATTTTTCATAATATGGGATGATGTTAAGCAAGTTATTCTTAAACTTGTTAATAAATATCTTGCATCACCTCCCTTAAAGCCTCTACCCCATGCCGAGTCATGTTACATGGTCCATTTTACTCTTCCCCAGGGCACTACCCATCACCAAAGAGCCCAGTTGACACCCTTTGTCCCTCCACCACCTCAACCCATTGATTATCTTCACTCTCCTTTCGTAGCTAATACTACTCCTATACATATAGTAGATAATGTAGTTAGAGCTATTACTTGACATGTTGCTATGACTCATCCACCTAGCCAGAAGCCCCATCACCCTTCTATTCCTACTGATCACAGGCCCAACCTACATGCACATGTAGATTTGCACAAGGCATATGACATTGTTGATCAGATGAGAAACACATCAACTAAGATTTCCATGTTAAAACTACTTCAAAAAGCTAATGTATTCAAGGACATTATTTATCAGGCACTCACTCAGACTTTTATGCCTATTGATTCAAAACCTTCTTATTTTGCATTAGTGGTCAACACTTTAAAAACTATATAAGATGCAATTTCTTTTAACAGTGAGGACATGCCTTCTCAGACAATTATTGATCAAAATTTTCCACTATTCATATAAGTTCAAGTCAAAACTAGCATAGTCAAGATAGTTCTTGTTAATAGTGATTATGGCATTAATAAATGTAATATCACATTCTTACACACCATGGGTGTAGACATGACATCAATACAAAAATCATATAATAAAATTTGAGGATTCGATGATATACCATGAAAAACATTGGGCACCATTACTTTGGATATCATGGTAGGACCCAAAACCCTCTCTACATAGTTCCAGGTCATGTCAGTTCCTCTCCACTATAATATTTTACTTAGACGACCTTGGATACATACTATGGGGGTCATTGCTTCTACTCTCCATTGATGCATTAATTTTCTCCATGAGGGATATCTATGCACATGTCCAGTATACAACTAGCCATTCAAATATTGTCAAACTATAGAGTCATCTTTGACTATTTCTCCAGATGCGACACCTTATCTCATAGTAGTACAACCACCACCTCATTTCCTTTCTCTTGATCAGATACATACATATGAGGTTGGAGAGACTAGCACTTCTAGCACTCCTTCACTTATAGTCATACCTTTAGCTCTAGATATTCTACCAGTCATAATAGCTTCAACCATTTTAGCTAATCCATCATTTATAGTTTTGACACCTATTACACATCCATAATCATTGATAATAGTACCAGTAGTTCCAATTGATTCCATAGTTACTCCACCAGTTACATATACTTTTGTAGTAGTATCATCTTCTACTACTATAGATGATGAGACTCCTATATCATAGTTACCCCTTATGGTAAATTTTGAGTTACTATATGTACATGATGTTGATAGAGATTCATAGGCTTCTTCAAATGATGATAAAACACCCAAACTCACATATGAATATTTATGTGGATTGATATTTACACTAGTAAGCCTAGGAGAGTACTGAGATGACTCTATAGCTCTCATTCCACATCGTACATCACTTTTAGTATCTTGCACTACATTCTTAGGATATACTCTACACTCACAACCATAAATAGATCACTTGGCACATATAGTTCACATGGTTACCCCTATGGATATAGAGCTGGTTATTCAAATTTAGATAGGTAACACACAACATCAACCATAGTTTATATTATAGATATTACTTGATCATGGATTAATCACATTACCTATAGTATGACACAGATCCATCAATAGATTATCATAGCAAGATGGCCACCCCTTTTGTACTTTTCATAGGATTATAGGCCATGCTATAAACTCATGTAAAAATTTACAATAGAGATTGGATAAACTACATGATTTATCTATTATTCATATTATAACACCACCAATAACACTAGCTCCACCACTTCCAATAAAATCATCTACTAGCTAGGCCAAATGACCTAGAGTAGAGTCAACATCTCCACCACTAGAGAGACCTTTAGTTCACCTTTGGAATGATGACACCATGAGCACAACATCTACAACATATGATGATACTTATGATGATGATCTTGGGGCATTTGATGATGTTTGTGACCCTTTCCTCCATTTCCATCCCTAGTGGGCTCCATCCTTGGATTCCTTCCCCCCTCTATCCTAGTTTTTTATATCATTATGTACATATTTCTTTATTTAAATGCTTGTGCATAGTTTCTTTCTATATTTTCTTGTACATAATCTCTTCTACTTGATTATACATAGTTCAAATATTCCAAAAATACAAAAACAATATAACATTTCAAATCCAAAAACATTCAAAAATGTCAAAACACCAATTTTTTTTTGATTATATGCATCATTTGTGTTTTACATTTCTAATATCATGTTAGGACTTACATTTACTATCTCATGCTATTGTATATCAATTTATCTACATTACGATGCTTCACTTAATCTTATTTGAGTGTGTGCTGTGACATCTAGCTACTTGATTGCTTCACTCTACCCATTAAGGGGACATATGACTTATATATTCAAGACACACTTTGATATAAATACCCAATGGGGGCATCTCCTACATGACTACATCATTTAGGTTATGTCATTCCTACACTACACACTCTAAGTTATCATGCTGATGTACATTACTTACTAGATTACATAGATTACCATATCAATATTTCACTAGTATCTAGCACTTGTGTATCTCTGAGCATATACCTAGTCTTGTACTAAACATGTCTTGTATAATTTCACTCTTACTTTGATTATTTAGATGTGATTATATCTTTCAAATTATTACATGCTTTATTTTCTTACTTAGCATAGCTAGATTGTTTGCATTTCTTAGTTCCTATTTGTCTCCTGTATGTGCCTTAAGACATTTGCTAATGTCCTTTACTTCTATTCATGCATGTGCCTTAGGATATTTTCCAATGTCCTTTGCCTATACTCTTCTATGTGATTGTGGATTCCATGCTAATTTTACTTGTTTTAATTATATGTGTATGTGGCATTTGAACATGCCTTGTATGCTTGCTTTCTAGTTTGAGTGACATGTGCCCTTGTCCCTTATTTGCATGGCCCCTAGGCCATCATTGTATGCTTATTTCTTCTTGTTTTGTGTGCTTGTTGCTTGATTTCTTCTTGATTTTTGCAATGCCATGATCCATATCATGCATTTTTATGTCTTCTTGGATGTCATGATGGACATCATGTTCCATCCCTCCTTGACCAAACTAACAAACTAACAACTAACATTTCTAGTTTTAATTCAATTCTAGTACATTACACATGCTATTGCATTGTTATATCTATATAGGCAAACCCCAATTTATTTAAAAATCTCTCAATTCAAACCATGCTATATCTTGAGATATATTGTTGATTATCATTGCTATATCATGTATATTTATAACTTAACACACTTGCAAGGCTTCTTCTTCTGAGGGCAGTCATTGCAAGGTTCCTACCCTCAGAAGAGGGGAAAAAAATAGGGGTTTTACTATAGAGATCAGAGCTCCTATCAGTCAAAAAATCTAGTTTCAGAACAACTATAACAATAACCAATCATCAAACCACTTAGAATAGACGAAACAGACAATCAATATTCTAGAACAATGATCAATTTTAGCCCATGAAAACATCATAAAGGTTGGACTATAGTCCCAGACACTATGGTGTCCATTTTCAATTCTCCTATCCAAACAACAAAAAATAAGTTTTCTAGAAGTAGGTAAAAAGGTAGGTTTACCTATAGTTTTGCACAATTAGACCAATTTAGATCAATAATTTTTAGTACAATTATCTTAGAGAATCTAGAGATAGGGGACATCATGCATGACATGATTGGTTCTCACTTCTAGTTTTAGACATGACAGTTGGTATAACTTCTCAATTAAAATCCATGTTTTAGACACCATTGATTGGGGGCAGATTGTACAAAACTTTTGCTTTTTTCTTTCAACTTTTAGCATTACCTAGGAATTATTAGTAGTTGTGTGCCTTATTCCATCTACAAGTGGTTGGAATCATTTTGGAGTGGATTTCATATAAGCCTAACCTCCACATTCTTGAGTACCTGAGTGGCTTCCACATAACCCAAATTTCTAATTTTGGGGTGGCTTTCATACAAGCCTAATCTCTGTATTTTTCAAGTTGGCCAACATTAGCCTAGTTTATAGCACACATCCAGCTATCCACACCACATTATCAAATTTATAAAGAATTTATGGGCTTCAGAGGCCATGTCATATGACACACTTCTTCATATTAGTATTAGTTCATAACTTCACTTCATGAGGCAATGATGGAGACAAAGGGCTAGCCTTTATATTCTTGAGCCACCTATTCAAAAGGGTTAGACACATAGTCCAAACATTGATTATCACACAAAAGATCATTTAGCTTCACTTAATAGGTGATGATGGAGCCAAAGCGATAGCCTTTGTATTCTTGAGCCACTTTCTTGGGAATTGAGCACTCAGCTCTATTTTTGATATAACTTTTGGTACAATATCATCCAACACATCTAGTATTACTCAGCCTTACTTAGTATCACAATAGGTTTTGTAATGGTTCACATACCTGGTGAGGTTTATTCAGTCCTTTATCTTCCTCTTTCTTACCTAGTTTTGTATGTTCTTGTTTTATATTGCATATAATAAGAACTGATCTACTCTTTATTTTATTTTCATAGATTCACACTTACACAACATGCTCTCTATTCACTATCCAACATTATTCAGCATCACAAGCTTCATGGGCTTCACCTTTGTAGGTAAGTTCAAGGACGCTTTCTATTGTCCTTTACCCTAGTATTTCACTTTGTTGCATCATTAGAATAAAAGGGGGGGGGGAACATAGTCATATAAAATGCAAAAATTGGTAACTTGAGCATGGATAAAGACACCCAACCCTTAGGTCCCTCTTGCTTGCTCCCATGACCCTCTTAGGCTTGTTTTCATTGATTTTTAGTCATCTGTGGCCTTCTAGACTTAACCCCAATTGAGCCAAGACCCTCTCTTCCAATCCACCCCCTAGGTATCATTTACTCAAGACAATAGTGCCAAATTTGGACTATAGCACTAGACCCTAGGGTATCCTCTTTTCATCACTCCTATCCAAACACAATTTGAGCCTAGATTACTATTTCCCCCTGATTCCTCTTGTTCATTATGTTAGCTTAGTCTAGTTTCATCTAACCCATGACCAAAAGATCCCTATAAAATCCCATTCAAAGATCATTTAGAAAGGGCTAGCAATGATCATTCAAGAAAGCAAGAATACAAGCAAGACCACTCAAAAAATCTTCCCTATTCTTTGCATACAACTAGCCTATACACTTTCAAACTGATTCAATACCTTATACCTATCCCTAGTCATATCAAGCTTACCTAGTTTTATCATTTTTTTAATTTTAATTCACTATTGCACAAAGCACTCTTAAAGGGAGAACTACATATGGCTTGATCCCTCCTTAATGTATTGGTATGTAAGTAGTGTGCCCACACATAGGGTGTGAAGCATGTCTAGTACATCTTATACACACTAACCCATTTTCCCCATTTGCCAAAGTTTATTTCCATTTCATAAAAGATAAAAGTGCATGAAGATTCAACTCTATAAGGAACTCTATTAACAATGAGGACCTAAAAATTAGTATACAAGCTCAAATTGAGTAGGTGAACAAAACCCAAAAAGCTCAAATCCCTAAGACAACAACACTTGAGGACTATAGAATTGAAGCCCAAGGTGTCTAGTTTTGATGCTCCTATCTAATAAAAAAATGAAGTCTAGGATCCTATTTGTGACATTGTCCCAGTCCTATACACAAATTTATAGACCCTATCTCAATCGAAATAGTTCAGAATAAGTTAAGTTTGATTTTCTCTCTCTCACTGCTATTTTTAGAAAAGGTATAATTTCAATTCAATTTCAAAAAATAGTGGATTTAATTAGGAATATTATTCATTATATTTCCTACTTAAACTTGTTTATTAAATAGGAATAAAAATCCATTATTCTCCAAAATAAAAAATCATCTCACATAGACATGCCATAATCTCTCTCTTTCTTCAATCAAACTACCCTCATATGCACACTAATACATCTTCTCATATCTTCAAACTATAAGATAACTATTTTTACACTATAAATATGACCTATAAGTCATATTAATATTAAAAAATCTACTCTTATTATCAACCCATCCCCTAGGAACATCTACTTCTCCTTCACTCCATAACTCTCACATGCACAGCTTGCACAAACCTTTTCTTCTCTATCTCAAGTCTAGAAACCAACACATTTGGTTTTACTATTTATATAGAATTCATGAATTATCAATTCCATAATATTTCCTTATTAGCCATAATACATGCCTTCACCCTTAAGGCATATTACATGGGTCACACATAAGCACAACTCTATTTCAAAATAAGCCTAAGTCACTTTTTAGGTCCTATGGAAAGCTATTCACATTTTTGATAATTCTCCAAGAAAATTAAGAACATAAGACCACTTTGAAATACATTATTCCACTCTTTATGTCCCCTTAAACATCCTGAAATGATCACCAACTCTACTCACTTCTATGTATGCTTAAACAACTCAAACACTAACTTAGTACATAAGAACCATAGGAACATCATGGACAAATACACAATAAACTTTTCAAGAATTTTTCATACTAGATATGATTGGTCAAACCTTAATAATTATAAAAGAAAATTATTATCTAGTCTAAAGCACTCTTCAATATCTAATTCATTAATAAATATCGAAGCAATATCAAAACAAGCTTGAACATCCTTCTTGGGTAATTTATAGAGCTTCTACAAACACAAAATAAACTTTAAACCTTAATATATTTGACTATTCACACAATTAGACCTTAAAATTTATATTTATGGATACAAATTGAATTCCTATAAAAATTTGGTTTTTACTCTAGGGTAAAATTCTACATATATAAAAAGTTATGGATCAAAAACTAGACATTGGTCTTTCCTTTGTTGAATTAAAAAAATTGAATTCAAATGGTCACAGTTAAACATTGAACACTATGCTCGCATCTTGTGTCCTCACATATTTAGATTAAATTCACACCATCAATCTTCTTCAAAATTTAACACATAGTGCACCACTTCTCAAATGTTAATCTTTGAATAGTTGATCCCATCTCATGTAATCTCACAACTTTGACTCAATGCACATCATCAATATTCTGTACATAGCCCAATCTTTAACAATGCTAAACAACTATCATTTTGACCTCTCAACTCTAATACACACCATTTATCTCTATTATTAAAAACACCCACTCACCATTTTTTCTTAGAAGAATCTTGATATTTATCTATGCTCAGTGTTAAACATTAAACACTTATCCTCATTCAAATCAACATGCACCATTGATCTTGATCTGTACAAATGCCTACACACTATTGGATCTTTATTTGGTCTTGGTATTTAAATATTTTAACCAATGAACACCTTGAAATATTTAACTTACTACAAAATAAAGATCTAGATTTATGAATTCTTGTGCACCATTGGATCTCTATCTAGTTTTGATCCTTAACATTGTGCAAAAATGACTAAGTATGGGGACTATTGCTTATCTGCCTAGAAAGCCAAATTTGCACCTCCATATCTTTTGCTTCACTCAAGTGGATGTTCTAAAATTTAGAAAATATGATCTCTTCCCATAGGATAATCCAACCATGTGTCAATTTAATCCTATAACCCTCACACATGTGAGATATAATGACATTAAAATGCTCACTTAGATTTTTCTATTCACAGAGCAACTATGTCAAGAACTATCTAGAAAGACCAACTTTGCACATGTATAGCATTTGTCACACTTCAATGCTGGACCTAAAGTTTTGTACATATCAACTAGGAATAAATAATAATAAACCCATATGATCAACTTATCTTGAAATGTCTACATGTGTGAGATATGCCATCACCAAATGGCTTACTCGGTTCTTTCTTGCCTTATGCAAATTTGGCCAAGTATGGGAAAACACTGTCAAACTGCCTGGGATCCCAAATTTGCACTTGTAAATATTTTATCATGATTCATAGAAAGACTTAATAATTTTTACATAGAAAATAGGGACTAATGTGATCACAATCATATGATCAACTCCCCCTGACTCATCCACATATGGCAATTATGATGTCATCAAACTACCTACTCAAATTTTTTGCCATTAGACCCAAAATGTCTTAATGAGGAAAATAATAAACCAGGTGAATTCCACTCATTCACATAATCACTCAAACCATTCTTGAATTTTTATAGGACCCTTTTCTCATGATCAAATCACCATACTCATCCTTGAACATCTCTAACCAAGCCAAAACTAAAGATCAACCGAGCCAACTTCAAGCATACTTTGACAAGAACATTGCATACTTTTTTGTTATTATTTAGGATATAAAATCAATTCATACACTAACCAAGACACCTCTATGACATCAAAATTAAATCATTGAAAACTCTCCAATAATCTCCCCCTTTGTTATTGATGTCAACACACATCATACAATTCACCTTCCTTATCTCTCTTCAAGCACTCTCATAATAGGAACTTTATCCCCCTTTGACATAATGATAAAGTGGGAACCAACTGATCTTAAGGACCTAAAAATAATATCAAAAGGAAAAGACCATCTTAAAAAGATTATACAAACTCCCCCTTACCTTGAGCCTACCTCTTCTTGTTTTGACAACAACCTTCTTGCTACATGCCAACCTTTTTCTTCAACTAAGTGCTATAACCAATGAATATAGAACACACAAAACACTAACATCTGATGGAACTCACCAAGAAAAATTTGAGAGGGACTCCCTTGAATATCTCTAAGCCATTGCACTTCTTGAGCATCTTCAAATCTCCACACCCCATGAAGAACCACCATACAAGCTTACTAGCCTTCTTTCTCAAACCACCTCAAGGACCACCAATAGAAATTCATGCCACACACCAAATAGGAAATATGATCTAAACCAACTTGAGAACTCACCTTGAAATACTCATGCCTTGTTATTTTGGATAAACTAAACAAAAAACACTCGTCTTTTCACTAGGTCTATCTAGTCTTCTCGTAGCCGTACCTAGAACTTGCAGAGCTCAAAAATTTTAGTAGACACATATTCAAGATATAAAATATCATAACTGGAGCACTCTCATATTCCCCCTCAAGTAAATTTTTTTCATCACCTAGATCATCCTGTGTAACATACTTCCTTCACAAACCTACTAGCCAATTAGGCCTCCATCTTGACAAAAACAAAAATAATTTGAAAACCACAAAAATTCAGATCTATATGAAGCTTAATTTGAAAACCCATTTGACCCATTCAATATATTAATAATCCTTAGACCTAAAATCATAAGGCAAACCACTCTTCTAGTAGATCCCAAAACCCTAAAATCTTAAAATAAATAAGGTCAACACAACACCTTCCAATCAACGTCAACCTCTAAAACTTATTGTACACCTAGAGATAACCATTACACACTTATAGACTAATATTTGAGCTTAAAAATATTTGATAACCTATACATCCTATAACCCATTTTAGGACTTGCATATTCTTAAGCACAAATTGGGAAACTCAAGATCAAACAAAAATCTCCAATTTAACTTCAACAGACCTTTAGATCACAGAACCACTTGGAACATGATAGAATAAGGTCAAAAAACCTTTATATGCAAAAATATAATCTTGAAAAATCACAAATCCTCTTTTATTCCTTAAAAAACTTCAATTTGACCCTACAGACTGACCATATAAAGATATGACATCACTCTAACATCACCAAATCATCTCTTCCATTTGGACATACTTGCTCCAACTAAAAACACTCATGTCTAGCCTTTCAAGACCATCTAAAGAACACCACAACAAAAATTTCTTTTACACTAAAAGGATTCTCTTAGGAAGCATAAACAAAGACATCCTTTGCACCATAATACTCTAAAACAAAGTGAAGCCAAGAATGGCCCACATATTCTTAGTAACCACTAGAATCCTCTTATAGATATAAAACTTCTCACTCTTGTTATTGTTATTTTTATTCTAAACTATGACAACTGGGTCCTTTTCTATATCACTCTCCTTCTCTTCCAAGATAGAATTGACAACACATGGAACAACTATGGAATCTTGACATACCTTTTCATTTGAAAAATTAACCTTGCAACTTAGAACCTCATCACTAGGCATAAACAATTAATGTTATTTGTATGATACATGCTTAACAACAATAAGATGTTCACTTGGATCCATACACATCTTAGTTATAACCTCAACTAGTACCTTGGTCTTCTTCTTGAGATTGGTCTCTTCATTCTCAACATGAATAAACAATGAGAGCCCTTGGCACTCTTCTCCTTCTATAGCATTCTCCACCATAGAAAATAGATTACTTAGACTAGTAGATCCATCATGACTCATACTTACCACCTTTGGTTTCCATGACTCATAAGACAAGTTGAGTTTCCATCAAGGAGTATCGTTTGCTATAACTATGAATAGAGAGGTCAATTGAGTAAGACCATGAATTTATTTTATAACAGATACTTTTAGATCAAATTTGGGGGATAGAAACCTTAATACATTTTGAAACATAGTAACCTCTTCAAGGTTCTCTCAAAGACCTCAGATGATGTTCACAATCTCATCAACTCTCTGTAGAAAGGATGCCACAAAATCTTCTTCCTTCATTTTCAGACTTTTAAATTGCCTTTTGCGAGTTTATAACATATCAAGCTTGAACTTTGAATATCCTTCATAAATGATATACATTTTGTCCCATATCTATTTATAATATTTACAATGGATTACATTGGTTAACTTAGTCTCTGTAAGACCACAAGTGATGGCATTCATTGCCTTATAATAATTCTCAAACAACATCTTATTTGCAGTACTAGATAGAGGAGTAATATGAGCAACATAACCATCCAGAATAATTATCATACATAAAAACCTAGGGACATAATATATGTCCTCATCCCTAGACTCCAAAAATCATAATTGGATCCATTGAACATTGATAATTGCTTAGTAGAGAAACTTCCTTGATGACTACCCATATTGTACCTTGGATCACCTTCAAGCTGTTAAGCCTTTATCAAAGAACTTGGCTCTCATACCAATTGTTAGAGGTACAATCACTGAGAGGGGGGTGAATTAGTGAGCCCATATATTATAATCTTAATTCCAATCCTTTCAAACTATTTAAACAATCAACACATATCAAATTGATCAAACAACATTAATAAGAGAGCTCATTCATTCAATGTATACACAAGGTCAAACACATAATACATAGTTCTTGTGGGAAAACCTCATGGGGAATAAAACCCACTCTCAAACCCACAACACATGGATTACTTATCCTATAAAAAATTAAAAATGAGACAATGGTCAACTCTTTTAGACTAGCAAACCTTTATCATATCCTCCTAACCAACATACTTTAGTGAAACACATGTTTCACAAGGAGCAACTGCCCCTAAGGAAGATCAAGTCCTTTAGACCCTCCTTTGAACACCTCCACCTTATTAATGATATATTAAACACATAATGATGGATATATGATTATCAAACCCCTATAATAAATCCCTCTCTATCTCATATAAGCTTCTCACATAGGCATGCCATAATCTCTCTCCTTCAATCAAACTATCCTCATATGCACACTCAGACCTATTTGCATATCTTCAAACTATAATAAAACTATTATAACATAATAAATATAAACTAAAATTCATACACATAGTAAAATATCTTATTTGATTATCAACCCATCCACTGGGCACATCTAATTCTCCTTCAGTACACAACTCTCACATGCACACCTTGCACAAGCCTTTTCTTCTCTCTCTCAAGTCTAGAAACCAACACATTTGGTTTCAATATTTATAGAGAATTCATGAACTATAAATTCCAAAGTCTTTCCTTGTCATCCAAAATACATGCCTTCACCCTTAAGGCATCTTACATGGGTCACACATGATGAGTGTTGTTTAACTCTTCATTTAATCAATGTTTAATTGAAGTCTTATCAACCACGGATGGTGTCCAAAGCTATATGCAGTAAGATGTAGGATGGTAGATCTATAAGTCTACTTGTGTGGGTGTTTAATGGTCCTATTCTAACTTTGACTAATGAAAAAAATGTGTTCTAAACTACTTGATTCATTCTTTTGTTGAAAAGGAAAAGATGTAACTATTTAATCAAATAAATCCACTCTTTTGCTTGAAAGTAAAATAACACTCCTATTTACGCTTGCGTGGAAAGTAAAATCACACTTCTAAATTTAAAAAGAAAATTTGATTCACACATTTACTATAAAATAAAACACACTTTGCTTAGAAAGGAAATGACTTTGGAATAAGGAAATGCCTTTTGAACTATGAATTTATTTTGATGTTTTATGAATGGATGCAAACATTAACAAGATTTTGATTAGTTATAACAGAGAGTTAATATAACATAATATAAATACCATACATAGTTCTTGGTTCCAAGGAGAGTAGGTCTTTGCTCCTCTCAGACTCAAGAACAAAGTTCAATCAATGCTAGAAACTGAAGTGATAATTCATAAAACTAAAATGATTACAATCTGTCTAAAACCTATAATATGCCTGTACTTATCTTTTATCTATTATATATATTTTTAATAATAAAAGTATTACATTTTATACTAATATAAATAACTCAAAATATAATGCAAAGAGATAAGATTCCTTGGTTGATCCACTCATCCAAAAATAGGAGACTAGATTTCCAAGAGATCCAATTATTATAATGAAATAGATATACTATCCTAAAAATAGTCCTAAGATCTGAATATATACAACTTTATCAAAAAAAAATTCTATGAAATAGTAGGAGGTATTTTATTCATTTGACTCTAGCTGGAATGATTCTCTCTCATCTTATCTAGCCACCAACTTCCTTGTTGTATCTTTGTCTTTACAGAATCCATGGAATTGACCATGTAGAGTTGGTAGGAATGAGCCTGTGGAGTCTATAAAAATAGGCCTACAAATTCCATAAAAACAAGCCTATGGAGTCCATAGAAACAAGCCTATGGAGTCTATAGAACCAAGCTATCTGTGTGAGTTCATAATTATGCTAGATGGAGATCAAAATTGAACTTTCACTATACATCACTTGTGTCTTCTTCCTGAACATTCTTCACAACAAAAATCACTAAAACATGCTATGTATTAGACATTATTGACAAAGTAAAGGTTTAGTCTTTGGTTCAATATAAACAAGACACATATCTACTTTCCATGTAATAGCTATCTAACAATCTATGATTTGTATAAGATAATATCCTTAGAGAGATGAATTGAAAGAAATAACATGACAATGATGAGCCATATTTTGAGCTCATCATCTCCCCTAGGCTTTACCTTTTGCAAGTCCCATTGTAAAAATTAATTGGCATTTGTAGCTCTGGCATCTACTTTCCACACTTTGACTCAAATCATAGTCATCAGATTCATTTATTATATGCTTGTCTAAATTGCTTGTAAATCTCTAATATTCTTGAATAATTTATTTCTATATTATTGAATTTCTCTTCTGATTGTGGAGCCCAATGCTACCATCTTGGAATAGGTATGATCAACAAAGGGGGTCTATATCTCATGCCAATCCATTATTTTCACTCCTAGAGTTTATTACTTTATTAAGATTTCCAAAATTGAGGTAGTTCTCCTCATACTCCATCTTAAGTTATTTGGAGACATGACCTCTCATCTTCTAAGAGACACTGAAAGTTGCTCCCACCTTTTCAAACTTGCAGTCACTACTGAATCAAAACTCTATCTTGAAAATAAGTCAAAAGAAATAGCATAATCATATAAATCTTGTAAATAATGATTTTTAACTTCATCACTTAGACAAGCATAGTTAAAATTCTGTCTGATCAATTAGGGATAGAAAAGGCTAGTCTGATACACAATCCTATAGTCTTAGCATGATTTGTATACTCCTCAAATATGATTTTCCATGCTAGTTGATTTTTGAATGTAGAATTTAATGCCCTTAGTTGAAATTCTCTTACATGAAGTTTTATAAATAACTTATTATGATCATTGTTTCCTATGATCAAATCATGCAAATAAAACTCACAAAGAAAATCCTGCTGATCAGGTTCAACACTATAGAAAATTTCTAGAAATGTTATTGGTTGTAAAATCTTGTAAGGAAGCTGACAAGAGATCCTCAGAAGCTGCCATATATAAAATTGTTTAATTAAAAACAAATTATATGCAGGATAATGATTCCTGCATACCAAAAGAGATTCCCCTAATTTGCATGCATCCTGCAAATTTTCTTCTAATTTTGGACCTTAGCTTCTAATTCTTTCTTTTTATTTTCCAATATTTTATTTGAAGAAGTTGCAGCTTTGCTTTTTTGTTTAAGTATAGAATATTCTTATTCAATTTGATTTAGCATTTGCAAGCTAGGAATACCTGGATAACTTGTTTGACAACTTTGGTCAACAAATACCTTTGGAGGAGAAGGTGCAACATTAGAAGGTGCTTTGGAAGAGTTTACCAAACTCTGCAATCTCCTATTCTCCTTATTTATATTTTCTACATATATCCAGAGGTCTATTTGTTCACTTTCATTTTTCTTTATTGTTTCTTCTAATCTGTGAACTTCTACTACATGATTGGTAGATGTTATGTCTAATTTTTGCACCAACAATGAGTTGAGATGATCCTTATTCTACAATTGAATAATCAAGTCAACAATGTCAATTGTTTGTTGTTTCTCTAGATCTTGAGGTTGAGAAAGCTTTAAGGTTAGCTGTATAATGGGATCATTTAGATTATATGATTCTCCTTTCTCATTTGTGCATATATTTTTTCCTTTATTCATTGCAGTTTCAACTGAAACATGTGGTTGTCCTACCATACTTAATTCCTCTGCTGTGAGTGGCTCTTCTCCTAGAATTAGCTACTCTATTATGATTGAAGAGTTCCTTTTGAAATGAGTTTCTTCATCATTTGTAGTTTTAGGGATACTTTGATGTATGGGAGAATGAGATAACCTTTTAAGACTATCTAGAATGTCTGTAACCTCTTGTTCATCTTCATCTATTAGAATTAACCTTCTCCTTATTTTGGTCACTCTCTCAGCTACACTCAGTTGTCTTTCCTTTTCAACCATCAAATCCTCGGTCTTCTCAAGTTTTGTAGCAACCTTTCATTTCAATTTTCTTCTTCTTGACAAGGGAATTAGTTATAATACATATTCATGAGGTTCTTGTGGGGACCTTGAAACTATAGGGATTTGAGACCTTGCGATTCTTATTGAAGGAGAATAAAAAGGGATTTTTTTTGAGACTAAAGTCTTTGATTTCTTCTTTAGATTCATTTTATCAACTGATGCAACAGGTGGAGATGAATGTTTCTATGGTAAATTTGAGGTTTCTTGTGCAGACAGATTTGGAATTTGTTATGTTACACTATTCTAAAATTCCTTCCAGACCTCTTGTCTTTGCTGAAGGAAGTGATGTTGGATAATTAGGTGAATAAGGCCATGGTACCTAAGAACAACATTAGGAGTTATAGTCATAATTTGAAGGGAACCATATAAGAAGGATGGGAGGTTAATATTGTAATTAGGGTTTTGCTTCCCATACTTAAGGTGTATTAATATTTTCATGGCATCTCCTCCTAAAAGACCGTGTTTCCCCTCATAAATGATATACTTAAGTATCGATTTGGCTACAGATTTCTAGGGTTCAGGAAGTGATTTTCTAAGAATCCCTTTTGATTTTCCCTTGAAATCTATTAGATATGAAGTCCCAATCTGCTCATTACCATTAAACTGAATAATTAAATCACTAAATAGAATTCTGCCTATTGCTCTCATTCCATCTTCTAGAACTTGTATGATTTGACTTATAATTTGAGTTGAAATAGGAATAACAATCCCTTTAATAACTAAAAACTTAGGGGTGAGATTAATGATGAATTCTCTTACCATTGTTTCATGAAAACCATATAACTTTTCAATGAAAGGTAGCTAGCCATTTGATCTAAATACTATCACAAAAGCTTTGTATTTGTAAAATTTTGCTACATTCTTTAGCTCTAATCTCATTTTTTGTCCCATTTCTACTTGGATTTATAGACAACTCTATTTCTTTAACTTAGATTAGGGTTTTGACTAGTCTTCTATTGAAATCTATAGGCAATAATTATTGAGGATGTGTAGACCAGCTTCTATTGAAATCTATAGGAATGAAATGGTTTATGTGAAACTCCATAGCTGCATGAGTTTGTAGTTTGATATGATTACTTATATAGTTCAACATCACACATTTCTATAGAGTGTGCCAGCCGTTTTGTTAATTTATTACAAATGGAATGAAATGATGATGTGGCACTTTGATGGTGATAGTGATTTATTATTTCATTTATAACCTCTTTATGATGTCCCATCATTATAATTATTGATGATGTAGTTGATATTACTAAATCTACACACTTATCCGTACACCTTTGGTAGCTTGTTTGCATGCTTATTCATTATGGTATGTGTCATGTCATTCCATTTCAAAAGGCTCAAGTTTAGGTCATCTTCTTAGAATAAATATTAATTAAATCAAAGATAATTAGTTAAATAAACATAAATAAATAGAATATATGTCTCACTTATTTTTGATCTTAGATTTATCCTTTGCTAGCCATTTGTCTTGCACAAATAAGTTTGCATGGATTAGTCAACAGGTGTTGAAAGAATAACTTTTTTTGCATGGAGAAGACCAATCATAGTGTCATGATGAGATTCTCTCTTTTAATTTTATTATATATTTTGTTTTTTTGCCCTTTGGCTAGCCATTGCTAGTTTTCTAGTCAAAGCCCTTTTTACAATGCATATCCAGTCAACAAGCTGATTTTCTGGGCATGCATTGTCAATAGTGTCCCTAGAAGGATTTTCACTATATATATATATATATAGATATATATATATATATATATATATATATATATATATATATATATATATATATATATATATATATAGTGAAAATATATAATGCAAGATCATCAAGAAGCAAGTTCTCTGGAAGAAGTAGAGTCCTCCAAAATAGCTACTTGATTTGGAGCAATTTTCCTAGAAGAAGTAGAGTCCTCCAGAAAGGTTACTTGATCTTTTACCTTTTGAAAAAATTCTTCTTTAGTGAGAAGTTTTTGATAAAGCTTCAATCTATGTCCATTGAATAATAGAGCTCTTCTGCTATCATCAATAGGTATTAGCTTAATAGAACCATTTTCAAAGACCTCCTCAATCTGATAAGGTCCCAACCACCTCGTTTATAGTTTTCCTTTAAACAGTTGAAATTTGAAATAAAAAAACAATACCCCATCTCTTTTCTAAAATTTCCATTTCTTGATCTGTGAATCATGCCAAACTTTTCTTTGATGTTGTACCAATTCAATTCTTTGTAGTGCTTCCATCCTCATCTCATCAAGTTGATTAAGCTGTAAGAGTCTTGCTTTTTATATTTCTTCTAATTCAATCCCTACTTGTACAATTATTTTCAAAGTTTGTAATTCAAATTCAACAAAGAGTAAGGGATTCTTACCAAAAACCAATTCATAAGGTAAAAATTCAGTTGTTGTTTTCCAAGTAGTATTATAGGCCCAAACAACATCTAGTACCTTATCTACCCAATCCTTTCTATTGGAATTAATAACCTTGGTTAAAATGGTTTTTAGTTCTCTGTTGATGACTTCAACTTGCCCATTAGCCTGTAGATGGTATGGAGATATTTTTCTATGTTGAGTTTGATATACTTTGATGAAGCGCTTTATCATATTTGACATGAACTGCGGTCCTTGATATGAGACTATCTCCCTTGGAGCACCAAATATTTACATGATTTTGAAATATAATAAATCAGCTACCATCTCTTCTCTTGTATGAGTTAATACTTCCACTTCCACCCCCTTGGTCACATAATCTGTACATACTAGGAGATATTCTTTTCCTCTAGAAGGAGGATCCATAAGACCTATAAAATCAATTCCCCATTTTTCAAATAGTTTTAAAACTAATTGAGGATGAGGGTGCAGAGGTATTTCTATTGAAAGAGTAGGTTGTCCAATTTTCTGACAAGCATCACAGTGTCTGACATATCTTTCTACTTAATAATGAAGGTGAGGCTAATAGTATCCTACTCATAGGATTTTGTGTATAGTTCTTTGAGTTGAGTAATGACCTCCTCTTGGTTCATCATGACAAGCTCTGATGATGTGATAAGCTTCAAAATTTGTTACACACCTATGAAATACATGGTTAGGTTCAAGTTTGAATAACATTCCATTAATCCATTTAAAAGAAGAACTTTCTTTGATTAAATGTTTCTTTTATTTTTATGAAAATTGTAGAAGAAACTTCCTTGTGGTGAGATAATTGGCTATATCAGCAAACCACAGATTTTTATAAAATAGCAAATAGTTGTTCATCTAAAAAGTCATCTTCCACTAGTTCTTCCTCCCCTGTAGTCTTCATTCTTGATAATAAATCAACAACCACATTAGACTTCTCTAGTTTATCTATAATAGTAACATCAAATTCTTGTAAGAGCAACAACCATCTAATAATCCTACCTCCCACAATTGGTTTGTTGGTAAGATATCTAATAGCTGAATGGTCTGTATAGATAAATACCTTATAGCCTATTATGTACTATTTGAATTTGTTAATTGCATAGACTATAGCTAGGAATTCCCTCTCAGTGGTGGTGTAGTTTCTTTTAGCAGGTGATGTTTTTGCTAATATAATATATAACATACATGTTATCTTCTTCATCTTTTTATCCAAGGACTGATCCTATTGTTATATTGAAAGCATCTGTGTATATATGGAATGGCTGAGTCTAATTTGGTTCTCTCAATATCAGAGAAGTAATGAGTTTAGCTTTTATGGTCTCAAAGATTTGCTGGCAACTATCACTCCATTCAAATGTACTATCTTTTTTAAGAAAGGCAAACATAGGGGAAGATATTTGGCTAAAATTATCTATGAAGCATCTATAGTAACCAGTATGTCCCAAAAAAATCTTAATTTTAGTTTGTGTTTGTGGGATGGGTACATTGGAGATTATTTCAACCTTCTTTGGATCTACTTGAATGCCTTTTGTAGAAATATGGTGTCCCAACACTATTCCTTCATCCATCATCAACAAACATTTCTCATGGCTCAAAGATAATTGATGTTCTTCACATTTGATCAATACTCTTTCCAAGTTGGTAAGAGCCTCTTCATAAGTTTCACCATGAATGGTGAAATCATCCATATATACTTTAACACAATCATTTATAAGGTCAAAGAATATTTATAGAATTTCTCTTTAGAAGGTTACTGGAGCATTACAAAGTCTAAGTGGGAGGACTCGATAAGAAAAAGTTCCCCAACGGTAAGTAAATGTGGTTTTATCTTGATCTTTAGCTACTACCATTTGGTTATACCCACTAAACCCATCCATGAAAGAAAAATATATTTTTCCTACCAAGTTATCAAGAACTTGATTAGTGAAAGGTAGAGGAAAATAACCTCTTAGTGTTTCTTTGTTCAGCTCTTTATAATCTACACATACCCTTAGTTTTACATTTTTCTTGGTCATAATTACCAGGGGTAAAACCCACTCGCTATTTGAGATGGGGTAAATAAACCTAACTTCCAACAATTTTTGGATCTCAGTTTTGACTATCTCCTTTAATATTGGGTTTATTCTTCTTTGTGGTTGTCTAACCAGTTTGACAGATTCTATGTAAATGTGATGAGTGCATATGCTAGGGTGAATTTCCTTTATGTCAATATAATCCCAAGAAAAAGCCTTGGTATATCTTTCTATTACTTTAAAGAGTTAATCATCTTCTTCATTTGTTAACCAATTATTGATGTTCAAAATCTTTCCAGGTAATACCATGATTGGTTTTGTGCTTGGGTAGCTGGATTCTATTTATTAGAATTTACTAATCAATGAGTTCAAAGGACATGGATGAGGAATTAGCTTATGAAACATGGTTACATTATCAATAAACTCTTCTCTAGGATGAATCAGTCTTGCTAAAGAATAATGGAATGCATCTAAGAAATGTGTTTGCTATTGTTCTGCTAATTTCTAGACACTTTTCTAAATCAATCCATGATCATATGGTGAGGAAACAATAGAAGAAGTAGAAGTGGTAGTTTCATAATATTCTATCTGACCCAAGAATCCTAACTGAGGTAGTTCATAGTTTTTAGACTGGTAGAGTTCATAGATTCTAGAGTGGCAGAGTCTGTAGCTTTTGAATTGGTAGAGTCCATTGCTTTCAGACTGGTAGAGTCTGTAGATTCTAGGTATATGTCTCCATTTAATTCTTCCAAGTGTTTTCTAACTATGATCATAGCTAAGGAGGAAATGTTGTTTGATGTTTTGTCTGATTCATCCACCCAAGGTTCTTGTATGTGATTTGTTGATGGTTTTGCAGGAGGATACAAAGAGATGCATCTAAATTTTAACCCATTAGAAATGGTCATGTCTCTTGACCTACAATAAATTAATGCTACTATAGTAGCCAACCACGGTCTACCTAGGATTATGGGATATCCTAAATTCTTTGTTTTAGGTTGCAAGACCATGAAAACAATTGGATATTCCCAAGACTCTATTAGTACTTCAACATTTTTTATAGTCCCTTTTGATTTAGCTACAGACTGGTCCACCATTTGAACAATGGTAGTTGTGGGTTGCATTATCATAAGAGATAATGTATGAAGAGTATCAATTGTCATAACATTAATTGTTGTTCCCAAGTCTACCAAGACGTTAGGAATTTTTTTACCTTCTATTGTGATTGTGATTATTGGGCTTCCTAGATCTACATATTTTGGAACTAATAGGTTTCTCGCTAATAAATCAACAAATTGTTTGTCAACATGAATGGTTCCTAGATATTTGCTTTCCTCCTAGGTGTATTGATACAAATTTTTTTGATGATCTTGTTCAATTTAGGTATATCCCTAATAGCTTGTAGTAGGGGTACCTCAATATTGATCTTTTACAACTCATGGACTAAGTTTTATTCTATTTTAATATCAAATTCTCTTAATCTTTCAAGAAAAGGAACTACTAGTGTAGTAGTGTTTTCTTTGTTTGCTTCAGGGCTCATTTTGATTTTGGCTTCTCTAGTGTTTAATTGAGATGATTCTATTATTTCTTTTTCATCAAGTATCTCAGAAATGAGAATTGGAGGTTTTTATATAGTTTTCCCTGATCTTAAATGTATGTTCAAATAATCAATAGCTCCAACATTCATTGTCTCTTCCTATTCATTAACATAAATAGGTGTTTGTTTATTTTTTAGATTTGCTACTGGTTGTGTAGGCATTAAGGGTTGATTGATTTGTTCTTGTTGCTAAATAATTGGGGGTGGCATTATAGTTTTATATTGAAGTGGTCTTCTTGGTTGGGTGAATTTTTACTATGGGTTCCACTGTGAATTCCATTATTGATATTGCTATGGGATCCATTAGTGATATGGTACCCATTGTTGCTGTGGCACCATCCATAGGGATCCTGGCACCCAATCTTGTCCTGCCCATGGATTTTGTATTGATGGAATTTGGGGTTGATTCCAAAAAGGTGAAGGAACTGCCACATTCCATGGTGCCATCTGTGGATTAACTAGGTTTTTTGCATTTAACTATCCTTGAGCCTAGTTTTATGGGGCAAAGTTTTGTCTTTAGATATAATTTACTTCTTTAGTAGACTGGACTTGTGTTTTCATTTGATTTTTTAAAATAGGTAGAAGGGTGTAATGTTTGGTATCATGATCTATTGCATCACAGATCCCACATGATGAAACATTGGTTTTATCTAGGGAGTAGTCTCTAAGGGCATGTTTCTATCTACACTTAGGACAATAAATTGCTAAGGGTTATGTTGCATTTACCTTAGCTTAAAGGCCATATAAAGTAATGTTTAATGTAACCAAAATATCTATCTTTAAATTTGAAAATTTGTCCATTAGCTTACCCACTTCATTAGATTTCCCAAACCTTCCTCTCCTAATTTTGGGTTTTGTTTGAGAGTAGTTGGTACAAAGATTAGAAATTTGATCGAAAGCCAACTTATTTATATCTCCACTTCCCATCAGATTTAAGGCATATCTAGTATCTTTGTCCAACCCTTTTAAGAAAACCAAATTTTTAACTTCTTCAGTGAGTGGATAATTGCTTCTTTTATGAGTGAACATGAATCTATCCAAATAATCCTCTAAATATTCATCCTCATTCTATTTGATTTTGAAGAAATCCTCTTTTCTTTCTTACACTCAGTAGTAATCTTGATACTTGTTTAAGAATTCTATCTCCATGTCATTCCATGTTCTAATAGAATCGCTAACTAAACCCATGAACCATCTCATAGCTGCATCTTTAAGTGTAGAGGGAAATAGTTTTAATTTCTAGCTATTTGTTGTGTAATCATAGGTTTGACATAGCACCTTAAAATCAAATAGGAATTGATCAGGATTTTCTGTAGATCTTCCCCAAAAATTTAGAAGATTAGTTGGTGAAATATTTTTCATGGGGGTTTGATCATTAGGATCTACAATAATAGGAAAGGAAAAAGTCCTTCCTAATTGTGCAAGTTTTTGATTTCATGGATTTTGTTGGAGAGCCATATTTTCTTCATCTGATGATGTTTCTAAGATGGGATGATCTTCCCACTAAATATTTGTGGTTCCAATTATGGGTTGTTCAAAGTTCTCAAAATTTTCTTCAGTGATGGATTTTTGAAATGATTCTTCTAAGTCCTTGGCAATTTCTAAATAATGTCTTCTTACAAGAGATTGATCTTGAGGAATTTATCTTATGGGGTTTGCTTATGGCAATGACCTAGTTTCTATCCAAGTTTCTAAAGATTCTTGCATATAAATTTCACTCATAACTTTTGGTTCACTACTCAGAGATGTTAAAGGAGTTTCAACTTGTGTTCTTGGTATAAATTTTGGGATGAATTGTCATTTAAAGTCTCTAGGATGGTGCATCGATTTATTGAATTATTTTTGAGATTTTATGGTTTTTACAATTTTTTTTGTTTTTCACTCTAGACTAATAATTACTACCTTAATAACACCTTGTTTCCCTAGAAACGATACCAAAAATGACAAGTGTCATTTAACTCTTCATTTAATCAATGTTTAATTGATGTCTTATCAACCAGGACTGATGTCCAAAGCTATCTATAGTAAGGTTTAGGATGGTAGATCTAGAAGTCTACTTGTGGGGGTGTTTAATGGTCCTATTCTAACTTTGACTAATGAAAGAAATGTGTCCTAAACTACTTGATTCACTCTTTTTCTGAAAAGGAAAAGATGTGACTATTTAATCAAATAAATCCACTCGTTTACTTGAAAGTAAAATTACATTCCTATTTATGCTTGTGTGGAAAGTAAAATCGCACTCCTAAATTTAAAAAGGAAATTTACTTCACACATTTACTATAAAAGAAAACACACTTTTATTAGAAAGGAAATGACTTTGGAATAAGGAAATGCCTTTTGAACTATGAATTTATTTTGATGTTTTATGAATGAATGCAAACGTTAACAAGATTTTGATTAGTTATAATAGAGAGTTAATATAACATAATATAAATACCATACATAGTTCCTGGTTCCAAGGAGAGTGGGCCCTTGCTCCTCTCAGACTCAGGAATAAAGATTAATCAATGTTGGAAATTGAAGTGATAATTCATAAAACTAAAATGATTAAAATTTGTATAAAATCTGTAATATGCCTATACGTATCTTTCATCTATTATATATATTTTTAATAACAAAAGTCTTAGATATTATACTAATATAACTAACTCAAAATAGGATGCAAAGAGATATGATTCCTTGGTTGATACACTCATCCAAAAATAAAATATTAGATTTCCAAGAGATCCAATTATTCTAATGAAATAGATATACTATCCTAAAAATAGTATTAAGATCTAAATATATACAACTTTATCAAAAGCCAATCCTACAAAATAACAGGTGGGTATTTTGCTCATTTGACTCCAGCTAGAATGATTCTATCTCATCTTATCTGGCCACTAGCTTCCCCATTTTTAGCTTTGTCTTTAAAAAATCCATGGAATTGACCCTGTAGAGTCAGTAGGAATGAGCCTGTGGAGTCTATAGAAACAAGCATGTAGAGTCTGTAGAAACAAGCTTGCAGAGTCTATAGAACCAAGCCGTCTGTGTGAGTTCATAGTTTTGATGGATGGAGATAAAAATTAAAATTTCACTATACATTTCTTGTGTCTTCTTCCTAAGGATTCTTTACAAAAAAAATCACTAAAACATGCTATGTATTAGACATTAATGACAAAGTAAATGTTTAGTCATTGGTTCGATATAAACAAGACAAATATCTACTTTCCATGTAATAACTATCTAAAAATATATGATTTGTATAAGATAATATCCTTAGAGAAATAATATGTCAATAGCGAGCGATATTTTGAGCTCATCAACACATATGCACAACTCTCTTTCAAAATAAGCCTAAGTCACTTTTTAGGTCCTATGAAAAAATACTCACCTTTTTGATACTTATCCAAGTAAATTAAGAAAACAATACCACTTTAAAATACATGATTCCACTCCTTATGTCCCCTTAGACATCCTTAAATGATCAAATTCAAATCTACTCACTTCTACGTATGCTCAAACAACTCAAACACTGACCTAGTGCACAGGAACATCATGAACAAATACATAGTCAACTTCTAAAGCATTATTCATACTAGATATGATTGTTCAAACCTTCCTAATGATCATAGAACATCATCATAGAGTATATAAAACTCCTCAATATATAATTCATCAATATATTTGAACCAATATCAAAACAAGCTTGAACATCCTTCTCAGGTCATTTGCATAACTTGCACAAAAACAATGTCAAATTTTAACCTCAATATCTTTGTTTTTTCACACAATTAGACCTTGAAATTTATATTTATAGATAAAAATTGAAGTCCTATACAAATTTGGTTTTTAAACCATGGTAAAATTATAGATATATTAAAAGTTATGGCTCAAAAACCAGACACTGGTCTTTCCTTTGTTAAATTTAAAAATTTGAATTCAAACGGTCATAGTTAAACATCGAACACTATGCTTGCATCTTGTGTCCTCAAATATTTAGATTAAATGTGAATCATTGATCTTATTTTAAATTTAATTCATAGTATGTGAATTTATAAACATTAATCTTCTAATAGTTAACCTTATCTCATGTAATCTTGTAACTTTGACTCAATGTGCACCATCGATCTTCTGTACATAGCTCGATCTTTAAAAATGCTAAACAACTATCACTTTGACCTCTTAAATTTAATATGCACCATTGATATCAATAAATATAGATTCCTAATCACCATTGATACTTGGAAGAATATTGATCTTTATATCTACTCAACATTAAACATTGAACATTTGTCTTCATTCAAATCAACATGCACCATTAATCTTAATTTGTACGAATGCCAGTGCATTGTTAGATCTTCATTTGGTCTTGGTATTTAACTCTATTAACCAATGAAAACTTTGACCTATTTAACTTAATATGCACCTTATATCTACATGCATTAACTCCTGTACACCATTGTATCTCTATCTGGTCTTGATCTTTAACATTGTGCAAAAATGACTAAGTATGGGGACCATTGCTTATTTGCTTGGAAGGCTAACTTTGCACCTCCATATCTTTTACTTTGCTCAAGTGCATGTTCTAAAATTTGGACCATATGTAAATAGGGCTAAATATGTGCAAACCTCCATAAAATAAATTAAATGATGACTATGTAGGCTTACTGTAACTAGAAATCATGTAAAATGACTTGAAAATATAGTCATATTATAAAATAATAATTCAAAAAATTTAGGGATAAGTCTATAGGAGGCAGATAGGGGTGCACTATGGCTGTATCCTAGTTGACTATGTGCTTGAGTTTTTGATCTAGGTTTGTGCCATTACTTATGAGGGTTGAATGATGAATTATGTGTTCTATATTGTCACACATAATACCTAAAAAATATGCAACCCTTATTTATGAGTTAATAAAAAAGATGAATATCAAATGAAAAAGGGGAAAATAGATAAGGGGAATAACCAAGTTTGCCTTAGAAACCCCACGTAAATGAGCGATGTTTAGATAGCCCAAATGGCTTTAACTGATGTAGTTCTCCCTCTTAGAGTGATTATGTGATTCATAATTATGAAATTAGATGAATATAGTTATAATATTGATTTAAATGCTTGAAAATAAATGCCTTTAACTTAAAATAAACAATATTCAGACTTGACCTATGACTATTATAATGCTATACAATTAAAATTAGAAGTAGTATTGATCCTATTATCAATTTGTAATGTAATTTATGTAGAGAGATCTAGTAGGGGTAAAATGAGTGGCCTTGATGTACTTTTATAGGAGCATGTTGGAAATAATTTTTCTATCTAACTTACCAAATGTGCGAGAGAGCTGTTGTGAAACATATTGATATGAAAAAGTGACCATGGGAGTGGGGGGGACAAGGCCAAAGTGTGGGATTATTCGATTAGTGTAGACTTGTCCTAAAAGACCAAAGACTATTGGGATAGGTTTAACAAGAGCCTGTGGGCTGAATAGGGATGAATGTAGTTAAAATAGGGATTTTTATATTATATTTTTAGTGCTTAAAATATAATGAATGCTATCTTATAGATTATGATTTAGTGAAATAGTGAATAAAGTAAGGGTAAGGATGTCAAAAATAAACATTTTCAAGTACTTAATGATTAAATTTACATGTCTTTATTTTCCCCTAATTTATTCTAGTGATAAACAAAGTGATTTTAATAGAGTAAATTAGATTCAAACATGAGTGTGTATACGCACTTTGTATTTTGAGGCAAATCTTGATTGTGCAAGATGCCTTAATGTAAGAACCTACAACAATGCTACTAATAGTAATTTTTTGTTCATATTGAAAATTGAAAACTTGAAAATTTCTATTTAAAATTTGGAAAAGAGAACAAGAAAAATATATACCTAAAATATTATGAAATATAATTACCCTATATCTTGGATATGGTGAAGTGCATGGCCCCTTATTAGGTAATTTGGAGAAGTGTTTAACTATGGTGAATTGAGAGTGACCTAATCTCAATTTGAAAACCATTGAATGCTCTTGAGTTAAAAATATTGTATGATCTAACTCTCATTTAATTGTCTAGAGTACTCTATAAATTATTTAAAAGGGTAGAACCATGAATTATGACTCATCACATTTGAAAAAGTGCAACCATAGATGTTGAGTGTAAATAGACTCTAATATGGCCCACTTGTAACATTAAAATGAATAACACCATTGTAGATAGATCTAGATTCTATTTCAAACTTTACAACTTTGAAACATGAAACTTGAGAATTTTAAAAATACCATAGTAGAAATGTGAACATGAATGAATGTCATGCCCCCTTTATCTCAGTTATATTGAAATGTTATTTCGAACCTGTAATTTTTAAATTTTGAAACTTTTTAATTTTGTCATTGTTGATATTTTTGTAGCTTTGCAACTTTTAACTTTTGAAACTTGTTTGAAACATGTAATTTAAAAATGTAGTGATGAGTGCACATACATGCCACATGTCCTCATAATTTGAAAATTTTGAATCATATTGCAACTTGAAAAGTGTATATTACCATAAACTTGAAATTTTGATCACAATGCTTGAATGTTCCAAGCAAGATCATAGTGAATCCCTATATATAGTATATAAGTCACTTATATCAAAACAAATCATATGTGAAAGATTTATTGATGTAGTTGCACTTTGAATATTTGAAATTTATTTAATTCATAGTATTGAATATAACATTGAATTTTCATATGAAATATGTGTTAAATAAATATATCATTAAAGAATAGAAGTAATGTATGTATGATATGCAGCATGCAACTAAAGTAAGAATATAATATACAAGTGATGCATGACGAGAATCATGACACCATAGTAAACTAGATAGAATGCATGATATGAATCATGGAGCTATAGTAAAAAGCAATAATAATATAATTAATGCAATATAATGTTATGTAATTTGCATAATATGTGATGCATAGGGCCCAAGACGCCACATACAAGGAACACATAAATGTCACATAACACACAAGGCCAAGGGCAACACACAAATAACATGATGATGCCACATACAAAATAAACTTGCATAGACAAGGCTAAGGTCCACACACATAATAATGAAGAAAAAACCTATCATGTAGGAAAGTAATAATGTGAATTAAAGAATTTAGTAATGAGATGAGTGTGGATCAATCATATATATTAATGTCATTGTTATCAAGTAGCATATTTCATGTAATATAATTATAAAGTATGAGTGAGTAGAAATATATTTGTATGATATGTAGCTCAACATGGTAAAGAGGTTGTGTATAGATACAACCTTTTAAAATGTTCGTAGAGAATGAATAAATGCCAACTTAGTAAGGCTTTTGGTTAATAAGGGAAGCCTAACAGTAAAAAATCATGTGATAGAGTGTCCTCTATCACACTTAATTAGCTCATGAGAAGAATTGTCTATTAAAATATGAAATATGTTATCTACTTAACATATAATAAATAACATATGAAATGAGGTAAGCTAACAAAATTTGAGAATGCTTTAGGTCCTAATTTTGAAAATTTGAGAATATTTTTATTTATTTTTTGAGATATATGCATTTTTTTAATATTTGGTTTTTTTTTGAAAATATTTGAATGTTTTAAATTTTTGACAATATGAGATTTTATTTTTTTGTAAATATATGAACATTTAATCTAGGTATAATAATGAAGTAAATACATGATATTAAAGGAGTGATGGAGGAACACAAAAAAAATGATGGAAGAATGAATATGGAGGAACAAAAGTGGAAGAAGGCACACAATTCAAATTTTTAGTTGGGTAGGAAAATGCAAAGATGAAATCTATAGTAGCTAAACTTGACGATCCATCTGAAGGGACTACTAGGATTACCTTTAAGGAGGGCATGACCCTATGAGGGCTTAGGCTAGGTTTCAAGGATGCTTTAGAAGAAAAGGATCCATGGATTTATGGATTAAACATCAAGTTTTATTCCCCCAAACCACCTTTTTCATGGGTATAAGTATCATTGGGTAGAATAAAAATACACCAAGGATTGACAAATTTTCCCATGGAACCCATGATGGAGAATGATGAGGTATATTTAAATGTACTAGATTTGATAGTAGAGAAGGCTAATGATAAGGTTGTTAACTCTATATTGGTTAAAATAAATGGATATAGGCCTAACATAGATATCTTTATAAATTGGGTTAACTATAAATAGAAGCCTAAGGGATAACTATAGGTAGTGGTAGTGGCAAAAAAAAATTACTTGTTAATTTAATGAAATATGAGGCTTGTGTTTAGGCATTAACTGAAGGCCCATGGTTCATGGGTAAATAAAACCTCAGCCAAATAAAATGAAAAGCAAGTTTCAACATGAAGAGTGTTTCAATTGAGGATAATCCCATGTGGATTAAGCTGTTAGAACTCCCCTTGGAGTATTAGGAGCTAGGTGTAATCATGGGGATATTAAAGGTTTTAGGACAACCAAAAAGCTTAGACCCAGTTAAAAAGTCAAGAAGGAGAATGGTTGTAGCTAGATTTAGTGTTTATATTTTTGTGGATAATACCCTTCCATATTCCATTATGATCAAATCAAAATATTGGTCTTAGACATAAGTTATTGAATATGAAAGGGATTCAAAAATATGTAGGAAGTGAAATATATTGAGTTATGCCACAAAAAATTGTCCTAATAATATAAAAATCACATAGGTAGAAAAAATCCAATGGAGAAAGAAAGAAGTTCAATTCTAGGTTAATCAAGTGCCAATTCTGATCACGGAAGCCACTGAATCCTTAACTTTTCTAGTCATGGTAAAGGAAAATAACAAAGCTAGTAAAGAGGCAAAAATGCCCCAGTTCTAAGTCATGGATTCAAAGGAGAATGAGAAGTAAGGGTATTCGATAGGAAACCCTCTACTAGATTGTTTGAACATCAATCATAAGGAGGGGTTAATTTAGATCCCATAATGGCTTCAGGGTAGATGGTCAAATTAGGAATAATTTTATAGAAATATTTGAGCATTATAAAGGAAGAAAGCAAGCCAATATGAAAGGAAAAAAATTAAGTTATGAAACTTCTATCACAAAATAGTCTAAAAGGATCAACTCAAGGTCTAGCAAGTCAAAAAAAGGGCCTGGAAGGGAAAGTCAATATAGAAGATAAATCTAAAAAGATAACCTAAAAAAGCCAAAAGGATTCAAAGAATGAAATAGAAGGGAAATAGGAATCCAAAGAGCTTAAAAGTACAAATAAGGATTGTTTATCCCCAAAATTAGGATGATTAGAAGGAATTAAAATCCAAGAACTAGGTAAATGTTCTTTTGTTAAGAATAAGGAACTAGAAAAAGATGATAATGAATGGACACAAGTGATAGGTAAAAAAAAGGGAATAAAAATGCAAAAGTATGAGGCAAAGTCACCAATAAGGTTGATAGGTAAGAAAACCAAGAAAAAATAAACAAAAAGGAGGTTACTAAGGCCATACAAAGGACCCTTCAACTAGGCAAACACCACACTAGCATTAAAAAATGAAGATTGTATCATGGAATGTAAGTGGGATTAACAACTATATAAAGAAAACATTAGTGATAAAATTGAAGAAAAACCATAACCCATAGATAATGATCTTACAAGAATCTAAGATATCTAAATAAATTCTAAAGCAATTCAATGAGAAAATCTAGTAAAAATCTAATTGTGTAGGGTCTAGTGCAAATGGGGATTCAGGACGGGTGAGTGTCTTTTGGAGTCCTAAGGATTTAGAGGGGGAAATCCTTATCAAGATTAGTAATCACATAAACATTCTATTTAGTGCTAAAATAAATAAGAACAAATGAATTTTGTCCAATATTTATGCTCCAAACTTAAGGTTATGTAGGAAGAACCTTTGGAAAGAGCTAGAAGTCTTTATGAAGAATTTTAAAACTTGTAATTAGATGATGTTAATGGATTTAAACTTCCATCTCTTTCCCATGGAAAAAAATGAGGTTCATATAATTATATGGATAATATGTCCGATCTTAACGATTTTATTTCCAAAACAAGCCTTGTGGACATGGAGTTAAGTGAAACCACCTACACTTGGTGTAATAAAAGGTTGGGGATAAACATATTCAAGCTAGATTGGATATATTTTTTATTTATATAAATTGGGATATTTAATTCAGTTATATCTTAAAATCTCTCCCTTGGATTGGGTCTGATCATAGTCTACTATTTTTTACTGAGAAAAGAATGAATAAAATTAGAAATCAATGTCTTATATTAAAAAAGATGTGGATCTACCACCCAAATTTATTAGAGTCCATTAAATATTGGTGAAAATATGACTTTATGTGATTGATATGTTCATTCTAGATTTTAACCTCAAACATATTAAGTATAAACTCAAAATATGGCATAGAGAGGTGTTTGGTAACATTTTTGCTTTGAAGAAAAACATAAAGGAGGAATTATTGAAGATTAAGGAGGCTGTCTAGGAAAATGGGCTAAACCAAGAAACTCTTAAAAAAAAAAAGGAACTTATGAGTAATTTTCACAACTTGACTATAAAATAAATTACTTTTTGGAGACATAAATCTAGATGCTTATGGTTGAATGAAGGGGACAAGAACACTAAGTATTTCCATCACTCAAGGTCTATAAATATAAATGCTTCCAAAATTAGGGAGAAAGTCAAAGAGGATGGAAATGTGTGTAAGGAAGAAACAAAGGTGAAGGAGGAGATCATCCACTACTTAGGAATTTGTTGTTTTAAATTTCTATTCTAGACCCAAAAAAGAAGAAATAGTTTTGGGACTCTTCCCCAGGGTGAAAATGAAGCCTTACTAAAAACACCCTCTCTAGAGGAGGTTAAGTTTTCTATATTTTCATAATGAGGGATACAAATCTCTAGGACCTGATGGTTTTCCATTAATTTTCTTCCAACACTTATGGGATGTTATTTAGTCAGAGATGGTGTCTTTGGTGGTTGAATTTTATAGTTTTGGAACTATCCTCAGAGAGTTGAACATTTTTTTTTATTGTCATCCCCAAGAAAATTAGATCAAAGAATTTGAAAGTTTTCAAACACATATGATTTTGAAATAAATTCTATAAATTAAGCACCAAAATTTTTCTTTTGAGACTTCATCCTTTATTATAGAAGATTATAGGTGAACAACAAGGAGCTTTATTTTCGGTAGAAAAATCATAAACATTATTATTATTATTATCAATGAAGCTATTCATTCTATGGAAATTTCATTAAGAGTGGGAATTTTTATGAAAATAGACATGAACAAAGTATATGCAAGGGTGTCTTGGAGATTCTTAGATAAGGCCATTGAAAAAAAAGGTTTAAATCCAAGAGTTAGGGCATTGATTATAAATTGCATTTCCTCTCCCAAGTTTTCTATTTTGATCATCAGGGTGACATAGAGATTTTTTTATATAAATGGGGTTGAGGAAAGGGGACCCTCTTTCACTGTAATTTTTCATCATTCTTGTTGAGGCTCTTACTAAAAGTATATGGAATGCAAGAAAGCAAGAATAAATGAAAGGGATCAAGATAACTCCTATTATAAATCATATCACCCATCAATAGTTGACCGATGACACTTTTATTATGGTAGAAGCCTTAGTGGGTGAGGCCAAGGAAATAAAATCCATTATATTGGATTATCGGGTTAGAGTATCAAATTCTCCAAAAGCTCCCTTTTATTCATGCACACTTTAGAGGGGCTTCAAAAGAAGATTTATAAAATTATGAAATGTCAGATTTAGAAATTGCCTTCAAATTATTTAAGGATGCCTCCATTTATCAGAAGAATGTCAGGTGATTTATGGAATCCACTTATTGTCATAATCAGATGAAATTAGTATGTTGGAAAGGTAAATTACTCTCTCAATAAGGGAAACTTTAGTTTGTTAAAATCTCCCTTAAAATCATTCCTATTTATATGATGTCCCTACTTAAGATGACCAAAAAAATTATAGAGAAAGTGGAGCAAATTAATAAGAGGTTTTTGTGGTTAGGTGCCAAGGAAAGACACATTTTTCCTCTTGTTGCTTGGGAAAAAGTTTGCACCCAAAGGGAAAGGGAACCCTTAGTTTCAAATAAATAAATAGGTTGAACTATGCTCTAAATTCCAAATCAGGGTGGAAGGTGATGAAAGAGACTGTTTATGGACCAATATAGTTAGATATAAATACATAGAAGAAATGGAGGAAGATAAAATGTTGTTAGAGGAGGGTCCCATCAATGGATCTACATTTTGGAAAGTCTTTCTTAGAAGTAGGTTTCTACTAAGGAAAGGTAACAAGTGTAGTGTTAGGGATGGGGAAGGGTGGATTTTTGGGATGATCCTTAGCTATATGATTATCCTCTCAGTTCTAAACTTCCATGGAATGAGGTGGGCCAAACCGTCAAGGAGTATATCATGACCAAATTCAAAGACTAATGGGTTTCCAACATAGAAGGGATGATATGGAAAGTTTTATAATTTGATATAGTGAGTGGAACCATTTCTCAATCCCTGAGAGTTATGAGTGTAAAATTATAGAAATATCATATTAGCATCTTTGCTAAGGAAGACAAGATTATTTGGATTATATATGATAGTGGAGAGTACTTGGTCAAATTAGGTTATATGGTGGACTTGGACCCAAGGGAGAAGGTTTCCTTTGGAGTGAGTTGTGGTTCAAAGACCCTAGTCTTAAGGTTAATATATTATTTTGGTTGGCAACTTAGAACAAGATCCTAACTATCAAAAACCTTGAAAAAATAGGTATGTTCATGCCCAATATGTGCATTCTATGTGAAAACATAGAGGAATCAATCAAACATTTATTCTTGGATTGTCTTTTTTCCTTCAAAATTTTAGATCACCTTATGTAGAATTTCAACCTTGCATGGGTGAAACCCAAATCCTTTTAGGATATTATTAGATAATGAAAACTTCCCTGGAAGATGCCAACCCTAGAATTTTTATGGCATATGACCCTTTCTCACTTTTTATGGGGAGTTTGGAAGGAGATGAATGCTCACATTTTTTAGGATAAGTGGAGTTGTCAGATGTATATGGCATCAAGGGTTATAGAAGTTATCAAGGAAAATTAGAATGCCTTTTCTTTAAAAGGTAAGCCTTTTTTTATCTAAAGTTATTTCCACCATTTTCAAAAATTGGAGCATCTTTCCCATTTAAAAGATAATTTCCCTAATAAGGTGGATAAAATTCAATTAAAATGGTCCAATCCCCTATATTGGTGCCTTAAATTAAACTTTGATAGTGTTGCTAAAGGCAACCCAAGGAAAGTAGGGGGTAAAAGATTCATAAGGGATAAAGAAAGGGATATAGTGGTAGCTTATGTAGGCCTATGGGAAATTAAACAAATCACATAGTAGAAGCCAAAGCATTTTTTTTGGGTTTTCAATTAGAAGTAAAAATGTAAATTGAAAAAATCACCATCAAAGGGGACCCAATGAATATTATCAATCATCTAACTAGTAAATCCTAACTTAGCTAAACCATATAGAATGAGATTGTTGATGCTAAAATCCTATTGAGAAATTTTATGGGGGTTCAGATCATCCACACTTATAGGTAATAAAATAAAGATGATGATGCCATGGAAAACCTAGGGGTCATTGACTTATATTTCAATATTTGGAACAATTTAGGGAACCTTCCTAATCAAATTATTGGCATATTGAAAGATTAATTTAGTAGATTCAAGATCGTAAGAAGGGATGATTTTAAATCATTAGTGATAATCAATGTCTAGATTTGATCACATTATCTTATTTGGTTATAAAGACACATTTAATCACTACTCAACATAGAGAGCCACCTCAAATCATGCTATATGCATTGTCATTAAAATTACCATTAGCTTGATAGCCATTGATTTGGTTACAATGACATTGTAGTTTAGCTTATGAGCAAAGGGTGAGAAGAGAAGGCATTGGTACCATGGGAGGTGATGGAGATTGAATTGATCCCATTTATTATGCAAAGGTAAAGGTTAATGCATCTATACAATGAATTATATAGAGAGGAGGGCTAACAAATTACATGCATAGAATTATGGGGCATGATCCCATCCTCTCTAAGGAGTTTATCATGGCTTGGAATGAAAGGGAGGTTAGTATGCATAGGTTGTCTATTACCATTACTGAGGAAGGAATAATGGAATTCATAGGGATGCCATGTGAGCACAAGAAAATGTTTAAGGATAAATGTAGGAAAATTAAATTGATCAAAGTCTTTTTCAAGTCTAATGACATTCCTCAAAATACTAAGAAAGGTTACCTGAGGATGGATCTCCCATACCCATGGCTAGTGATTTTTCTGTAGAATATGAAATATATTACCATAATTCTAGGAATCCAAATGAGCCAGTAGGCTTTGATAGAGGGGATACCAAGCATACTAAGAAAACCCCTACTAGGCTCAAGGATGTAATGTGCTACTAGAAGTCGAAGGTCGATATCCAGTTTGATAGCTTGCACTAGGCCAAAGACTAACTTATAAACTAGGTTAAGGATAGAAAGATCAAACACACAAAGGACATATGTATATCCAATTGATCTAACAAAAAAAAAACAATTATCTAGAGGAAAGAAACCAATGCATAAATAATAAGAAAGCAAGCTATCTAAATAAGTAAGCATTGCCAAACAAGGGAAATGGCTCAAAAATATGCATCTCTAGAAAGTGAAAGATGTTTTAAAAATGAAATATGTTTTAGAGATAAGCATAAAATTTTATAAACCTATGATAATTCTTATTTATAAATGAAGCTAACCCTAGCATGTAATATCTAACCCTAGAAAATATGCTACACTACACCAAATAAATGGTTTCACCTTACAAGTAAGGAGCCCTTAGATCATTATCAAACACAATGAAAGTAATATACCAACCATGAGTCCAAGTTTAATCCAAATATGGAGGAAGACTTAACTACAATGTAAATCTTTGTCCAATCTAATGTCCACAAGAAGGAAAGAAGGTGAAGCAATAATAAACAAAGGGTGTGGAGGCCAATACAAGTGCATAAATCATGTGTAATGCCAAGTAAAGGATCTAGGAGAAATAATATTGAAACAAGAATAATTGGGAGAAGGAATGGTGTATATAACTAAGTAATCAAGTGTGTATGTGAACGTATGTCCAAGGAAGAGCAAGAATACACAATAGGAGATCAATGATAAAAAATGAATCAAGAGAGAGACAAGAATATCATCATAGCTAAAAGAGTGAATGAGAGGGGTTAGAATGAATGATTTCAAGTCAAATATGGCATCAAAAGGCTAAGATATCCCCAAAAATGGTTACTTTTGACTATTTAGCAATAGATAAAACACAAAAATCCCTAATTTGGAAGAACTGTGGCCCAAGATTTGAAAATTTTGGAAAAAACATACAATGTATGTTGTAGGTTTTTTCAAAATGCCATAGCCTAGGTCATCCAACCTCCTGAAGGGTCTCATGAGTTCATAAAAAGGATCTTATATGGTACAAGAGCTTTGATAGAGTGTGGGGAAGGTCTAGAGGGGTGAAAAATGGAATGGGGATCTCTCTAAGTGTTTGGGTAGGATCAAATAGGACTCATAATGATAGTAGTATTCATAATGAGTAAACGTATACTCATCAAGAGTAGGGTCAGAGGAATCATAATTACAAATCCCCCTGAGGTACAAGCAATCAATGATCAATAGAAAAAGGAGGGTTGTGTATTACTTGGAAGCCACAAGAAAATAAGAAAGAGATAAAAAAGGAAAAGGATAACATTACTTGCACTTACCTAATCAAAATTATAGTGGAAGAATAGTCAATGACATGATCTAATGGGTACCAATGTGAACTCTACATAATCAAAATCTAGCTTTAACGCTAGCTACTACATAGAAGGGACAAAAAAAATATAAAATCAAAAAATATAAGATGATATTCACTAGAGAATCTAATATAGTGTTCTCCATTTAAGGGATATGGGAGATATAAAAGTCCTTAAAAGAGGAGAAAAAATTGTGCACCACCTTGAAGGAGGTGAACAACTTAGAGCTAAATATGTTCTAGACCCTAATGAGCTAAGACATAAATAAGAGTGAGTTAGAAAATAAATTCACATATCATGTGCCTATTTTATGAGAATTATATAGGGATTTGATAATCACATGATACTCGACAATGTTATTCATCGCATTGGTAAACAAGTGACCAACTATAGTAAGATCATGGCCCATGGGTCATCAATTGTCCAAACTATAATGATGGCTCTTGGGTTGCCTCAATTTACACCATTAGTATGGATCATACTGAATGGCACATCATGATGGGGGTCAAGGATGAAAGGTACCATTGAAAAAGGACTATCTTGACATAATGTGAAATAAGAAAGCTACATGAGGGAGATAAAGAATATAACCAAGCTACAATCACAGAGGTGACAAAAACTAGTCATGGTGAGAGGTGAAAGAAGGGTGATAAGAGGCCCATAAAATATGAATACTAGTCAACAAAGATTAGATAAAGTCCTAGATAACCACAACTAGCAACCTACACCACTTGTAGATAACTGAAGAGGGGTGGTAAAAGGTCCATAGAAGATGAGGACCATTAAATAAAGACTAGACCAAGTCCTAAACAACCATAAATAGCAACCCACCTACCCTACAAGAAACCATGAAAAAGAGGAAGAGGGAGTTAGTAAGGCATCAAATAAAAATAATTAGGGAGACTACTAACTAATATAAGCACATAAAATAAATTTTATCCTATGTACATCCAAACGAGAGTACATAGCCCTAATTGACCAGGGGACCTAGGGGTCCAAGAGATTGTGACAGTCTAAAAATGGTCTTAAATAGGCCCTAGGGAGAAAATGGAGGTTTTCATTGCATCTAGAATGGGCCAAAACCATTAATATAGAGGTCTAATGACCATCATAACAATGACAGATTGCCCACCCAAAAAGGCATGAAAAAGGGAAAGTAAAAAGGTAAAAAGAGTGAAAAAAACTCTTTTCAAACCATCTTTACCTTGCCAAAATTTTGAGGAGAGACAAGAGAGGCTAGTTAACCATATATAATAGACATAGGTGTATAAGAGTGCATGAGGAGTGATCACCATGGTCTAGGTAAGTTTTCCAACTATTAGTTTAAAAATTTTTTTTTGGTGGGTTTTGGGAGGCCTTGTGAGAGTTTTTGTTAGATTTTGATCAAATACATAGATGGTTTAGGGCTAACAGATGGAAGCATCCATGAGGAGAGGCCACATTATCAAGGACAAATTAATGCCCAAATAGAGGCTAAGAGACCAGGGTTCTAGTAAGCCCTAAGGCTTGCCTGAATGCCCACATCCTAGGATGCTAGTTAGCAAGCCAAAAAAGTGGCCTTGACCAAGGTCACACTGTAAGTTATAAAAAAATAGTTACTTAGACAACTAATAAATTGTTAATTTGGTAGAAAAACTAGTGGCCTAGCCCCAGATGGCTCCAAAACTACCTGATAAAGCCCAAAAATAAGCCTATAGGCCAACAAAAGATGGGGGAATTGAAATAGTAGTCTTGTATTTATATTTCACTTGGTTTATGTGAACTAGTATCCTAATTTTATGTACATGACTATAGAAATGATGAGTTGTTAGTGTGATTGAGGAAAGAGATTCATTTTAACTGATAGAGTTATCACCAATAGTGTTTCCCATATTCTATGATGTGGTCAATTGGGAGAGAGTGCCCTCATGACTAACACCTAAGGTAGATGTGCTATTTCTAATGGATCAAGAGGGATGCATGATGTTAAAAAGTATACAAGAGAGGAGAGGAACTCATGCACCACCTCAATGAGGGGGGACAATCTAGTGCTAATGATGTTCCAAATTATGGTGAGTTAAGACATGACTAAGAATGAGTGGGATAATAACTACTCATAACACATTATAGAACATGGACATTGGTCAGGGCTCAAATGATTGTGTGATACTTGGAAAAATTATTTGTCTCACTTGTAGGAAATAACCAACTACAATAAGCTCATGGATTTATGGGTCATGTATAGTCCAAGCTACAATCATAGGTGTTGTCAACAAAATTTTGCACCCTAGAGGAGGTTATTCGAGCCTACTCTAAGTTTTGGGAAACATTATAATAATTCTAGGTATGTGGGTTTACATATAGTAGAAGTATACCTCTAGGTTTAAGGGCTAGCTCCCTAAATTTACCTTGAAGTACTTATCACCTCTACATTGAAACACTTATGTTAGAACATCTTAGGACTTGGAGCTAGTTTGTAGGTCTTATTTCTTAGTGAAAGAAGTATGATATCATAGTTGATATATTCATGGTGTATCATCCCCTTAGAGTATATTTATTTCATGCATATTTCTATCCCTTTTCCCATAAGCAAATAGTTATTTTAGGTGACAAACACTTCAAGGCAAATTCAGGGAGTTAACCCTTAAACCTAGAGTTTTGCTTCTACTATAGGTAAACCCACATACCTATAAGTATTCCAATGTTGATGAAATATTAGATAAGGCTTGAAAAACCTCCTCTATGGTGAAATATTTTGTGACAATATTTTTGGCATGCTTGTTGGGACCCATTATCCTCAAGAAATCTTGTCAAGGTGAATGATGGTCTTGACAACATAGGCTACATATTGGTGTAATACTCAGTATTTAATGACTCTATTTAAGGTAAAATATGGTTTTAGACCATTGTTTTATCATATAATTGATCTCATACTTTATCTTCCTTACTAGATCCTCTTATAATAGAGTTTTCAATCCCATCAATCAACCTCTTGAACCTAAACGTCCTCTTGAAGTTCAACACTCTCAGCCTATTCTACCCTTTGAAGAGCAAGAGGACTTTGCTAGCCAAGAAGACCAAGAGAGTGAGGAAGATATTGAATAAAAAATGGATATACAACATGCATTCCTTACATTTAATATTAAAAATCCAATCCATCTTGATGAATATGATGTCATTCCCCCTAATGCTACAAAGAGTGTGCTTACATTCAATGGTGATGTTAGGACTTGTTCCAAAGTCTTAACATTAGGTTAGATTTTTGGTAGGTAATAAATAATTATTGTAAATGGGGCATACATGTTTTAGTAAAGACACCCCCATAAAATAAACTTAGATTAATTTTTAGGTAATTTTCATGTTTTATATTTATTAATTAGAACTACCTTACGGGTTGTTTTCCTGTATTTAGTTGGTTATAGGATTAGTTGTTTTTATCGATCATTGGTAAAAATTATATAAATCCATGTTTGCATTGTAAAAGGGTTAACAGAGTAAAGACACCCTTATGTACTTGATTTTTTGAATTTAATAAAATACTTGTGCACTTGCACTAAGTGGGGACAAGGTTCAACCTATTTGGTTTAGGAGTTATCAGTGGTATCAGAGCATGGTTATTTTGGGAGCTTGGTGAATTTGAAGGAGCAAGGTGAAAAATCAATTCACGTGATATCATTTGGCATGAAATAAGGTATGCCATATAGTATTGGTTTAAATATTTTGAAAAATTATTAAATTATTTTAATTTTTCAAATATTATTTACATTTAAAAACTTATATATTTTCCATATACCACAGTCTGGTCATTTTTGGCCATTTGATACTCCATTTTTCTATCTTCAAACTCCAAGTTTGGCATAAAAAATGAATTTTTAGCATTTAAATGTTATTAAATTCATTGTTTTTTTATCAAAACCCATATTTGTACGGCTTGTTTCTTGTTGAAAACCTCTGAAAATTTCCATTCATGGCTGCCTTTGTTATTTCCATTCATTCTCAGTCTTTTTAAAGCTAAAACACCTACCAATATTGATCAAATGGTATTAAACCCCTATTTTTGCATTCAAAATAAAAAATCAAAGAATTTTTTGAACTTGTATGGCATGTTGTATAGCCTTCCAATGCCCAGGCTGCATTTTGAATCCATTCCCTACAAAACATCCCTTGAAAATTTACCAAAACTCAGTTAAAATCAATTTTATCCAGCCTGTATGGATTTGTATGGCATGTAGGAGAGAGAATAGGTGCAGAAAAACATCCAGGAGCAGCCATGACATCCCAAGGAAGAATGGCGTAGTATAATACTCAGAATATTATTTTTTGTTGTTTCTAAAGTTTGCATTCATTAAATTTGCTGTGACTGGGTCCCACGGGAGAAGCTTGGAAGAGAAGGCTATAAAAGGGAAAAGAATTTGAATTTATTTACTCACATTCACATGTAATTTTTTTAAATTTTCCCTCTTACACAAAAATCTGGTATAAGTTGAAATTTCTGAGTGTAATGTTCTGAAAATGCTCTTAAAGCAATTGGTTAAGCTTATTTTGTAAAAAGCTTGCAAAGGAGGAGGTCAAGGGTTTAAATCCCTTCTTTTTGGAGAAAATTCTTTTTGCTTTGGAATATACTTTAAAAAAAGGAATATTCCATTTTAAATCTGATTATTGTAAAACACATACTTATTGTGTTATTTTAAAAATTGAAAAAGGGGGAATTCAATTATATTTCTTTTACATTGTTGTGGTGATATAAGGGTGTAATTGGTGGAATAAGGTTGTAATTTGGTGAAATAAGGGTGTAATCATTGATTTTTGGTGAGTTTAAGTGTAAAACCCATAAAAAATACTTGTGTTTTTTCTTTTGCGCTCTACGCAGAGGTTAAGTGCAAAACCCCATAGAAGCAGTGTGTTGTGCAGTGAGTGTGATATTTGTTTCATTTATTTTGCATTTTTTCGCACTTTTCTCTACTGCACTTACTTTCATTTCAAAATGCTAAAAATTTTAAATTTGCTTTCAGATGGTGATAGATTAACAATTTCCAATTATTCAGATTGGAAATGATTGATGGAGGCTTCACTAGTTTTTAATGAGTTATGGGATATTGTTAAGAATGAAAATCCCACATTACCAACAGAGCAGGCTAAATTAGATATATTCAATTTGCATGATTTTAAGGCCTTAGCGCTCATTAAATGCTATTATACTCATGATACTTATGTTCATATTGAAAATTCTCCTCATAGTTACATTGCATGGAAAACATTGTTAAATTTGTATGATAAGAAACCTAAGCATAAGAAGATAGATATTCATATGCAGTTGTTTAATTTGTCATTAGATGAAGGTGGGGATATGGGAGAATATATATCTAAGTTGAAAAATATCATTACTGAGTACACTAAGGCTAGTTTTGGAAAACTAGATGATGACCTCATAATTACTACTGCTTTAAAAGGACTACCAGGGTCCTATAAGAATTTTGTTGAAATGTTGCATGTCTCTGAAAAGATCACAGACATCACCTTTGATAAGTTAACTGAGTTTTTCATCCAACATGACCTCTCTCTACCTAATAAATCTAAGAAAATTGAAGAAGCCCATGTTTTAGAGTCAAAGCCTAGTTCATCTTCATCTAGGCATCAAAACAATAGAGGAAATAGTTATAGAGGGGGTCAAGGTTACAGAGGAGGCAGATATCAAAATAGAGGTAAGGGTCATTCAAATAATCAACAATCTAATCAATCACATTCACATGAAACAAGTGATCGAGGACATGGTCACAACTCATATAGGGGCAGAGGTCGAGGTAGATCAGACATTCAGTGTCATAGATGTGGAAAATTTGGTCACATTGCCTCACAATGTAGGATTCCTTTTGATAAAATTTAGAGGCCACAAAAAGTGACTAAGACTAACTCTGCTCAGTATGCCAAACATGACTATGATGAATCTAGTAATGTTTCCCATGAATCTGCATTCACTACTTTGGGGCACATTGATTATATTGAATATGAGGCTAGAGATGAGCTCACAGATGTATGGGTTTTAGACACAAGAGAAACCAAACACATGAAATTTAGGAGAGATTTATTTTGGTCTTATAAGGAAGCTTCTTTCTCTCTAATTGCCTTAGCAGATAAGTCTATGCATACACCATTAGGACTTGGATCTATTCAGATTCTTCTTCCTAATGGGTCTATAAAATACATTGAGGATGTTTGGTATGTTCCCACATTGAAGAAACACTTAATTTCTTTGGTAACTATTTGAAATAAAGGTTATCAAATTGTGCTTGAAAATGGGCTCATTTACATCAATTCAGTGAATGATGATTATAAAACAATGTATACAGGATATGAAGATGGAAACTTGGTTAGATTGCATTGTAAGGTGCTTCTTCCCAATATAGAACTTGCGGTAGTTGTTGACACAGGTACAAGTACTATGTCTACACAGTGGTTATGGCATCTCCACTATGGAAATTTGAATATCCACTCTTTAGTGGATTTGTAGAGATATGATATGGTGAATGGGTTGCCCACTTTTCGCAAAGATAGTATTCTTTGTGAGTCATGTGTTTTGGGTAAACAAAATCGAGAAAAATTTCCTAAACAGTCATCTTAGAGAGCTAATAGATGTTTACAGTTAGTTCATAGTGATGTGTGTGACATGAAAAAGTCATCCATTGGTGGGTGTAGATAATTTGTCTTGTTTATTGATGACTTTTCTAGGATGACTTGGGTATTCTTTATGAAATTTTTTTTTGAAGTTTTCGCTAAATTATTTGATTGGTTACACTTAGTCGAAAAATAAATAGGTTCACATTTGGCCACTCTTCGTTTAGATAATGGAGGTGAGTATACCTCAAATGAATTTTTAGATTATTGTTGAGAACATGGCATTCATTGACAATATATTAATGCTTATACTCCACAATAAAATGGAGTATCTGAACGGATGAATAGAACTTTAGAGGGCACAACACGTGCCATGTTGCACTATAAACAACTTGATGATAAGTTTTGGGCCGAAGCTATTGGTACTGTAGTGTATTTGAGAAACAGGTCCCCCACAGTTGCACTTTTAGGACAAACTCCATATGAGGCATGGTATGGGTTTAAACCCAAAGTTAAACACTTGAAAGTGTTTGGATGTCTTTGTTTTGCTTTGGTTCCTATTAAACACAAAAATAAGTTGGAACCATGAAGTCAAAAATGCATCTTTCTTGGTTATTCTAAAGATAAAAAGGGGGTTCGTTTGCTTGTACAGGATTTAGGCAAATTCATAGTGAGTCAATATGTAATATTTGATGAGTTTGGGACTATGAACACTGCAGAGATTGATTCTCAACTTGATAGATTAGAGAGGAAAAATACAAAAAGAGATAAGGGTTTGAATAATGGGGATAACTCTTTGAAGTTATGGTATGAGACTCAAATTCCTTCACTTTCCTCTCCTTCATCTACAAGTTCATAGGTTGATAACTTAGAAATTGTTGAAAATTCTCTAAGTCCCCCTTCGAATGATACACATAATGAGAATTCTGGAGTCCCTAATTTGAATAATTTATCTAAGTATCCAAAATGGGCTCAAAGTACTTTTTTTGACTTGATAGCAGATGAAGTTGGTTTAATAGGGCTCAATAATTCTCGAAAATAGGTGAACTATGCTATGGTTGTTACTACTTCCACTGAGCCATCCACTTTTGAGGAGGCATCTGCTGAACATGTTTGGCAACAGGCAATGAAATGTGAGTATGATTCCATACTTAACAATAATACATGGGTTTTAGTTGATCCTCCTCCACATGTTAAACCCATCAGATGTAAATGGGTTTATAGGACTAAGTATAAATCAGATGGCTCCATTGATAAACATAAGGCATGACTTGTTGCAAAAGGATATGCGTAACAAGAAGGTATTGACTATGAGAAAACATTTGCACCAACTGTCAAATGGCGCACTATTCGTATGGTACTTGCCTTAGCAACAAAAAATGGTTGGAAAGTAAATTAGTTGGATGTTAAAAGTACTTTTTTGAATGGTGATTTATAAGAAGAAGTATTTATGAAACACCCTCAGGTTTTTGAACAGGTGGGTGCTGAACACAAAGTATGTAAATTGATAAAAGCTTTGTATGGACTCAAATAGGCACCCAAGGCTTGGTATGAGAAAATGGATTCATACTTGAAATCCATTGGTTTTCATCGTAGTGAATCTGATGATACTCTCTATTTTTGAGTGTAGGGTAAGAAAATGGTGATACTTGTTCTCTATGTTGATGACTTGTTTATTATAGGAAATGATGAAAACCATAACAAGTTTGTGAAGAAGGAATTAAAATATGAGTTTGAGATGACAGATCTTGGACTTCTTCACTACTATCTAGGCATAGAGGTAACTCAAAAAGAGCATAGTATTTTCATTTCACAAACTAAGTATATTTCTGAGTTATTAGAAAGGTTTGGCATGAGTGATTGAAAACCTGCCCTCACTTCCATGGAAAGTAATTTGAAATTATCTAAAGATGATAATAGTGCCTTTTTTGATGGCACCACATATAGACAATTTGTGGGAGGTTTGATATACTTGATGACTACTAGGTCTGATATTTCATTTTCAGTTGGAATTTTATCTAGGTTTATGCATGAGCCTAGAGAAATTCATTGGCATGCAAAAAAATGAGTACTTCATTACCTTCAGGGAGTGAAAACATATGGCCTTGAATACCACCGCAATAATAAATTAAAACTTGTTGGATACTGTGATGCAAATTTTGGCAGATGTGTGGATGACAGAGTGTCAACCACAGGATACACTATGCATATGGGTTTAGCTGCCATTGCTTGGTGTTGTAAGAAATAGGATACAGTGGTAAATTCATCAGTAGAATTAGAGTATATTGCAGCATGGGATGCTTCCAGAGAAATTGTTTACCTTCATTGTATTCTTGAAGATCTTCAGGTTTCTTAGTTTACTCCTACACAGTTATACATTGATAATTAGAGTGTAATCAATATGTCCAAGAATCCAGTTTTTCATGCCAAAACAAAACATATGGATGTCAAATATCATTATCTATGAATTTTGGTGGCAAAGAAAACTCTTGATCCAATATATTGCCCAATTGCCGATCAAACAGCTGATATCTTCACAAAACCCCTTGACAAAATCAAATTTGAAAGATTCAAAAAAATGATTGGTATGTGTCCAAAGACCTGACTTTGGATCATAGGGGGGTTTGTTAGGACTTGTTCCAAAGTCTTAACATTAGGTTAGATTTTTGGTAGGCAATAAATAATTATTGTAAATGGGGCATGCATCTTTTAGTAAAGACACACCCATAAAATAAACTTACTTAGATTAATTTTTAGGTAGTTTTCATGTTTTATATTTATTAATTAGAACTACCTTATGGGTTGTTTTCCCGTATTTAGTTGGTTATAGGATTCGTTGTTTTTACCAATCATTGGTAAAAACTATATAAATCCATGTTTGCATTGTAAAAGGGTTAATGGAGTAAAGGCACCCTTATGTACTTGATTTTTTGAATTTAATAAAATACTTGTGCACTCGCACTAAGCGGGGACAAGGTTCAACCTATTTGGTTCAGGAGTTATCAGGTGAAGGTCATGTCATACCTAGTAAACACATAAGGAATATCTCTAATTTATATAGTTTCCATAATGTCATTGAGGAATATATTTCAATAAAATCCTTTCCATGTCCCTTAGAGGGAAAAAACTTGATTGGTATAGGACTTTGCTTAGTGGATGCATCACAACATGGGATGACTTTAGAGTGTTGTCAACTTTAAGATTTGAAGATGAAAATGATCACACTTCACTCATACATCAACTCAATGTGATACAAAGAGTCCCTAAAGAGATAATTCATGAATTAAATGAGATGTTCCAAAAGACTTTGCATAGGTTTCCTCCTCCCATGAGACCACCTACTAACTTTGTTTTCCCTATATACTTGAGAGCCATTGGTATTGATATTGACATCATGCTTCAATCTATGGGTGGTTTCACTCTTACTGAAGCATATGAACTTACCATTAAAGCTGAGAATTGACTCATTCAAGCTGGAAAACTACCTCCTAAAGTTTATATGCCTCTCATTCCTAATGTTCCTTATACTACTCCAAACATTTCCTAAATTCCTAATGTAAATTCTAAGTCAAAGTCTACTCTTAAGAAGGCAGAAGATGATGTTGATTGGAGGGAAAGATTCATAGCCTCAAAAGATTAGCTTAGGTAAGAAATAATTTAAATATTTAATTATCAAAATCCATATCCCTATCATGATCAATATGGTCAAAAATATGGAGAGCGAGAGGTCAAGGTCAACCTAGCTTCAATATCCTGCCAATGTATACAATCCTAATTCTACATCCAACACAAGAGAGATGGTACTAGTGCATAGTAACTTAGTTCAAGGATAAGATTGGAAAAAGGGTAAATTTATGGATGATAATGAGTTTGGATAACAATATATAGTTTCTCAAAGAGGATTCATTCCTCTACTATCAATAAAAGATGAAGTCTTAATGCAAACAAGTTAAGGTTGGCAGCCTCAAGGAGAAAGCTTCACCAAATTCTTAGTTGAAGATAAATTTGTATTCAATCAAAGAAATTATATTGAAAAAAACATAATATCCAAGATAAAATATTTACGAGGTGATAATAATGTGCCTACAATTTCATATAATCCTCCTCTCAAGTGGCAAGGCATGACTGCAAGCATGACACTCCGAAAGACTCCTACACCTCCTCCAAATCAAAATGTGGTAAGGTTTGCTCAAGGTGTTTCAATTCCTAAAGTTAAAATCACATCCTTGACTCCAAGGACTCAATAAAATATAATAATTATTTATATAAACATAGTATATTCATTGAATAATGCTAAGGCATCCATTCCCTATGGGATGTCCTCCATATGCCTGGCCAAAAGGAACTCTTGTAAAAATAACTATCCACTATCCCCACTAGTCTTTAATCTTCAATAAATGGTAAATGTAATGTATATATTAATAATTCCCATAAAAATATTGTGAAACCATCTACCAAAGCTAATAATCCTCTACCTTTCTACTTCACCCCCATAATGGGTGATAAACTAGTTCATAATTGCATAGTTGATAGTGGAGCCTCTACATCAGCCATGCCCAAAGTTGTAGCTGATAAATTGGGCCTAAATTTTGAACCCCATAGAAAAGGACTACTTAAATTATATGGTACACCTTCCAAGATAATATGATTTATCAAAGGATTAAAGGTTTTTCTACATGTCTATCCTAGTTTTCCCATCTTCCAAGATATTGTTATTGTGGACTTGCCTACTCATTTTACAATATGCCTTTCAAGATATTTCAAAACTAAGATAGGAGGATAACTATAAAATTATTGGTCCTTATTGGCCTTTAGGACAAGCTATGGAACCAAGGTGACCATAAGAACTCAACCACTTACTAGATTCCACATTGAGCCTTATGTAGAAGCAAGATCAAATTTGAATTGTGTAATCAATAATAAATATGAGTCTAATGTGGATTATTGTTCTTATTCAAAAATTGAGGGCATAAATAACTTGTTTCTAGATAATTATGGCCCAAATTCTTATGAACATGATACATATTCATACTTTGAGCAAACTGACCTTGGCACCTATATCATCCATGAAGAAGCATTTGAGTAAGTTGAGGTAAGTTTTGAGCATTCTTTCTCACAAGATACTGAGAGTAACTACTTGATCCATGTATATGATGATGATATATTGAATAACTTTATTGATTACCATAGTGATAATAATGATGCATTTTTCCCTACTATTGATGAATTTTCCCTTGATGATGACATTCATGAAGAAGAGGAAAATGATTTATGGTAAAGGTTTAATGCCATATGTCAAGAATTTGATTAACTAGGTAAAACTACTCCCCCTCTCAAGAAGTGTATATTTGATGACTATGATAATGAGACTAATGATATGTTTTTCAATTCTCTATCAAGCATGAAGGTGTATGCCAAACCACTATTCAAGGGTCTGCAGTCATAAAAAAGCTTAGTGAAGCTACTACCCAAGAAGTTATAAACATGAAGAATGAGGTCAAGGTAGATTTGGTTGTGCTTGAAGAATATAAAAGAGATTCATTTGAGGTATAATCATTTGTAGAGGTGTTAGAGCATAAAAAAGAGGAACTTGATGATCATATACATCAATCATAGTCTGCCCAAGGGGAGAGCAAAGTTGAGGTAGCTGTCATGCTTCTTAATACTCAATTTGAAGAGTGAAAATCAGATATGATAGAGATAAGTATATTTTTATATCCAATAAAGGTTTTTGGAGAGTAGAATAAGACATTCATGAAAGCACAAATTAACTCACTTGCATACATGAGAAGGTATAGGTATGGTAAGTCATTTCACCATTTGCCTAGTCAAGTGATTGATGATGAGCATGCTTCACATGACAAGTTAATTTCATGGAGTGAAAAAGATGCAAGAGGAACCATATTTAACCCTAGTTGAAATATGGTAAGATTTATTTCACCTCAAGAGTGAGGTATTGTAAATAGTAGATTAGGTGTGTGTGTCTTTCTTTCAATTATGTGTGTGTTCCATAAGTGTTCTAGTTGAACACATGTTTGTTTCCTTTAGTGTGTCTTGTTTTGTGTGTTTCCTTTGTGTTTGGTGTGGTTTAAAAGTCAAAATTAGTGTCAAAATTGTGTATAAGTGACTCCATGACCCAATAGGATTAGGCTACTGGTCTTGGTGTAACAAGCATACGACTCCTAGGAAATCACCAAGAATGTTGATTATTTTGACCACCAGTCAAAATAGGTCAACCCATTATAATAAAAAACTTGATATACGAGTCTATTAGTATGTTATAGGGTGTGTCATGGCCAATTTGATGTCATTTAATATGTTATTAGCCTTGGTCATAGTTAAATCTACTCTTAAGTCATTCTATATCACTTAAAGGTAATATTTGGGCCATTAATAAAGGTGGTATAGTTTTCTTAGGTAGAAAAGTGGTCATAACTCTCTTTCAACATCTAATATGTAAAAAAAAATTCACATTTAATTGAAAACTTGTTGGTCCCTAACTGAAATCAAGAAAATAGTTGAAAAAAGGGAGTTTTGGCAGTTGTACAACCTATAGAGGAGTGTGGCAAGCTTTTAGAATGAATTTCCAACTTCCATGACTCCATTTCAATGCTTGATCAGCTTTGGAATCATAAAAAATGTCTAAAAACCATTCTATTTATAAATCACTCCACTAGACATGCAAAATTGGTCAACAAGTCTTTTGATGGTACGGCCAGTAGAAGAAGTTTCAGGTCAAATTATCTTGGTGCTAGATAGTACACTTGGTCTAATTCACATTCATGGTAGGATTTGGAAGAATGGTTACATATGATTTATGAACCATTCTTAATAAGTTGACTGTATCATTTTTCTTTCTAATCCCCATACCTGTAGGGTTTCTTCTTATTTGAGCTTGTCTGTACAATCTAATTGGTGAAATTACTTCTAGAAGATGTAGAATTCCTTATTTCATTATTTCCATATTTAGTTTTAAACATATCAACACTTTATAAATTTTATAAACTCTTCATTTTATACCTTCCATTTTTATAGGGTCATTTACAATCAATTATGACTATGTTTCAACTTAGAATATAGGTGCCTATAGGTGCACACTACAGGGTTAGACCTTGTTTCATTGCCTACAAGCCTTATTGAAGTCCTTAAGGTCAATTTAATGTCATTTGGAATTATTTCATGATCAAATAACTCCAAACATGAAACCAAAGATTAAAACCATGAAATAAGGAAGTCCACATCTTTTGGAATCAATTTCACCAACTAGATTATATGGACAAGCTCAAACAAGAAGAAAACCTATAGGGTGTGGGATTACCAAGTAAAATGAGATAGTCAACTTATTAAACATGGCTCATAAAGTGTAGTAAAAAATTATTATAAATCATACCATGAATGTCAATTAGACCAAGTGTACTATCTAGCACCAAGAGCATTTGACCTGAAACTTCTCCTGCCGATTGTACCATCATAAGACCTGTTGATAAGTTTTGCATGTTTAGTGGAGTGATGGATAATAAGAATGGTTTTCAAATTTTTTTTATGCTTTAAAAGTTGATAAATAATTTAAATATAATTAAGAAATTTTGAGAGTCATTATACAAGCTTTCCACATGTGCCACACTCCTCTATAGGCCATACAACTACCAAAACTCCCTTTCTTTCAACTATTTTCTTGATTTTAGTTAGGGACTTGCAAGTTTTCAATTACAACTGAAAAAATTGATAAGTTTATAACACATTATATGTTAAAATAGAGTTAAAATCACTTTTATACTTAAGAAAACCATACCACCTTCATTAATGGGCCAAATATGACCCTTAAGTGACATAAAATGACTTAGGACTAGATTTAACTATGGCCAAGGCTAATAACACATTAAATGCCATCAAATTACCATGACACACCATATAACATGATAATAACCCATATATTAGTTTTTATACTATATGGGGCTGGCCTATTTTGACTTTTGGTCAAAATAGTCAATAATAGGTCTTAGGTTGCCTTGAATACCATCATTGGTGTAAGTCACTAACAAGTTGTGCACCATGGTGGGGGTCAAGAACATAAGAAAAAAATATGAAGGGACTATATTGGCATAAATCATACCAATAAATTTACATGAGGGAGATAAATAAAATGAAAAATCTATAACCATGGGAAAGAGACTAACTCTAGCCATAATGAGAGGTGAATAGGGGTGATAGAAGGCCGGTACAAGATGAAGACTAGTCAGACAAGACCAAAGTAAGTATCAAACATCCAAAAAAACTAAACCAAACCACATATTAATAATTTAAGAGGGATGGTAGGAGGTCCAGGAAAGATTAAGACTAGTTAGAGAAGACTAGAGCAAGTCCCAAACAACCACAACCACTAACCCATACACCTACAAGAAACCATGATGAAAGAAATTAATAACACTACTAATGAAAATAATAAAAATAATTTACTTATATTTGAATGTGCATTAGAGGAGGAGTGTACAAGGAAAATAAGTAAGGATACCTATAATGTTTGAGAATGGACATCACAAGAGGGACAATCCACTTAACAGGGGCTTAGGGAGGATCTTCTAGAAAAATCTAGAGATGACCAAGATACTATAGGCCCAGGCCCAAGCTTGCCTCAAGGGTAGGCCACCACTTAACCCTAACCAAAATATTTCCCTCAAGGTAGATCACTATTTAACATACTAGGCCATGTCCTACCCTTTTGGGGCTTAGAGAATCCCTAAGCCAACCTAGAAAGAGGCCAAATAAAAGGGAAAAGGTAGGAAGAAAGAAATGAAACATTAAAATCATTAGGTTTACTAGTCATGACTCAAAACAAGAGAATTATAGAGGTTGGGTCATTATTGGTGAATGCTATCTCTGAACCCATATGAGTAAGAGGGTGGTGGCACATGTGACACACCATCATGAGCTTCTCGTAAGCTCTCCTCTCATTGACTAGGTTGCATGCTGTAACTTAGATGGAATAACACTTGATGTCTAACTCAAACTTTATTAGTATTAATAAGAGAGGCATTGAGAGTGTTACTTCCATGATAGGATAATCATGATAAAGGGAGAGGATTGATGGTTGGGGAAATGTCTCGAAAGAGGTCTCCTAAGAGTGAAGAGCCAAATTTATGTTGAGAATAAGGAGGAATCATCAAAAAGCACACAATAGGTGTAATAGGAGTGAATACTGATTGATACTCAACAAGGTCAAGATATTCATCCTTGAGAAAGTAAAATTTAATGGTAGGAGCTTTGGGTGAAACCACAAGGCCCCACAAGGAGATAGCCACAACCTCATCATAGGGATTTGTCCTGGTGTATAGTAATTCCCAATGATCTAGGTTTACATCCAAGGTGTGAACCTCACCTTTATGCATAAATTGGACCACATAAACATTATTTCCATGACAAATTTCATGGTGGTAGTCCAGGTATGAACAAAGATCATGTTATATGATAGAACTAGGTGAAACACACAAAACTCAATCCTAGCTATCTTGGGTTTGAACTTGACCCAAAGCTTCACATTTCCCACTAATGAAATTGTGTCATTGTTAAAACCATACTTTTGACAAGAATTAGAGAGCTTATTATGGCTAATTATAAGCTTATTAAACACCTATAGTGTTATTATGTTCAACTCTACTCCCTCATCCATAGAGATCTTGATATAGAGTGGAATCCTAGTCCTATTTGTGAGAATAGAATCATCTAGCAAAGAGGTAAGAGTAAATGACAATGTGGGAGGATGGGGGTGATTAAGGACTTTAGATTTAAATAAAAATTCCACATCATCCTATAGCAAACCCTTATGAGAGAGACCAAGCTTGTCAAATATGAGGTTCATTTGCTTAGGGAAAAGGTGATGAAGGTCCCAAATGGAGATCCCAACATAAATGGATTATAGCTCCTATATAATAGAATAAGAACACTATCTAGCATGGGGAGGGAAGTTACACTAAAATTCAAATCTAACTTTAGGTTTACCCATTCCCATGGTTGGTGGTATAGGTCCTGCACCATTAGTCTATCTGATAGGGTTAGTTTCTTAACTCAAGCGCATGTTGAGAAAACATTCATACCTAGTAGAAGCTATGTTAATAACATCAACAACCTTGATACTCTTACATTTAACCTTCCCTTTCAGGTCAATTGTAGAAGAGGTAATAGAAGAGGTAGAAGAGGGAGAAGTAGAGTGACTAACCTTAGCCTTTGGTTTCTTCATCTTCTTTTTGTTCTTCCTCTTTTCCCTATCATGTTTAGGAAGAGGCTCCTTGAACAAAATGAAATTGGGGTTGGGATCCACAAGTTGAAATCTTTGAGGAGCTAACAAGGTTTTAGTACTATATTTTTGGGAAACACATTCCTTATCAAAATAGCCATTCATATGGTGAAACTTGCAAAACTTGGTGGAATTCTAAGGATATATTATCTATTACCCTCATGCACTATTTTAAGGGTACTTCTTTTAAGTTGGACTATTAGTTAAAGAATTGAATTTTTAGTTGTCTTTATTATTCTTCTTTATAGGAAAATCATCATCTTTTGTCACATTATGGTTATGATTATGCGAGGAAGACAAATTTTGAGTGGGCATGGGGTGAAATCCTACATGTACCTCAAAGACTTCTATCTTTAGAAACTTGTTAATAGCCTCATTGTAAGAGGTAGGATAACACTTGAGGACCTCAAGGTGAACCTCATACCTCAATGCTTAGTGAAAATATGATATATTTTATCATTCAAGAACCTTCTCCTACACATATAGATGGTTAAATTCCACTTACGCATGAAGTCAAAGTTAGACTCACCCTTGGTATTAAACATGGAAGTGAGTGATTTAATGCCAATGTTAAATAGTCTAGAGATATTGAATTATTAGAAGAATTCATCCAAAAAGAGATGAAATATAGAATGAGAATATAGTGGTATATTCTATAACCAAATTAGAGCTTTGGCTTGTAGGGAATGAACAAAGATATTCAACATCATGCCTTTATGTTATTCCTAAGCCATACACATCATCATGAATATTATGATATTCTCCATGGGACTAGAATCCAATTCCCATTGAACTTATATAGTTCATGGATTAAATTAGGAAGGGGGATAACATAAACCCAAGGGGCTAGAGGGTTCTTACAAAGATCATCATAGGCACGGTTGATTAAAAATTAGTGATGAGCTTCGTAAGGAGGATCATAGGGGTCATGATGCTACTTATGTAACTAAGGGTCATTATAACCTCATACATTTAGGGAATGACATCCATGTATTTCCCTAGGTGAGATCCATGCATGAAAAGGATATTACCAAACACATAATGGTGAATGACCATGTGAAGGGTATCGTTCTACATGGGGATGATAAAATAACACAACATACATGGGGGAACAATCATAATAACATAAATCGCCATGGTTTGGACACACAAGGAAATATGAGGGTCCATATAAGGGTGTTGATGTTTAAGATATGTATCCCATATATCCCTTATCCATAAATTGTGGTTGAAATTAACATGCTCATCCAAAACCCTAAGGGAAATAATAGGAGGGTGGGAAGGCTCCACGGGAGGTGGATGCTGAATTGAGATGGGATGTCCATGTATATAAAAATAGATAATAGGGATTTTTCACTATAAATTATCCTATAAATAAGGAGGTAGGGGACTCACATGAGAATTGGTTGAGGCACTCAAACTAGACTGGGTATGATCTCTGTCTCTAGATGAAACACACCGCTTACTCTTATGGGAAGAAAGGTGTTGTTCATTCACATGAAGCTACTTATGATAATTATCAATGATACATGTAACTCGTTGGGCCTCAATCATAAAATGGGATCACATTCACCACTAAGAAGTGAATCAAAAGTGGTCTCAAGTCTTAGGGAGATTTCCTCATATAAGTAAATCTCAAACTACTAAAAAGGTGAGTGATCTTGTCTGTTATAGATTTCCTAATCTTGTTCCCTATAGAATGTGAGAGGGTCAAGGTCAATATGCTAGGGTGAGGTTAATTATTAGATCCTAGAGTACCTATGACATTCCATTTAATCCTCAACCTACTCATGAGTGATCTTAGGGACAAGACCCTGAATCTAGTGGGAATGTCATTCCAAAAGTGGGAGACTGGCCATGGAAGAAATGAAACAAGATCAAATGGGAAGGAAAAAAAAGAGGAAAACTACTAGATAAATAGTGGGGAGGAGGATGTAAAACTAAAGGAAGGTCAAAAAATCTTAAAAGGATTCAAAACAGAATTGAAAGTAATGTCACGAGAGCTCTAAACAACCTAGAACTAGTGTGAAACCTTATATAATATCCCAATTGTCATGCCAGAATGCAACTATAAGATTCCAAATGATCCACTAGGGTTTTAAAAATGGGGTTCCAAGGGTATTAAGCAAACACTTTCAAGGATCAAGGACATAATGGGCCACTAGAAGTCTAAGGTAGCTATCCAATTTGTTAGCTTGTACTAGGCTAAAGACTATATTGTAAAATAGGTTAGGGCTAGCATGATCAAACACATAATATATGCTTGTATCTATAATTTATCTAACCATAATAAATCAAGTAGCTATAAGAAAGAAACTAATGTGTAAAGAACATGAAATCAATATTTTTAAATAAGCATTACCAAGCAAGGAAATAGTTCAAAAACATGCATCTCTAAAAAGTGAAAGATGTTTTTAAAATGAAATACATTTTCAAAAGAGAGAGAGAGAGTGCATAAAATTTTAGAAATTAATGTTAATGCTTGTTCAAAAATGAAGATAACCCTATCATGTAATCTCTAACCCTAGTAAATTTAATAAAAAAATAAAACTAAATGGTTTCACCTTGCAAGAAATGAACTATTAGATCATGATCAAACATAATGAAAGTAATCTACCAACTGTGAGCCTAAGTTTATTCTAGATAATAAGGAAGAATAAGATGTAGTGTAGAGCCTTATACAATCTAATGTCCAAAAATAATGAGAAAAGGTGAAAAATCAATAAGCAAAGGGTGTGGTGGCCAATACAAGTGCATAAATTAGGTGCAATGCCAATCGAAGGAGCTAGAAGCAAGAAATAATGAAGTAAGAACATCTGGGAGAAGCAATGGTGTATCCAACTCAGTAAGCAAGTTTGTATGTTAACCTTTATCCAAAGAAGAGAAAAAATCCACAATGGGAGCTCAATGATCAAGACTAAATAAAGAGAGATAAAAAGATCATCAAAGCCAAAAGAGTGAATGAGGGGTTGGAATGAATGTTTTCAAGTAAAATAGGGTAACCTAAGGCTCAGATCTCCCTACAAGTGGCCATTTTTACTATTTAGCAATGGAAAAGCCCAAAAATCCCTAATCTTGAAGAATTATAGCCAATACTATATAATTTTTAAACAACATGTGGCCTAGGCTATGGGGTTTTTAAAAATTCCACATCATAGGTCATCCAGCCTCCTAAAGGGTCTTTGGGATGCACAAAAAGGGTCCTACAGGGTGTGAGATCTTTGATAAAGTGTGATAAAGGTATATAAGGGTACATAATGAAATGTGGACCCACTCAAGTGTTTAGGTAGGATCAAATAGGGTTTAAAATGATAATAGTATGCACAATGAGTAGATATGTAATCATTAGGAGGAGTATGGTTAGAGGAATCATAATTAAAATTACACTCAAGGGGAAGTATAGACTTCTCCATTCTCATCACTTCATACTTATAAATCATTTAAAGGGAAAAGTATTGTTAAATTTCCTTATCACTTACTTAGGTCACTGTAAAGTTCCATATTGGCATTCTAGTTGAATTTATTAGAGGAAATTATTCATAGGCTCTAATATATCTTATTGTTAAGATGAGCCAACCCATTATGGGAAAATAAATTGAGAAGCCTAGGAAGGATGAGTAAATTATATATTCAAAGGAGAATATGGAGGTTTCAGAGGAAAATCTAGATGGGAAAGACATCACTCTCAAGTAGATGGCCAAGTAGTGGGCTAAGAAAAAGGGGAAGAGAATATTTAGTGTAGGTAAAGAAAATAAGGATTGGCCTAGTGATATCCTAATACTATAGAGTTAAAGCTTGGTCCTGTTCAAAATGATTTAGGGGATTTCATTACTAGGGATGTTAACAAAGATAAAGAAAAAGGTTTTAATAAAGGGGTTCAATCCTAGGTGGTTTAAGGGAGTGGGGAGGCTAAGAAACCTCCACTACCCAAGAAGCTCAAGGTGAAGGAATTTGAGGTTAGGATATCTAGCCTAGAGGTCATAATAGTTTAGTAAATTGGCACATCAAAGGAACTAAAAGTTGAGGTTAGAGGAATCATGGAAGATTTATTGAAGCTTTATACCATTGGGTTGGGTAAGTGTAGGCATGTTGTATAGAAAAATTCCATTACTATACTCAACCTAACCTTAGAGGAAGATCTAAAATTGGAACATGCCAAAATCAAAAGGGAAGAGGAGCCTAGACAACTCACCCTAGATAATTCAAAGGGTGGAAAGAATGTGAGAAAAGGAAAGGAGGCCAACTCAAGGAAGAGGTACAAGGAGGAGAGTAATGAGGGACTGAGTAAAAAAACTAGAGGATGCCTTAAGAAAGTTGTGGACAAGGTATCTTTAGGAAAATACATTATGGAGACTCAAAAGGAAGGTATACCCAAAGCACTGGTAAATTATTTTATTTCTAAGGACTCTTCTGTTTAGTCCTTGATAGGTCTTTAGAGTTCTATTTTCAGGTGTTATGTGTTTGATTGTTTTTATTGAACTTTGGTAGAAGTTTGGAAATGTCCTAGGGGTGTTTATCTCCAAACTTATAATAAGAAAAGATATAATAGTTAAAAACAAAAAAAAAACTAATAAAAGATAAAATTTGGTTATGGGTCCTTTTAAACCCCACTTGTTTACCAATATCCCCCAAAAAAATAAAAATTTAACATGATTTCCTTAAAGTATGGCTAGTTGATAAGCTCTAGCACCCAAACTTTCAATAATTATGAATGGACCAAAAAAATTGGGTTTGAAATTTCCTTAGTTTTCCTTATCAACCTTGGTATTCTAATGATTTTACTTAAGAAAAAGATCACTGATTTAGAATTCATGATCACAAATTTTCTTACCATATGCATGTTTGATGCATGCTTGATAAATTTTTAAATGTTCAAGATCCTATATGCGCTTGTTATCAAGAATTTACAATTCATGTAGATGCTATTATTGATACTCATTATCTTTGATAATGTCCTTTAATGATACCCATAAAGAGGGTATTTATATCTCAAAAGGAAGGACAATTTTTGTTCCATAAACAAGTGAGTAGGGTATAACCTTTGTTGGCATGTGTATGCTTGTGAAATATGCCCAAAAAGAGTAGATAGTTTGATTATACCAATCTATGTCATGATTTTCAATAATATTTCTTAAGACCTTATTGATTATTTTATTAGTTTCTTTTGCTTGACTGTTTCCCTATGGTTAGTATGGGGTGGATAAAGTCTGATGGATTTTTAATTTAGCACAATTTTTTAACTATTTTATTCTTAAAATATGAACCATTATCTGTTACAATTTCAAAAGGTAGTCTGAATCATGCACTAATATGTGTAAATATGAAGTTAAAAATATCCTCACCTATTGTAGATTTTAGGGGTATTACTTCCATCCACTTTATAAAATATTCAGTAGCTGTAATAATAAACTTGTGCCCATTTGAAGATTTTTGGCTTGAATTTTCTAATTAAATCAAACCCCAAAGAGAGAAAGGCCATGGAGAGACAATAGGTTATAGCATGTATGATGGATCATGATTAATATTGTTATGCCTTTGGCATTGGGAATATAATTTAGCATATTCATAACATTATTGTTCCATTGTTACCCAATAATATCTTTGATGTAAGAGTTATGAGGACATAGTTTTGCCACTAAAGTGGCCTCCATATTCACTATCATAAAATTTGAGTATAAAAGTTTGAGCTTCAATTATATTTAAACATGGTAATAATTATCCATCAAAAGTGCATTTAAATGGATACACCAATGAATACATAACATATGGCTTGGAATTTTAATAATTTTTTCTCCTCTCACGTAGAATTTTATGGAAAATTAGATCTATAGAGGTAATTATATATATCAGTGTACTACTCGGGGTTTATGCACTATGTGTGACTAATAAAAATTATAATGCATTGATAATATTTGTATCAATTAAATGATTGTGTAATTTTTGGAAAGTAAATATTTCATGATCCCAAGTAATATAAATTGGAATTAAAGATGAAACATGAACCATGGCATCAACATGATGATTAAACTTGTGAGGAATGATCTCAATGAAGAAAGAAGTGAAATGTAAGAGGATACATTGGATCATTTATTTATAAGGGATGAGCTTGTCTTCCTTAGTTTGATAAACATTAATTACTTGATTTATGACAAGCTGGGAATCACCATATACACATAAATATTTAATGTGCAACTTTTATGCTATTTATTAAAGTTTCATATACCAAAACAAAAGTGACATCCATCTGTTCACCTTGTGGGATAACAAACACAATCCTAGCACCAAACCCATAGCATATTTAGATCCATTAAAATGCATAATCCACATATCACTATTGATATTAAAATAAGTAAATTCATCTCATAATTTGATAGGAATGGGTAATGGATCATGTAATGGAGAACCAACTAGTTGATCTATAATGAATTTTTGTTTAATATATTTTTGTGAGATAAAATGTAAATAAAATTCAGTAACAACACTACCAAATTTGTGATATGTTTTGATAGATGGGGTTTTTACATAAGATATTTAATTGTATCAACTTTAGTGATGACATGAATCTCATTATTATGTAAATAATATCATAAATTTTACGTGGAAAAAATAAGAGCTAAACATAGATTTCTGATATCAGTATAATTGTGATCATAATCAAGAAGTGTGTGACTAATGTAGTAAATGGCACATGCATGGTGATCATCATCATATTGTTCGAGTAAATCACCTAAAGCTTGATCAATGGTATAAATATATAATAAGAGAGTTTTATTTGGAATGGGAGGAATAAGAATAGGTGGGTTGAGAAGATACTCTTTAATTGCCTTAAATAAATGTTGAAAATCTAGTCATCCCATTCAAAAATGGTATATTTTTAAAGTAATATTGTAAAATATTGTGTTTTATCTACTAATTGAGCCATGAAATGTTGTATAGCTTGAACATGATCTTGTGAGCATCAAAGTTGATTTAATTTATTTAGTGATGGAATTTAAGTATAGATTTTACTTTCTTATCATCCAATTCAATGCCTCTTTATGAAATGATAAAACCCAACAATTTTCTCGAAGATGCTCCAAAAATATACTCTTTCAAATTTAAACATACATTATATTTCATCATTATTTCAAAGATTTGTTTTAAATAGATAACATCTATCCATGCTTGGATTTTCATAATAAATCATCAACATAGTCTTCAACTATTTTTTCATGTAATCATTAAAATTATCAGTCATGGCTCGTTGATAAGTTTATCTTATGTTTTTTAATCCAAAAGGCATGAATATATAAGAAAATTTTCCCCATGGTGTGTTTAATGATGTCTTTTGTTAGTCCATAGGATTGATCTTGATTTAATTATGTCTCAGAAAACCATCCATAAATGATAACATCTTGTATCCTACTATGGAATCCATAATAATAGCTATGTTTGGTAATGGAAAATCATATTTAGAATAAGATTTATTTAAATATTAGTAATTTTTACAACATCTAATATCTCAATTAGGCTTTGTCACTGGTATGATATTATAAAACCACTTAGGATAATTGACAATATGAATGAATCCAACATCCAAAAGTTGTTCAACTTCACTTTTGATTAACAAAACAACTTTTGGATGCATTTTCCTTATTTTTTACTTAACTGGTTTGACATCTAGATATAAGAAAATATTGTGCCTAGACATTTTGGGGTCAATTTTAGGCATGTATTTATATTCCCATGCAAATAATTTATAATAATCATATAAAACTTGTCGAAGAGAACTAACTTCATCATTTTTAACATGAAATCTATTGGTACTAGCCATGGGTCCTTTTTGGTGCCAAAATGAAACTCAACGGTTTCCTCACTAAGTAATTTTGGTCAATCCTCTACATATAGAGTGGTAGGAATAACATTAGGACCATATAATTATGTTTTAAGGATAAAATCATCACTTTCACAAAAATATATGTATGCATTGGTTTCATAAGGAAATATTTTCTTATGATGGAAGGAAGGAAGACCCTCATATGCACCTAGATATTCCAAAAATGACTCATCATTTAAAAATTCATCCAATGTTAATTTTATAGTGAGATTATGTTATCAATGAGTTTTGGATATACTAGTGATAACTAAGAAGCATGATTGACTTAATTATTATGTTCAAAGTGCCTAAGCATGAAAGATATGAATTTATGAGGACACTTAGCTTGATTAAGTCCATGAGAAGTGGTCTTATCTTTATATATAAGAGTTACTTTCTCTTAATTTATAAGCGTTTTAATAGGGAAAACAATACCTTGAGTATGCTTGTTTAACCTTTTTCCAATGGTATATTGATATTTTTGTAAGTAATTAAATCCAAAACCATATTGATTGAAGTTGATTGGGGATCCATCTAAATGTGATAAAAATGAGGTTAAATCAATAAGTGAATTAGATGGTGATACTTTGACAGAATAAGGTCACATATATGGAACATAAGTATTATGGGATGCACCATTGAATGACATTTGAAAAGATATTGGTATAAAGGACACACAAACACACACAGACACAGACACAGACACACACACACACACACACACACACACACACACACACACACACACACACACACACACACACACACACACACACACACACACACACACACACACACACACACACACACACACACACACACACACACACACACACACACACACACACACACACACACACATCCTTGATAAATAAATTTAAGACATGTATGTAATTTAGAATGAATGGCATTCATGTCACAAATCCAAGTTGGACCTAAAAAAACGCTGTAATTAAGATTGTTAGGCATAAATTGACAAACAATAAAAAGAGTGCATGGGACCAAAATAATATTCAATGTAATTTACTGAAGTATGGCATAAAATGTTGTTGAATTCATGAATATTCATATTTGAATGAGTTAAATCTTTTATTATTATGTCTAGTAAATTTAGGAAGTTTGGATGTTACAAATATTTAATCTAGATCCATTATCGACAAGTACCCTTTTGACCATCTTATTTTGTACAAATATTTAAATATACAAGGGTAAATATTGATCAATAATGTGATTTGGGGGAAGATCCTTATTTTCAAATTAAATACTTTCTTTTATCCATCATATAGTATTAATAATAGAATTTACATAAGGAGGTTTAACATTGTTAGGTAAAAGTGTATTATTTAATGCTTCATATAATATATCTTTGAGATGGGCATTATTTTCTATCTTAGGTCAATTAAAGAATAATTGTGTTAGATTTTATCCAATGTTGAAGGCTATTTTTTTTCAGTCCCAAGAATTTATATAAATTTGAAAGAAATACGAGGACAAAAATTGAACAAACAACAAACACGTGTTCTAAAAATAATGAGTTCATTATAATGTTTAACCCTTTTAAATTTAAGATGAATTAAAATAATGGAATGAAACTATTAAACTTAGAATGATGATGTATACTGGTATGATATTAAAATAAAATAAAGTATGTTACAAAATTTAAATAAATATGAAACTTGCTAAAAATACTAAATAGGCCTAAGGATGTGAAAACCTCCCTAAAACATATCAAATGCTAATTATGTAGGCTTATTATAATTGAAACCATATAAAATGACCTACAAATATAGTTGTATTAGAAAACAATAATTCACAGTTTATAGGGACAAGTTTGTAGGAGGCAAATAGGGGTGCACTATGACCGCATCCTAGCTAAATGTGTGCCTAAGTTTATGATCTGGGTTTGAGTGACTGCTTGCAAGTGTTGACTGATGAATTATGTGTTTTGTGTTGCATGGAAGATCTAGGAAATATGAAAACCTTTTTTTCCTACATAATAAATAAGATGGAGATAAAACTCAAAAGGGGGGATACGGGTAAGGGGAATAACCAAGTTGGCCTAAAAAACTCCATGTAACTGAAATCTACCTATATAGCCCAAATAAGCCTCAGGTTGATGTAGTTCTCCTTTATAGAGTGATTATGTGATCCATGATTATACAATTAAATGACTATATCTATAATATTGATTTAAATGCTTGACAATAGATGCCCTTGACTTGAAATAAACAATATTCAGACTTGGCCTATGACTATTATAATGTTGTAGAATTGAAATTGGAAGAAGTAATGCTACTTTTATTAGTGTGTAATGTATTTTATAGAGAGAGATCTAGTGGGGTACAATGAGTAGCCTTGATGATTTTTTTATATGGGAATATTTGGAATAATTTCATTAATCACATTTACAAAATGTGTGGGAGAGCCATTATGAAATGTCTTGATTTTAAAAATTGACAATTGGAAAATGGGGGACAAGTCTGCATTTAGGGACAAGGCCATAGTGCATCCCTATTAGACTAGCATGTAATTGTCCCAAAAGACCATATATAATTTTGATAGGTCTGATAGGAGCCTATGGGCTAAAAAAAGATGAATGTAGATGAAATAGGGATGTCTGTATGACATTTTTAGTGCTTACAATATAGTGAAGGCTCTCTTATAGATTGCAAGTTAGAGAAATATGGAATAAACCAAGTAAGGGTAAGGATGTCAAGAGTAAACATTTTCAAGCACTTAAAGATTAAATTTATGTGTCTAAAAAATTCTTGTGCCTACACACTTGTACTAAATAAAGGTACATTTTAGAGTATATAGTTACCTTTGATTATCAAGGGAGAGGATTGAGTTATTTTATCTCATTTATGTTGGGAACATCAAAAAATAATAAAACTACATTGAACGCTAAATTTGAGCCTACACAATATGTAATTGTAACCCTCAATGGGGTTCGAGCCACTAATGTTACACATTTTCTATATTCTTATGATATTGTGGTGAACTAGGTTACATCAAAAGAGAAGTGATTTTGAATACTACACAATAATTCTTCCAAATGAATAAAAATTCATGGTTGATGTTTTGATTTTATGTGTTTTTGGGTAATGTTGGGTTTTAGTTATTGCATATATGTACAGGGATTGGGTCCCTAATTTATTATGTGTTTGAGATATTTCTAGAAAAAAATATTGATTATTATTTGTTGGGTTATACTATGAAGTTTTATTGATTTTACTCAAAGTTTATTCTCCTTAAGTTGTATCTCTTCTATAATTAATGATTATTTGATGTGAGAAAAATCAAATAAACCAAAGAAAATTAAACTTGTTTAAGCTGTTCTAGGTGATGTTTTTGTCTAGGAATCATACCTCATCTCAAAATGGGGGCATTCATATCTACATATTTTACATTAATTTTTTTCAAGTTTGAGAAAAATAATTGAGAAAAAATATTGAGTGAAAATAAAATAGAATCATAGCACCCTTTAAATCACAAAAAAACATAAGAAAATTTTATTTCAAGTCTTAGTTACTAAGACATGACATCATGGATTGTGTACCATTAGGGGTATTCATTCGTATGCTCCTATATTCAATTTATATTTTCATTTTTTCATAAAGATATATTATGACATTAACTACATTCATTGTTTTGAAAGATAAATCCAGATTTACCAATATTTATCATTTCATGTGGGAAAATTTTCCTTAAAATTCAATTGTTTCATCCGTCCTTACCTAAGTAAGTTTAGGCATGTAAAAATTCAAGTTATTATTTCACTTTGACATAAATGCAATCGCATCACATATTCACATCAAATTAATGACATTATATAGATACTTAATATGTGTACAAGGCCATTTTCGATTTGGTCTTTTCCATGTTTTAGTGAACTTGGTCCATTTTTGTATATTTAACTATTTTTGGACACAATTCCAAAGGACACACACACACACACACACACACACACACACACACACACACACACACACACACACACACACACACACACACACACACACACACACACACACACACACACACACACATATTTCTTAAAGCTATTTTTTTTGTCACCTTCCATATCTAAATCATCCATTTTATGAGTATTATCATCTACATTCTAGGCATTTTTTCTACTTGGTATAGAGTTAATGACTTGTCAAACTTGCCCCCAATCTTTTTTGGGCCCATTTACCTTGGTCTAGTTTCACACACCTTTTTATTTTTTATTTTCACATAATTCTATGGTTGAAATTTTCATGTCATGTACTAGAGATCCCTATATACACAAATAAATCCATAGTCATACCAAGTGATCAAGTATTAATTAAATTGAGAAATCTCATTAACATTTTGAGCCTCAAATTGAATTAGTCTATCCTTTAACTTTTCAAGGATCTTGTATATTGACCCTTTATTATTTATATATCATCTTTAATTCTTGTTACATCATAAATTTATACCAAAATAGTGTTTAGGTAATGTTCATGTAGTTGCATTGGATTTTTTAGGGAGATAAGGTGAAGCCCTATATCTCAATTACACTTTACTCACATACACAATAAAGATACATTAACTTTGATTCTAAGCATGTCGGATATGTAGTTGTCATATAACTTACACACTTTTTTGTTGCTAAATTTGAGGGTTAGGTAAAGAAAGAGAGATAATATAGTGCATTATACTCATCAATTATGTTCAAAAATCACACAAACCTACTCACATTAGCCTATGCACCTAACTAGAAAATTTTAGAGTCTAAAATTGATCAAGGGACCCATTTCACAATAATAAATATACATATTTTATAGACTACCAATTATATACCATAATTTTTTTTGGCATGCTAATTTTATCCAAGTACACTCAATAGTCCATATATCACACAAAGCATTATTGCTAACTGCAAAGCCTAGATTTAGTTATAGAAGTCCATTATAGTCATCAAGTGTGTTATTTTTAATCTCCGTTTGTCATTTAATTGTTTATAATTACTTGAATTTTTAAATTTTTATCATGCTTTCAATATCTAATTATAGCACACTAGGGTTATGATTTACTATTTTGGACTGTATTACTTTAGATCCCTTTTATGTGTATTGTTTTACCATTTTATTATGACATTATACTCTAGCATTAACTTTTAGGTAAAACATAAAGAATACAACCAATAAAGTGTATGATCCTTCAATATCTTTTAGAATAAATTAATCAATATTCCATCATCATGATAAAATTGTATAAATTAGGAATAAAATACTACCATGTAATGAGAATGATCTCCTTTATCATTAAAAATTGAAATATTAGAGTAATAAATCCTTTTGGAAATGGTTATATGCAATATTTTCATAAACCAATGGATTTAGAAGAATTTCATTGGAATTCACCCTACTATTTATATTTTGAAAACCTTGATAAAGAGTTTAGATTTGATGTTGTAATTCATGCAACATATGCATCATAGTAGCAATCAATTTCATGAATTCAAATTAAAATATAAGTAACATAAGTTAGAATATAACAAGGATTAGAATCATATGGAAAAACTTGAGAAGTATTGTAAGCAAGTGACAGTTGAAAAATATGAGGAATCTTAAAAACATGTTTAGAAATTAGAGTAACTTTGGAAGTATTTGAACATGTTGAAAATTATGAGGAAATTGAGAAGTAATTTGGATATATTGATAAATAATATCATTTTTCAAAGTAAGATAATTATGTAGAATAATAAACCGAACCTTACAAATAATACAAAATTTATCATTCATAGGTTTGGAAGAACATTTAGAAATGACTACATGAGTAGGAACAAGTTGCATTTTTTGAATCAAATTCCTTAGAATATGACATTGCTTAATTTGTTTAAAAAATAATTATTTAAACCTAAGATCCCAATCATCATTAAAAATACTCATACATCCATAAAATACCATATATGATGATTATTATTGATTGTAAGCCTATATTAATATTCTTTGACTAGAATATATGTTTTGAATTAAAATGCCTTTTAACACATTCATTAATTCATATATTTTCTTAGTGTTTTCCATGGTCTATTTTTTCTAAAATGTACAATACTTTCAACCATAAATTGTAGATATAGAAAATATTCTTGATCATCATATACTTCACAAGAATTATCAATTTGAAATCCATTCACAACATTATCATTCAAAAGCACATCGTTCCTATCATTTGAGACATAAACTATAGTTTTTGAGGTAACACTGGCTATCTTTTTAGATTCCTATTTTTAAAGATAGATATAAAGTTAATTAAAGAAATTTGAATGAAATTAATAGTTTCTTGATTAATCATCATTAATCCTAGTTGAAACCTTAGGCCTGATAATTTTGGTGGCATAAAATTGAAATCAAATATTGAACATACATACCATATAAACAACCTGGGGTTTGGAAAAAAATGAAAAATATATGGGGCTTGGAATCAAACACAAGGAATCTATGTTTATTATGTTAAAAAACATTTGTAAAATAATGATAAATTAGATAAAATCATATTATTCCTTAGTTGAAGCAATTAAATGTAATATCGATAAGTGAACACTAATTTGAAACACAAATACAAAGTTATTTTTAATTAATCTAAATTAACAAATGTAAAACAATAATATAAAATCAATTAATTAGTCCAAATATAGAATTAGGGAAAACAAACAAAATTAAGGATTACATATTTTTTCAAAGTCATCTCATGATAGCCATGTTAAAATGTGACAATAGAGATACATGTTTAGGAGTGGACACAAATTTGATGATGAATAAAGAAATATCCAAAGAGCATCTTCTCCTCTCCTTAATGTGAAAAGTGTTGGGGATTATCTATAAAAATAATGTAGAAAAGCCAAAGTTGATTTGGTGGTATTACACTCTATTAACATCAATATCTAAAAATATTGATCAATTTTATACGACTTGACAACAACCACCTAAAAATATATATTATTATTTCCATAATTTGGAAACAATGTCTAAAAACTTAAGGGGTATTTTTTTGGGGCTTATGGTAAACTAGATGTAGCAATACTAGCTTGATATTTTTTAGGCCTGTATATAATAATAATATAAAAAAACATACCTAACTATTTAGAATAGTTCTAATATCATGCTATAAACTAGTGGCATGTGGTGTATGTGTATCATAAAGTTATGTGGTTCAATGAATTTTATAAAGATTTTTTGATTTCTTCTAGAATATTTGTAAGTACATAATAGATACCTGTGAATGATATATTGATGTTGTGTGTTTATATGAACTATAATGCTTGTTTATTTATAGACAAATTGAATTTAAATTACAACTCTATTAGTGCTCGAACTGATATCCAATAATTTAAAAAGATACAAATATTGAACAATGGTCATATAATTAAAAGCTATTAGGGACACATTAATGAGCTAAAGATCATCTAATGGTACTTGCATTATACATAGTGTTGAGATGCTAAATATATAGACCCTAAGGTGGAGGGAAAGAGGTAGTATAAAGAAAATGATGCCTAATGGGTGCTATGATAAGGTAGGGGGCCATTAAAAATATTTTTTTAAATAAAATAAGGGAATAGGGGCCCTTACCCTGAGGTCAAAAAGGATCTATCTGGAAGATAATACCAAGAAAGAGAAAAAATCCTCTAGGAGAGTTGGAGGAGATGGGTAGAAAGCTAAAAAGACAACAAACTAGAAAACCAAAAATCTAACCACAATATAAAAGACCAAAGAAACTAAATCTCAAAATTTTCACAACCCAAAATAGTCATGGAGTGCATGAGGGAAGCCCCACCAAGGAACCACTCCTGAAAAGTAGGAAAATGCCATCCCTAAAAGCCAAGGTATATAAGAAACTAAATAAACATCAAGAATTTAACCAAGATCACAAATCTAAAAAAATAGTGACAAGAGAACCCAAGACAAAATTCAAGGCTTATCCAATTATCCCAAACTAAAATTATCCAAGGAGCTATAACTGGGGGAAGACTAATGACATCAATAAATACACCAAAAACTAGACTAGTTATACCCATAAAAACAACTTGAATAGAATGGAAGATTTTAGTAGGGCCAATATTTTTAAATTAGTTATTTATAATCTTCCCAAGGAGAGGGGTTTCACAATATCAATCTTCATTAGGAGCATGGTGAAGAGCTCATCTACCATTGATCCAATCTTCTCTATTTAACAATGTTGATATTAAAAATAGAACCACCTTCCACTAATAATTTCATGAAATTTAAATTAATAACAATTCTCAAACCTCTGAGAAGAGCTAGAGCTTCAAATAAATTATTTGAAGATGAAGGAATGTTGAAGGTAAAACATGAGAGCACCTGTCCTTGATCATCTCTAAAGATTATTCCACCTCTAAAAGACTTGGGGTTGCCTTTAGATGCCCCATCAAAATTTATGTTGACAAAACTATTGCTCAGAGGCTTCCAACTAGCCAAAAGACTTTTATTAGTTTGAGGATGGGAGATGCACTTATTTTCCAATAAATTACATTTCAAGAGAATATGATGATCCTCTTTGATGATTTTATTTTTATGAGGTGACAATTTAGCCTTACAAACCTCTTCAAAGAACACCTTAATTTTAAGAGTGAGGAGTGATGAGCCCATAACATAACTCATTATATCCAAGTAATTACCTAATTCCCTCCTAAAACCCGTCTTTTTATGTGGATTTAAGTGTACATAATAGAACTCATTATTAATTCAAAGTAGAAAATGAGTATTTTACCTTAGTTATTATGTGTAAGTTTTTGTTACCTGTTTAAACCACATTTTTATACCATTTTCATGGTAAAGACACTAATTTTATATGTACATATCATAATAATGTATTATGTTCAAAGATAGTTTTTTTTGGCAGTAGAAGACTCCTAAGGACCATTCTAGACTAGCTTTGAAGGTCACCAGTTTAGCTTTGAAGATGACTAGTCTAGCTCCAAAGATGCCTAGTCTAACTTTGAATATTCCAAAATTACTTCAAAAGAATTAAAAAAATATTGAAAAAGAACACATGAGGATCTTACATTGATGCAAGGATGTACATGCTTTATAATAATTAGTCTAGTATGTTTTTGGGAATAATTCTAATAGCTATATATAGACATTCCAAAAATAGTAGTATCTATTTTTAGCCATGGTATTTATATAGGTTTTATTATGAGTGATTATAAATATTATGATTTTATCTACTAATAGAATGAATGTCAAATAAAAAATAAGTTACACCTGGTAGCAGACATGGGATCACGTATGAAACATAATCCAACCCTTTCCACTGGTTTTCCTTAAAATGTGGAAAGGATGTTGTTATGATGTTATTTTGGAATAAAAAAGATCCTAGTTAGATTTGATATTGTTAGGTTGTTACATATTTTTAATTATCTATTATAAATTTTTTATGATATATAAACAATTTCCCTTTGGGAAGAAAAGAAGAGAGATAAGGTATTAAGGATTGAATAGTTTGAACTCCACTATTTTTAATATTGTAAGTATTTTCTAGAAATAATGATAAATTGATTTAAAAAAGTTTATAAAAATATAATAATGTTATAATCCTGTTCTAAGGGAGATCAAGGCCCACTCAACCAAATAAGTAAGACCTATTTCAATATTTATATGTTTATTTTGTATTGTTATGTGTCTTAAAGCTTGTCATCCATTCTCTTATGCAAAGTACTATGCTATGTGTTTCACCTATAGGACTATGTGTGTTTCAAATCATTTCCATTTCCAAAAAATATATTGTTTGTGTGTTTCTATTTCATGAAATTTACATCTATACAAATAGACTAAAAGTGTGTTTACTTTAATACAATTTTAATTCCAACAAGTGTGTTTCCCTTCCAAGTAGTTTCAATTCAATAAGTGTTTAAAAGTTATAGATTAGATTTTAATTCAAGTAAGTATATTATAAATTTAGAATTAAATGATTCAAAATTAACATCAAATTCACAAATCGTAGTCATCATTTTTCATACCTTACTATCGACTATCATTGGACACTGCCCAGATTGACATGACACATTATCTAAATGAAGAGGACACCATGAACCTCATCATATTTGGCATAATTTATGGGGATTTTATAGGTGTCAATAGGGTATAAAATATTAAACTAATATTTTATTAATAAATAATTCTCTTAAATCAAAGAAATTTATGAATAGAAAAAGAGATTCAAAGGGAATATATGTTCATAAGAAACCCCAACAAAGCACAAGTACTAGTTGGTCACAAGAATAAAGTGTATTAAAAGACCTTATGGGAAAATAACTTTAGACTATTGAGGAGGAACCATTTTTAGCCTCACTTGAACTTTTATAACATTCTATAGAGGTAGGTGCATCCTTCTAAAAGAAACAATCTAGACTGAAAAATATTGTAAAACTAGAGTATCAAATCTCAATTAATTAGCCTTATAGCCACTTATAATGATTCAACACATCTCAAGAGAAACCTTTACACCATATAATGGGAATAAATGAGACATAATTGGAAACATAGTAAATCCAAAAAATAGGGTTAAGGCAGGTAGAGCTGAACCAATAGGGAGAACCTTTACCTATCCTATTATTCTAGATTCAAATGAAAATGCTCAAATGAAAACACATTCTCATCTATATTTCCTAATTTCATGGAAATGTTAATATAATATATTAAACAATTCTTATTTTAATTCAAGTTGTTATGTCAAACCTATGATTACAAGTCTAACAATCAAAATTTGAAATTGTTTCCTTCAACACTCAAGGATTAAAATATGAGGTGGTTTATGGGATTAAAAACAAAGTTATACATGGGATGAAATATAAAATGGATTATTGGATAAATATTTAATTTTTTATAGCTTACAAGATAGAAAATAATAATTCTTCCATATAAAACAAAAAGAAGATGGAAATATGGAAGACTATCTTGATCATTTCTTTTTTGTACTTAGAAGGTGTGGATATGAATTAGATGAGGAAGTAAGAAAAACAATTTTATTGAATGGATTGGATGATGATGTTCATTAATCCTTAAACCTTATGGAAAGAGGAAACATAAATAAGCTTGGTTTCAATGAAATTTCTAAACTATGCAAGAACTAATCAATAACAAGGGCTAGAATTAGGAAGCTAAAAACATGGAAAATAAACAATGATGTAGGAAAACTCTTGGACGAATATTCAAATCTTAAAATAGACATTTTGGTTCAATTAAATTTCATGTTAGATGGATTATAAGAAAAATCTAATTCCACTACTAAATCTTTAGCTATGTATTGTCCAAAATGTAGGTTGAAACATGCACTCTAAGACTGCTCTCTTGACATGACATATATGTGTGGTATTTGTAATGAGAATATCCACGACAAAAATAATTGAATCCTCCTTCCTATCCTTAAGAATCACATGAAAAAAATTACCCAACTAGTTAAATAGCTCAAATATATACAAATATAAGAGAAAAAATTATCTTATATTAAAATCCAAATCATTTTGTTCCTAGATCTCCTTCCAATCCATGGATGATGCCATAGGATAGACCAACAAATCCACAAACATGGGGATCACCAAATTGGTCTCTAAAATAATGGAAATCACCATAGACATGGGTAATACAATAAACCTAACAACCATGGATTCCACAAAAAAATCAACAATGGTTACCCCAATAGTCATTCAATCAACAAAATAGGTTTCTACCCCAATAGGTGTTGATGTATGATTCTACTAGCCAACCCCAACAAACTGAACATGTAAATAAACCTAAATTACCTACACAACCATCCATAATAATAAAGAAGGACCTATTATTTATATAATAAAAAAATAAGGAACTACATGAGTAAATTCCATAGATTGTAGTAATGTTCAGTTACATTAATGAAAAATGTTGACTAGTCCTTCTCCACTCACCATCACATAAATCCCTAATAAAAAATAAATTTAAAACATTCCCAATGAGCACGTAAAGGAATAAGAGGACATTTAGGAGACAAAATAACCTCAAAAAAATACTGTTCATAATGCTCCACTAATTGTTTTTCCAAAAATACTTAAAGAAATAAAAGTGAATTTGACTTAGTCCAAGAATTAAGAAAAATAAACATAGCGATACCATTGCTGCAATCCATAAGAGATATCCCTAAGCTTAATAAAATAATCAAAGGTTTTTGTGTCAAAACTCCAAAAATTAGTAAGTATCACAAAGCCATACAAGTAGATGGTAAGATTACTGACCTATTAGTAGGTAAATTTACTTCTACCAAAGTATGAAAACCCTAGAAGTATACTCATCAATGTAGCTATAGGAAAGAAGGAAATACCCAACATATTAGTGGAATTAAGAGCTGATATCAATGTCATGACATCAAAAATATTATAATCACTCTCCTTAGCTAGGGTAAAACTAAATACCATAGTCCTACAGATGTTTGACCAATCCATTGCCAAACCATAAGATGGTTATAGAAGATGTCTCAGTAATGGTAGAGTCTTGGGAATACCTTATACATTTTATGATACTCCAACCAAAGAGTAAAAAATTGGGTTATCCATTGATCCTAGGAAGGCCATGGCTAGATACAATTACAACACTCATAGATTATAGGTTTGGATATATGACAATCTCTAATGGATTAAAAGCAAATAAATATCCTTATATCCACCTATAAAACCATATCCAAATTTCTCAAATAATTTATGGGTAGATGAAACTTATAAAATTGGAAATGGTATTTATTATTTGGAAATGGTGGCAGTTAAAAACCATGCAAGCGAGTTAGAGGAAGATTTAATAGGTTATATGGAAGAAGATAGTCTAACTCTAGAGATGCTCAGTCTGGTTCTAGAGACAATCAGTCTGGCTCTGGAGATGCCCATTATAGATCTAAAGATCAATAGATTAGAGATAAAAAATATAACAACATTTTTAAAAGTTTATCAAAACTTATTTAAGGACACTCATGTTTAAATATATAATCACATACCTCTCTATTAGAGTGTTGTTAACTAGGCACAAAATATTCATGAATCTTTTCTTTCAACTTTATGTTTCACATTAATAGCTATGATTTTAGAAGAAGATTCTTTATTAAAAGAAATAACTATCTTCCACTTATTAAAATTTTATCCTTGTACCTTAAACTCTCTCATGAGTGAATTTAGGTAAGTTACTTCAATCTATTTAGGGACAAAATAAATTGAAACAAAGTCAGGCAAAATGCCAACATAAATAGTTGGTTAATTGATGAACGTGAGACCAAGGTATTTGATGTACTAAAGAGTCATATTAAATATTTTTTTGAGAATATAATGACATGAAATATATCCATCCAAGTGTATGCACCCATCACATAAGCACTGAAAACATTAAACCATTTAGACAAATCCAAATAAGGATATATCTGACACTAAAAGACATGGCCAAAATTAAAATAGAAAAATTATTATAGGTAAGATTCATCATTATATAATATCAGATAGTCAATGAGTCTCACCACTAGTAATAGTACCTAAAAAACATGAAATAGATTACAAGGAACTTAACATAGCAACTATGGAAGATTACTTTCCCTTGCCCTTTATAGACTAAGTTTTAGACAATCTAGCTAGAAAGAAGTATTTTTCCTTCTTGGATTGATTCAATGGGTATAATTAAATAAGAGTAATTCCTAAAGACTAGGATAAAATTACTTTCACATGTCCTTTAGAGATGTTTGCATATAATATTTTACCGTTTGGATTATGCAATGCACTAGCCACCTTTCAAAGAGTGATCATCACTACATATCCTGATCTTATTAAAGAGTGTGTTGAGGTATAAATGGATGGTTTTATAGTGCATGGGGACTATTTTGATGAAAACTTAACCAATCTAGATAAATTGTTGATCAGGTGTGAACAATATCAATTATCCTTAAGTCATGAGAAGTGTTTGATGATGGTAGATCAAGGAGTTATCTTAGGACATCATATCTCATCCCAAGGAATATAGGTTGATCCTAAAAAGTATGAAGTCATTTCATAGTTTTTTGCACTAAAAAATATGATAGATATCAAATTTTTAGGTCATGTAGGATATTATAGGTGTTTTGTTGAGGATTTCAGTAATATTTTTTTCACCTATGTTTTCATTGCTCACCAAGGATGGTGAATATGTATGGAATAATAAATGTTAGTAGTAATTTTAGACAATAAAGGAAAAAATAATTTCTACTCTAGTCTTGATAGGTCCCAATTGGGAGAAGCCCTTTCATAAACACACAAATGCCTCTAACAATGCTATGGGGGTGGTTATTGGGTACAAAGATGAATAAGGTAAGATATATGATATATATTATATTAGTAATAATTTAACTCCTAATAAAATAAATTATACCACTAATAAAAATGATTTATTGGATATCATTTATGCTATGAACAAATTCTATCATTACATCACTGAATACAAAATATTCATTTATATAGATCATTCAACCATAAGACATATAATGAAAAAACCAGTGGTATGGGGTAGGATCATTAGATGGTTACTACTATTTCAATAATTTGATATAATAATCATTAATAAACTAGGAAAAGCTAATGTAGTTTCTAACTTCTTATCAAGATTGAATGTTTTGGGAGAAGATTAGCCAATGGAGGTTAATTTTCCAAATGGATAGATGTTTACAATTTCAACTCACTCTCCATGGTTTGTTGATATGGCTAATATTATAACCACAATGAATTTTATTTATTATTTAAATCTTAAATAATAGAAACATTTGATTAGAAATAATGCTAACTATAAATAGTTTAATGGTGTATTTTTTAAATGTGGACCTGATTGGGTATTTTGTAGGTGTGTATAATAAGATGAGATATATGACATGTTGAGAGATTTCCATGATGAGATAGGAGGAGATTATTATTCAACAAAAATAGTTATTAAAAAGATCCTTGGGGTTGGATACTATTGGCCTTCACTTCACATGAATATGAAAAATTATGTTTGGTAATGTGATCCTTGCCAAAGGATGGGGAAGCTTACACTATCTATTAAAATTCCTCTCCATAATAAATTAGTTTTATGACCCTTTGAGAGATTGGGGATAGATTCCATTGGACCCATTGATCCACCATCTCAAAGAAAGGATTAAATCTTAGTATGTACTGATCATGTCACCAAAAGAGCAAAATTTGAGGCCTTATCACTTGATTATGATGAAAAGGTTGTTGATTTCTTGTATTAAATGATACTACAATGTTTTTCAGCACTAAGAGAATTTTTTTTGGATCAAGGATATCAATTTACATCTAATATGATCAAATCATTCATAAAAGACTAACAGATCATCCACATAAAGTCATAAATTTACCATACTTAAACCAATGGTCAAGTTGAATTCACCAAGAGAGAATTATAAAATACCTTGATTAAGATAGTAGACATCAACAAAAAAATATTGGGCAAGTAAGATACTTGAAATAGTTTGGGCTTACCACATAACACATAAGTCTAATGCAAGGATTTCTCAATATGAACTTGTATATGGGAAAAAAATAATTACTTCTAATAGAGTTTGAAATATAGACATTAAGGATAGCAATGGAGATAGACATGGACTTGGTAAAAGCACAAAAAGAAATAATTTTTCAATTGCATGAACTAGATGAGATGAGACTTTAAGCATTGCATCAAACTGAGCTTCTTAAATATAAAAGGAAGGCATGGGATGACTATCACATTGAGAAAATGAAATTCAACTAAGGATGTTAGGATTTATTATTTGATTAAAAGTACCAAAATTTCAAATATAAACTCCACAATAAATGGTTAGGTCCTTACCAAGTTATAAATATTTTTGACAATGGATCTATTTAGTTACTACCAATTGATGGCAAAAAAAAGACAATTTTAGTAAATGGGCAAAAATTAAGAATATATCATCAACCTCATAGAAAGGAAGAATTCTACAAGCATATTCAATCTCAAGAAGAATTTGGTTATATGGAAGAACCTTGTTCTTCCATCATAACCAAAGGATAAGATTTTGAGTCTAATAAAGGAAGAGGATTGAAAACAAGTAAATGAAAATACTCTTCCTAAAAAGGTTAAAAATAAAATTAAAAATTAAAAAATTAAATAAAAATTAAAAAATTAAAAAAATAAAAAAGAGTGAAAAAGTTGGAAAATAATAAATGATATATTTTTCAAGGACAAAGCAATAAAAATCAGTACTCTTAATTAACTTGTGTATGTTTCTCATACTAGGACATATGGATGAACCAGAAACAAGGATAACCATACGTAATTAAAAGTACTTATATTTTATTTTTCTATGAGTAGGATTAATTTAGAGTATTAAGTGTCATTTAATATGCTCTTGGTCTCCTAGAAAAATGGTCTTTAAAAGGTTTTTTTCCCAAAAAATGAAGAAAAATGGCATATTGTTAAAACATGTTTTAAAAAATCTAACACATCATTAGAAGAACATGATGTCATCATGATGTTTCACTCAAAGGTATCCATAAGAAAAGGTGCTTGTAAGGATCATCATGACAATGACTACTTGTGGCATGAAGGACAAGTCATAATGATAAATAAAGGAAAGAATGATGACAAAATTAACATGAAGAAGGAAAGATAAGATAGATTTAAGTCACCTAAAAATTTTCCACTTGCTAAAATAATTATTTCATTTTCTTAAAGATGTCTAATCTCATAATAGACTCAACTTCAGGATATTTCAAGATCCAAGAAAATAATTATTGGCTTTTCAAACTTGCACCTTTTCCATTTCTCAAGATAATTATGTTCACTATTGATTTCCAAAATAATATCACTTGTTTCTAAACCCTACTAATTACACTCTCAATTGTATACCGAGGGTTCTTCATAACCTTGAGGATCTTTGACAACCTTTGCATATGGGGCATCAAAATAAATTTGAACCTGAATCAGTATAGATCTTATTTTAATATGAAGCTATGGGTAAGGTATTTGAAGAAGCAAGTTAGTTATATTTTCTCAAGGAATTTCATGGATATGATGATAAAATATTAGAAGAGTTAGTCACAAACCTAAAAGGGGATAATTCGAAGCTGAAAAGGATGAAGATTTCACTTAGCAGCTATGTTATCAACCAACTATATAGGATTATTGAGACATGGATGAAAATATTAGGTAAATATTCATTTAAGAACCTAATTCAAATATTTCATGAGGAAGGGGAGCTCATGCCTAAATTAATCATAAGTCCACAAGGGGTCACCTAGGAAAATAAGAGAGAGTCTTCCATAACCTTACAAGATCATAGCCTATTGGGCCATCAAGTTTTTCACATGTGATAGATAATATGGCTCATTAGGAGGAGATGCCATGAAGATTGTGAATCACCTCAAACATGGACAAGATAAACATGAGTGGATAATAAACATGCCTTACTTTATTTATGCTACCATATAGGTTATTATAGATAGATATGTTTAGGGTGTAGCATATATTAGACACTATGGGTTAATACAATTGATATGCAAACACCATTTCTTAAAGTATTAGATGGAGAAGCTAATTGAGAGGAACTATTATAAGACAAGTTGAAGATAAAGACCCAGGTAAAGATAATACCATTTTATTCTTCACTTACACCCAAATTTGGATTAAGATAATAAAATATAAGTGAGAGACATCTCAAAAACCAAAAAATAAGAGGAAACATAGAACAAGGAATTATGAAGCTACCTTTGAGGAATCTCTTGAGCCCATTATTGAAAATATACCTATCATGGAGATATTAGATATTGATGAAGAAGATCTAGAGATATCTTATCCTAGGGTCTTTAGAAGAAGTGTGAGAAGGACAAAGACTTCAATTGAGGAGTCAACATCAAAAATTCTACCACAAAAATAATAAGACTCATCCTTTCTAAAGAGGATGATATTGATAAAAGATAATGCGCTATGGAAATACTTGGAAGCCTTAATCAAGAACAACCTGTTAAAGCTTTTGAAGGCTTGGAGGAGATTGTAGAAGAATGGGTTATAGAGGAGCCATCCATAGGTATAAAGGAGGTTGCATCCATGGAAAAGGAGTTTATATATTAGAAATTAGTAGAAAATTTATTTCAACCCTCTTCATCTAAGACACTATTGGACAAAGGAAAAAATCTAATCATAGAAGAAGAGGAACAACCTTTTAGTCATTATGAGGAAGAGTAGATGTAACAAGCCATGGCATTGTCAAGATCAAAATAAACCATGAGACAATGAGTGGAGGAAATAACATTCCTCAATTAAAAATTGAAAGGTAAGGAAGAAACTATTTCTTATTTACAACAAGAGTTAGAAGAAACTAAAAACTAGTCCCTTAGTCAAGATAGTGCAATAGATTATTTCAAATAAAAGACACAAACACTTATAGACCAAGTAGAACATGGTGTGTAAACCCATTTTTCTTATAATGACATCATGTCTACTTGAGAGTGAACTTGTCAAACCCTAAGGGAGGTTAGTTCAAAAATAAAAAGTTAAAGAGTGTTCTTGAGGAATGAAGGAACTAAAAGGAAAAGGAAAAATCCATATTACACACAACCTATAAACTAGGAGAGAAGTTTCTTTCATGTAAAAGACTTGCCTCTAAGTATGGCCTCTTTCAAAAAAATAATTTTATAGATGGTATTTTTTGATAATTTCATGTGAGTTGCCTCATGACTTACAATATGACAAAGAATTAATGGATGTCTATCAGGATAGAAAAAGATATTTTATATAAAGTTTATTTGCGTAACTTTTTCTTAGGACACATCCTCTTTATTTATTTATTTATGGGTGAAGCTTAGCTTAATGATTTCACCTCTACATTAAAAAATAAGATTGCATGGAGGAATAAGACATAATAACATTTTATGTAAGTCAAAACTATTAGGATATACATGAGGTTTGAGTTCCCTAATCTAGACAAACAAACCAAAGTTTTCTAAAATAGTTTATAAAATCTAATGATTATGGAACATTTTCCAAATACCCTAAGAAAATGCATTTATAATTTTGAGGAGTAAGATCAAAACCATTTTAGTACAACCCTTGATAGCAATGATCAGAGGTGGGATATATTGAATGTCCCCTTGAAGAGAAAAGAGGTCATTTCTCCTAATAATATCAAATGGTTTCTTAGAAAAGCCAAATATATTATAGAATTGATATAATAGTTTGGATATACATATGGGTAATAATGGATTGGAGTGAAGTATAGACCACCATTGATACTCAAAATGGTTATGTATTCATAAATGAATACAATAACTCAAGGAGAAAAATAATTTGAAAGATGGAAGACCTGGGTCAGATTATATAAATGTTACACCAACCCAACATAACTTCACTGGGATAAATACTTTGACACTTACGATTATAAAAAGAAATTAGGAGATACTATGTCTAACAATGAACATATGAGACCTTAGCTTGCAAGAGGAGTTGAAATAAGTGAAGTGTGGTGGAAATGATGAGCCCATAAAATGGATCATTATATCAAAGTAATTACCTCACACTTCCCCTAAAAGTCTTCTTTTTAAGTGGATTTAGATGTGCATAATATAACTCATTATTAATTTAAAGTAGAAAATGAGTATTTTACCTTAGTTATTCTATGTAATTTATTATTATCTATTTAAACCACTTTGTCCAAATATTTACATGAAAAAGACATCAATTTTATATCTATAGTAATAAGAATGTACTATAGTCAAAGATAGCATTTTTGGGTAACAAAATACTCCAAAGGACTAGTCCAGACTAGTTTTGAAGATCACAAATCTAGCTATAAAGATCACAAGTTTGGCTCTAACGATGCCCAATTTGGCTCTGAAGATGCCAAGACTAGTTTTAAAGAATTCTAAAAATATTGAAAAAGTAGTACTTAGGATTGTACATTGATGTAAGCACGTACATGCTTGATAAGAAGCAATCTAGTATATTTTTGGGAACAATTCTAAAAACTATATATAGATTTTTTGAAAATAGTAGTATCTATTTTTATCCATGGTATTTATAATTTTTTATTATTATGAGTGACTATAAATATTATGTTTTAATATACTATAATAATGAAGGTCAAATACTATAAACTTCAAAAGAAGTTGTACCTGACAACAGACATGGAATCACATGTGAAACATAATCCATCCCTTTCCACAAAATTTCATTAAAACATGGAAAAGATATTGTTATAATATTATTTAGGAATAATTAAGATCCTATTTAGATTTGATCTTGTTTGATTATTATCTATTTTGAATCAGTTATTGTAAAAACATTGTGATATATAAATAACATCCCTTTGGGAAGGAAAAGAGAGAGATAGAGTATTAAGGATTGAATAGTTTGAACATCACTATTTTAAATATTGTAAATGATTTATAGAAGTAATAAGAAATTGATTTCATGAAATTTATATAAATTTAATAGTTTTCTAATCCTATCTTGAGGGAGATCAAGGGCCCACTCAACCAAAGAAGTATGATCTATTTTGGTATGTATATGTTTATTTCATACTGTTGTGTGTCTTAAAAGTTTGTCAGCCATTCTCTTATGTAAATTATCATGCTATGTGTTTTACTTACATGATTTTGTGTTTCAAAGCATATCTATTTCCAAAAAATAGATTAGTTGTGTGTTTATATTTCATGCAATTTACATTTTTACAAATAGACTAAAAGTGTGTTTACTTTAATGCAATTTCAATTCTAGCAAGTGTGTTTCCATTCCAAGTAGTTTAAATTTTGTAAGTGTGTTTGATTTTAAAATTTATAGATTATATTTTAATTCAAACAAGTGGATTATAGCTTTAGAAGTAAATTATCCACAACTCAAATCAAATAAACAACTTTTATTCATCATTTTGCATTCCTTACTACTGATTGTTGTTGGACACCACCCAAATTGACATGACATATTCATCTAAAAAGAGGACATAGTGACCCTCATCAATAGGTTATTAAAGAATCTATTATATTTTTTTCATAAGCTCTAAATGAATAGATATGGGGTCATATCCCAAATACTTCTAATTTGATCCCCTCCTTCTTTTGTCTAGTTAATCAAAGGTTCTTGAATAGAACCAACTGCTACCAAATTATTTAGGGAAAAGAGAAATGATGGAGAACATGGTTTGGGGGTTTTAGATTTATCATTATAGCAGATGCACCAGGAAGGTCTTTGAAAACTAATACTTTATGGTCTATCCTAGAAAAGAGATTTCTTCTTCACAATGAACCCCATATTTATGTTACATTTTGAAGTCCCCAAGCGACCCAAATTTTTTTCATAGGCCTTAAAGGTGTATTAATATGAGATATTAACTTATTGTAGTCTTATTCATTTAAACGTCTACAGAAGGATCTCCAGTCCATTTTAAGCCATTAATCTACACTAAACTATTGATACGGTTAGAGTTCAGGGAAAATTAGAAAGAAGTAAGAAGATTAGTGGAATGGATGGTTACAACAAGACTTAGATTTTTTCCATATTCTCTCAGGGCTCCATACACTTTGAATTTCAACCTAATAATTACAAACAAGTGCTCTCCATAAGTTTGAAACATACTCTTCTAAAATGTTGAAGGAAGGATGATTGTAGAGAGGACCCACACTTGACCACACATCCTTCCAGAAGTTAACATATATACCATTTTTAATATCACAACAAAGGGAGTTTGAGATAAGGTTTCAAGATTTCCCAAGGAATTTCTAGATATGAGATCCATACATCGAATAATATATAATATACATAAAAGCTAAATCATCTACATTATCAAGATACTTCTTCAGAGAAATATGCTCCAAGTGCTATATTTATCCTGGTAGATTCTCCATATTTTTTTTGCTTCCAAAACTTCATCCATCTTGAAATTTTTTTTGAGTCTAGCCCTACCTTTAGATTTAGGCAAGCAAAAGTTGATAAATACTTTAATACTACCTAACTTGGACCCATAATCAAGAAGTATATGTAAAATCATACAATTTAATGACTAATAAATGCCTTGGACAATTTTTAGGTGTCTATACTGTAATGGAAAATATATTTCTAAAAAAAAAATTGTTATCATGAAAAGAATGAAACATCTCACATCATTATAATAATAATAAAAAAATGACATTAATGCCCTTATGTGATAACTCACGTGTAATTACAAATCTTGTGCAAATCTGCATCATTTATTCTTAAAGGAATGTATATGAATGTATTTGTAATAGAACATTGAATATTTATGTGTAGAAATATATATTTTTAATTTAAAAGTATTTTTTCTATTGATAATATACTAATATACATAATTAATCTTCCTCAAAAAGTGAGTGGAATGAGATCACATTCAAAAATACCATGTCAATCACATGGATTGGGCATAAAAAAATATTTATTTAAAATAAAGTTTTTTTTTAAAAATTAAACATGATTTCAATATAAAACATTTGAACATAACCAAAAACATGATAAATAGCTTATTGGCAGTAAAATGTCAAGGCACAAGAACATGAAGCCACAAGAGCAATCATCACATATGGTAGAGGTGGAGGGATCATTCGGCTTGTTACCTTAGCTATCACTAGTTGAAGATTAGTTTTATCAGGTATTGGATCACACTCGTCATTAGTCTTGTATTTAATTTTACCATCCTTTAAGTCCTATCTAGACTAAGAAAGCTATAAGGCCAACAAAGGAAACTTCCCTTGTTTTTAATCCCTTCATATGCTAGTGTTTGGGAATACAAAACCATTACCACAAAATAGGACAACACAAATGTGAGAGAGTTTGTTTGTGAATGGTACCTATCATGAGCTGCATAGTCATGGCCTTATGAAGGTCTCTATCGATAGGAATAATTTGGAGGAACCTAAATCATGATTATACATGAGCATTGCTTCAATGGTCCAATAGAGATTGAAGGTGTCCACCTCAATTTAGACCTTCTTAGCTTGAGCTTGTATCTAAAGCATAACATTAGAAATTAGTTCAATTTTTTTAGTAACAAAAAAATAATGATTAAGAGATAAATGGTTAAATATTATATTGTTCCTTTCTTTCCATAAATTGAAAATATTTTATAAACAAAAAATATATCATATTTGATGGTGATGTGTAGGTAGCATGGTTGAATCCACGAAAAACACTATTTTTTAGGAGAATAATTTTGAACAAAATTGTCAAAATAGGGTATGAATGTACTTTGAAGCTAATAGAGCATGCTTTCAAAAATAATATAGATGCTTCACTGATTTTTTAAGTGTTGAAAAAATAGGGATAAAGGATTGGCAATCAATAGAAAGACCTTGATGTAAAATACACCATAGAAAATATGCTTACTAAGGTTTAATAATTGCTTTTGAAACTTTGGTAAACCTTTAGATTCAAGTTTATGTAGATGCATGAAATTTCTATTGGGTCTTTAAAGAATCCACCTAAATGAACTAAGGAGGTTTTCTACCAATAAAAGAGTTCAATAGTTTATTTTGAAACTTTGGTAAATTTTTAGCTCCAAGTTTATATAGATGTATTAAATTTTTATTGGGTGTTTAAAGAATCCACTTAAATGAGCTAAGGAGGTTTTTTACTAGTAAAAAGGTTCAATAATTGCTTTTAAAATTTTGGTAAATCTTTAGCTCCAAGCCTATGTAGATGCATTCAATTTTCATTGTGTGTTCAAAGAATCTACTAAATGAGCTAAGGAGGTTTTCTATTAGTACAATGTTGATTCAATGTTCCAGTCCCTATCAATCCACCTCTCGATAAATGATTTCACTAGTGTTCGGTATAGCGCTTTAAATCTTAATAGATGAAGAAAGATCACTACTATTAAATTGAAAGTTGTCACAGAGAATAAGCCTAAAGAGCCAATCGCCATATTCACCATTAGAGAACTAGATGATCAATAAACATTGTACTGATGATTCTTTCGTAACTCTTGGTTTAGAAATACCTTTAACTAATTATTTGGAAGTGTAAACAGCTATGAAAATAGAATTGGGAAAAGAGTATTAAAAAAACTAATATTCCTTAAAATTTTTATAATATATTGTCAATAATAAATTAGGAAAACATGCCATATGCATTTGATATTCGTCCAAAACAAAATAATATCTTTCAATAATACAAACCAATAATGCAATACTGTTTCGTATTTCTTCACTTCAAATCATTAGTCGAACATAATAATTCCCTAGCCGACACTTTTACAGATAAACTTTCTACGTGAGACAATCTAGAATCTGAATTCAAGTAATATTCAATACCGCCTCATGTACAATAATCTAATTAAAAAAATAATAACCCTAATCAACAATGAACATTTCACCTAATTCATTATCCACGTCAAATCCAAATGAATGTTTGTGGCATCTTCCACCATCATTTTGTGATTATTGTTTAATAATTTAGAACATATCCACTGTCTTTATCTGTATTATTTTCTTGTTAAAAGCATTGAGTTAGTTGTCTTTGCATTGCATTTTTATTCTTCTCCAATAATTTTGGCTTGGATTCAGTACTTTGTGAAATGGATAGAATTAGAATCAAACACATCTTCCTACTTGCTGCGTTTCTTTCAGCCCTTCAAGCACTTGTTTGCAATGGGAGGAGACTGAGGATTCACACACCTCCTTTAGTATTCCACTTTCAGCATGGACTGCACAGACTTGGTAAGATCTATCTCTGTGCTTAATACTATGTCAACCATATTTATGTACATATTACATATTTTCTGGTTATTGGATGTACTTATGTACTTCTTCCATATTTTCTGATGACATGGAGATTTGGTGTGGGTTCAGATGAAGTTTATGCCAGAGATGAAAGCAATGAAGATGGAGAATATGGTTTTAATATGGAGGTATTAATAAAATATTATGAGGACTATGAGTTTGCTGCAGAGGAAGAGGAGAGAAGCCATAAGTTTTATCATCATCCTGCTGATAAACTTTTGCATATAAACAAGGAAGATGGAGAAATGTCTTATATACTCGCTGGTTACCAATGGTTTCAATGTAAATGTTAACAGATGGCTGCCCTTTCATTTTAACACGCTTTCTTTTTACAAGATTGCGGTAAACCGGCCGGTAGTGTTGCTGAGCAAAATTTATTGAGTGTTATCAAGTATTAATTTTGAATTATTCTTCAAAATTTAGTTGTAGAAGTTTTTATTCTCTCCCTTTGCTCTGCAAAATCTGTTTGGTTTGTTCTGCAAAATCTGTTTGGTTTGGTCTTTTACAAATCCTTCAATGTAATCCAAAACTATCTAATTGAGAGGTAATGTATTTGTAATATCCTCCACAATATTGTCATAGCAAACGTCAATAAATAGGCAAGCATTAAATTTACCTGAGTATGTGCAGTACAACACTACGTTAATGCAGCTAAAATCTCACTTTCTAAAATGTCCATTCAAATATTGAGTTAATGCAGCTAAAAACTTGAAACACTGGTACTAAGATGTTTACCTAGGCCAAACATCTCTTTCTTATCATGAAATGCCTAGAGGAAGAAGTCATTAAATCAAGACAATTTTAAGAATTTTAGGCAGAAAGTACGAGGGTGTAAGATGAATTAAGCTCACTAAATGAAGTCATCTCAGAGAGAAACTCTTGAAGCCCAAGCAAAAAGAAATTTAATGGAAAGAAGAAATTTATTGGAAACAAAAATATTCAAGCGGAGACTTGGCTAAGAGGAGGAGATAAGAACACTCACTTCTCTCATAACTCTGTCAAATCAAGGTGTCAACCATATCTCAGTGATTTAATCAAACGATGATCTTCTTCTCAAAAATTGTTCAAATTTAGGATCTGATGCTCCACTGCTAGAGAACATTCATCGATTGATCACAGGTCAGCAAAAATACTTTCCGATAGTCCCTTTTTCGTAGGAAGAAATCAGAAGTGCTCTCTTTCTAATGCAAAAAGATAAAGCTCCAAGCCTAGATGGCCTCTCAGCTGCCTTTTTACAGGTTTATTGTCACATTTTTTGGAAATATGTTTATCTACCAGTTGAAGAATCAAACCGGGTTTCTTGCTTTGGAGACTTTCTGCCTATTTTTTTGTGTAATGTGGTTTACAATATAATTTCTAAAGCAATATCTTTAAGGTTAAAAGCCCTGCTAACTTCTTTAATCTCCTTTGAACAAGGAAGGTTTGTCCATGGAAAGATGATCTCCCAAAAAAATTGTGATAACCTACGAAAATATTCACTACTTGAATCACACTCACAAAAAGGTATGTCAATTGCTGGTTTCTTAAAGGTTTCTCCGAAGAGTGGTATGAATGGATCTTTATCTGAATTTTAAGCATAGATAGTCCAATTCGATAAATGGAAGTCCAATAGGATTTTTTAAGGTATGTTCTAATACCAATTTGTAGAAAATGCTCGCATATAAGCAAATCTCTCACACATATTTAGAAAATGAAACATGATAATTTTTTTTATTAAAATATATGTTGCTGCAAATAAATATTTCTTTTCATTTACTCTTGGCTTTTTGAAATTTTTTTAATCCTTTCTCTACTTCTTATTATTACCAAATAACCCAATACATTAAATATTTTAATATGATGAATTATCCTTAATACATCAAACAATCTTACAACTTTAATTATTAAAAGATAAAAAATATTAAAGAAATCTACAAATATTAAATGCATAAAATGTCAAAGTTATATTTCCAACACTTCCCTTTAAACTTGTCTTTTTATATTAATGACACTCAAACTTTCTTTCATATGCTTAAAAATCTTCTTAACTAAAGATTTGTAATATTATCTACAACTTATTCTTTGGGTCTGTACAAATCTAAGTATATTTCACCATTTTTGACAAGTGATGTAAGCATAAAAAGTGGGAAGCCAATTAAAGCCTAACTTTATCTCTTGTGTTGTAGTGATTTCCACATTTGAACGACCAACCGATACATTTTGTCAAGCAATTGCATACACAAACAAATACCAAAATTACTATATGAACACACTGGATTACAGCTCTTGAGTTATGCCAAAATTTGGCTTGAACAAATAATAGCACTTGGAGGAAGCGATACACAGGTACCCTATAGTTTCACACAGAAGTTCTATCTTCAATTCTAGCATCAATACACTACTCCTAGGCCGAGAGAATAAAAAAATGACATGTAGTTATAGTATTTTTTTTAAAATATCCTTTTCTAGCATCAACCACACCCCCAAAGCATTCAATCCTTCTCCCCTTACTTCAAATGGGATCCTCTATGCTTCAAATGGAATCATCCGCGCTTCTACCAAGATACTCTTTGTCTTCCTTCCCCTGGGAGTTACCTCCAAAATGGTTACAAGAAAATTAAAAAAAGACAAAAGAAATGGAAGCCCACCTATGGGTAGATCTAGGCGATGTCTATTAGCAAAGCCAATACGAATTGGAATGCACCTATCATTTACTATACTGCCCGGTCGATAGTTTGCAAACATAGAATAGAATAAAAGTCATACGGGACCCAATTCAAGCTCTCCTTTAATGATCAGCACCTGATCGATCTTTAGAAACCAGAGACTAAATAAATTAGGAGAGAATGTTGTTGGAAACACCAACAAGCAAGACAAACTATTCGAAGACCACATCAGAGAAGGAGATAGCCAATAAACAAAGGAAAAACTCTTCATTGTCTTGAAATCCCTATTTGGACTTCAAAAGGTCCACTTACAACTGTAAAAGCACACAGAATTATTCAAGACTAGATTGGCCAATTGAAACCAAGGCATAATCGGTAATAGAAGTCTGTTTACTGCTGCTAGGTACCAATGAAACATGATTTTCCAACCCAAGATAAACAACATGAACAAGCCAAAAGAAAAAGTGGCACAACATGGAAACAAGAACAACCTGAAACACACAACCAAACCAAAATCAAAGAAAAATAAAAAATAAGCAAACCACTCTATTTTTGTGTGATACAAGATAGGTTGTTCACCATGGATGCTCTTGCATCAAACACCCACAATAGATGAAAATAACCTTTATTTGCCATTCATGAACCTATGGTGAGCTGATCTAATGATTGTATATGCTTAGAAGCCTCAGAGGCATTCATCCAAGTTACATCTTCAGTTGCTTTACCCTTCCACTTGATCAAATACTTGTAGTACTCATGGAATCGTGTCTTCTTGCAAACTCTAATGTCAAAAATAGCTTTCATTTCTTCCTTAGTTGTTGGTGGTAAATATTCCTAGTATTCAGCTGAAAAATCCATGCTATCACTTGTTTCTCATTCAACATACCAGTATAAATCAGCCACATTAAAGATAGGTGAGATACCTACTCCATCTGACAACTCTATTTCATATGCATTAACTGAGAACTTACTCAAAATACTGCAAGGTCCGATATTTTTCCATTATATCTTATTATATTCTCCTTTTAAAAACCTCTTCTTATGTACATGTGCCAACACCAAGTCCCCATATTCAAAAGTCACTTCTTTCTTATGCAAATCAACATGTTGCCTTTTTTTCAGGTTTATTGGCACATTTTTGGGAAATATGTTTATCTAGCAGTTGAAGAATCAAGGTGTTCAATAAGGATTTCAATTGTACTTTCATCTCTCATTCCAAAATTAGACCAGGTTTCTTGCTTTGGAGACTTTCTACCTAATTCTTTATGTAATGTGGTTTACAAAATAATTTATAAAGCAATTGCTTTAAGGTTAAAAGTCTTGTTAACTTCTTTAATCTCCTTTAAACATGGAAGTTTTGTCCATGGAAAGATGATCTCTAGAAAATTTGTGATAAACCATGAAATCATTCACTACCTAAATCAGACTCGCAAAAAAAGACATAACATCAATAAAGCTTATAATAGAGTCAATTAATGGTTTCTAATAAAGGTACTAGAAAAAAATGGTTTCTTCGAAGAGTGATATGAATGGATCTTCATCTGAATTTCAAGCATAGCTATTCAAATTCGATAAATGGAAGCCCAATAGGAAATTTTAAAGGCATGTTATAATACCAATTTGTAGAAAATGTTTACATACAAATTTGTAAGCAAATCTCTCACACAAATATACTCAAAAAATGAAACATGATAAAAATTTCTATTAAAATATATGCTACTGCAAACAAAAACTAATTTTACTCTTGGCTTCTTAACTTTCTTCTTTTCTCTCTCTTGACTTCCTTTCTCTACTTCTTATTGTTACCAAATGACCTCAATACATCAAATATGATAGACTATCTTTAAAATATCAAACAACCTTACAAATTTAATTATTTTTTGATAGATAATTAAGGGTTAAGGGTCCCTCACCCATTATATTAAAAGACAAACCAATTACAAAAAAAATCCGTGACTCAGGAAGATCCATGAGAGGGGGGAGTTTACAAAAAAAACCAACAAGTCAAAAACAAACAAACTAAAATAACAAACTACCATCAAATGCGAGTTAAAACAAAACTAGACTAACTAGTAGGAGATACCACCTAAGACTAGAAGAGTAGACCCATATCCAAAAAATGGGAACAAGACCGAGCTAATAGTAATCCAAAGAAAAATTAACATTCCCATAGGGTAGCACCTAAATGCTCACCAATGACCAGATGAGTTGATTTCCATTAGGGGCACTAAGGAACAATCCACTCTAGGAGCACACAAGTTAGACTTAAATCGAGCATGCATTGACATAGAAGAAGCAAACCTAGTGTAGTTCATCGATGTTCCACAATGCCATGTAGCCTTAAATCATGTCAGAGGTGGCATAGGATGACCCCCCATATATACGTTCCAAAAGCTGAGACATAGAAACCACACATAAAGACTGATACATTCTAAGGATGGTTGACAGAGAAGGTAAGGGGGTTTACAAATTTGTGTTCACATCCAAGGTTGTGACCATTATACTTGAAGGAGCTGGAGAGCATAAAAATACCTATAATTTTTTCATGTAAGAAACAACCACATAGATCCTTTCCTCAAGCTATAAGAAGATGGATAGGGGAATAATTACATAGACCTCCCTCTTAGAGAGGGGTAGCTCTATAATGTTCTTGGCCAAAAAATCTATAATTACATCTTACTAGCCAACCTCAAAGTGAGGCTTAATCATTTGTTCTACCACCACCTTGACCAGTTCCTTATCTTCCACATCTAGGAGCAGATTGATGACAAACAAAGAAGTAATATTTGTATCCAACTTGACCTTGAAAGGGGTCTGTAAAAAAAATAGACACACTAATTCTTTGACCACTTCCATAACTAGTCAGGATTGAAGCACGAAGACCTTTTTTTACCTTAGACTCACTAACGCTACCTTCAAATGACATTTCCCTCTTCTCAGTAGAAACATGAAGAAAAGGCTCATTAATGGTAATTTGGAATAGATGCTCCATCTCACATGATCACACATAACACCAATCCCTATCAAATAAGGTAAATAAAATGATAAGCCTGCAAGCAGAAGGCAATGTATCCTTCATAAATGGTAGGCCACCTCTCTTCACTTCCCACATGTCTAGGACAAACATATTGATATAAATTAATGATTGGAATAAATGTCTCTCATTCAATAATATTTGATATGATGGCCATGAGGTGACACCAAGATGGGAAAATATAAATTTTAAGAGCTCATCTAATTAGCCTCTGAACACACTTACCAAGAGTTGCCCATGATGAGCTCAGTAGATTGTTAGATAGCTTGATTGGCCAAGAATTCCATTGTCGCATTAGCCTCTTAGAAAAAGTGAGACACCTCCTAAAATATGAGTGATTTAATGTCCCAAAGCCATCCCAAAATGTTTTCAATATTATACACATAGGCTCCCTAATTGTGAAGTTCCTAGATTAAAACCATTGAGTCACCTTTTAATGTGACCTTCTCCACACCACAATCGATGATCAGGGCTGTACCTAAAGCTATAAGTTTTAGCTTCATTATTTATTCTATCACTCAAATTTAGAGAGGCTACCCTGATCAAAGAGCCAACATAATCTATGATAATACAACCTACCCCTGAGGCTCTAGGGTTACCTCCCATGGCTCCATCAAACTTGAGCTTAAAGAAACCCAAGGCTAGGGGAATCCAAACCAAGTTTTCTACTTACAGGATGTCTATTTATTGCAAGAAGAAGAATTTACAAGGCCAAGAGCCTATTATAGAGCCTTCATAGAGGACATTAGATACTCATGTAGATTGAGAGCCCCATATTGTGATAAAATTGATGTAAGATAGAGTATTTTATATCATTTTATTCTATTGGTTCATAAATTGAGGCAGACCTAAAGACTAGTCTACATTGGATGATCTCCATTATCAATTTGGTTTGCATTGTTATATATTTTTATCATTTATTTTATATTTTAATCAATTTTAATCATTTTTTTAACATTTAAGTTAATATTTATGTTAAATTATGAGAAACTGAGAAAATTGTCATTAGAATTCAAAGCAAATTAATTAGTGAGGAGTTGCATTAACTACCTTTTCAAATCATTTTTATAGTTAATTATTGAGTAATTTGGATACAATTTTTGTCTCTACTATTATAGTTTCTAGTGTAGACACCCCAATTGCCACTACTACATTTAAGGATACCTATATGGCTACTACTACTACTACTAGCATAATATGTGTTCCTACCCCTATTGGGCAAGCCTCTATTACTTCCTCACTAACTATTATTTCTATAACTAGTTTTGATTTAGATGATTTGACTACTGTCTTTCAAACCCCAAGGTTTGAATATTTGGTCTCACAATCTACTTTTTACACATATGCACTATAGAGGCATTACTCTACACAATTAGTTATACCAATTCCTGCTAACACTTCAAATACATCTCTAGTAGTGACAATTATAAAGGACTCCCCTAATTCAATCAAGAATATAACTAAGAGTTCAACTCAGATCAAGGATTCTATAAAAAGATGGTTAAATTCCCATTTCCTACTTCTCCACTCTCCACACCTCCCAATTTGTCCACTTTACTTTACCCTTCAGTTCTCATGCCACCTCCTCAATCCACCATATCCTCTATTTATCATTCATTGTATGAGTCATCTTATTTTATTGAAGGATACTATATTTTGACCCAAACAAGGTAGCTTTGCATCTTGCCAGAGGAGGACGAAGGATGTTCATTTCAAACAAAAATTACACTAGATGGTTTTGATGATGGGGGAAGTTCACATTAGCTCTATGAAAGGTATTTGTGATGGGAGATGTGAAAGTTACACAATGGGGTCCCATTCATCATAACCCATGGGGGAATCACTAGATAGAGGTGCATAATGTTGTAAGATCTCCTAGGAAAGAGGGATGGAAGTACAATCAAAATTGTGTTGGTAAGAGATAGTTGGTTTAGTTTGAAGATGTTAGAGTATGTATTTCATGTATATTTCTCACATTTACTAGTGTTTTATCTATCTTTTTCATCTTGTAGTTATTTTTTACTATGTAAGGCTTTATCCCACATTGTCTAGCTTAGCTAGTTTAGTATTTTTCCTTGCCTATATATACAAGTACCTTCATTTGTACTAACATGATTTGATATGCTTCATTTCTAATGTGATTTGCCTTATTTTTACATTTCATATCTACAGCTTCCTTGTGATGTTTTGTTGCCAACACTTTAGATTCATTGGGTTGGAATACATTTACCTTTCCTGACATGGTACCAGAGCCCTAAAGAAGTTACAACCATCCACTATCTTGCAATTCAGATAATTTTATTCCACTTCCCTTTTGTCACTATGGAAGCATAGAATAGAAGCATGCAAAAATATCTTGGTTCTCTTTAGTCCCGCTTTTCAAAATTTTTGAATATTTTGAAGCTTTTTCTGAGGCAAAGATCTAGCATGGAGATCTTAGCAACTTATTTTTGATCTAAGGCATTGAACACTCTTGTATTTAAAAAATCAAAGGAGATTGGCATCAAAATCTGTCCAAGGCATTGAGATCTTGGTTTTTGACTCAATTTAGCATCATTTTTTTGTTTTGACATCATTTTATATCTCTTGAAAGGCATTGTTGTTGTTTTTTGTCATTATTAGATTTACCTAGAGCATGGAGAGAGCTTAACATGTTGCAATATTTGCATAGGTGCTTTTTTGAGGTTTTCAACTTGCAAATAAAATTGTTGGAATTGTTTTTGATGTTTTCTTATTTCAGATTTAAGCAAGATCTATTTTATTAAGGTGTTGGACCAGCGATGCATTGGATTTCATAGACTGGTGCTTTTTTTTTGCTGGGCATATTTTTCATTAACAAAGAATTGGATTTGAAAGATATCAAATAATTATTTTTGGTGTTTCCTTTGACCCTCAAATTTTCCAATAAACAAGTGGCATTTTATATTTCAAGTAACAATGGTGTTGAAACTTGAAAGAAGTTTGTAAATTCTAGTTGAGCATTGGAAAAGCCCAGGTGTCTTTCCTTTTTATTTAGATCTACCTTTTTTGAATAATGAAGCTTTGAAAATATGATTTCTATTTGGCATTGCATATATGAGGTTAGCATTGCCTTTGAGGGGAGGAGATCTACTTGTAAGAGAAGAGTTGAAATTACCAAAATTGGCATCCTTTTTTCTATTTTGGTATTGAAATCTTAGATATATTTTTTTGGCACTAGAGTTTAAGGTTTTATATGTTGAAACTCTAACTAGAGGATATTTTCCATTGACAAAATCTTGCATTTCATTCTTTGGACTGTGTATCATATCTTTGGCTTGCATGGGAAATTGTGGTGCTACTACGTGGGAAGGTGTGGTCCTATTGCATGAAAAGGTGTTGCTTCATATCAAATATATGGCCAAGTAATAAAGTATTCTCTTCCTTGACTTCATCCCTATTCTTGTGACAACTATAATCCATTTTTTATATCCTCTTAACACAACTATCCATTCATTATTCCTTTTTACAAGCTATGTTTTTCTATAAAAGGAAGTCCAACTCAATGAATCCAAAGTGTTGGAAATAAAATATCACAAGGAAGATACATATATGAAATGAAAAAATAAGGAATATCATATACTATTCATAAATGAAGCATATTAAAGCATGATAGTACAAATGAAAGCACTTGCATATATAGGCAAGGTAAAATATTAAACTAGCTAAGCTAGCCAATGTGGGATAAAGCCTCACATATGACAAACTCATTACAAGACAAAAAAGATAGCTAAGACACTATAAAATGTGATAAATAAACATAAAATACATAATCTAACACCCACACCCCTTTCCCCCTGAAGTAAAGCTAGGGGATAACAAAAGCCAAAAAAAAAATAGTGGGATATCCACAGTATGAGTCTCGTAAACTAGCCTTGATAAGGTATTCATGTAAAATTTATATCCATGAAATGAATATGGAAGATGTCATCAAGAACACCCCCCAAGGATAAATTATAAAATCCCAAGCATGCCACATAGCTCAATGAAATGAGGTGATGTAAAAGGATTAATGAATATGTCTATAACATACTACTAAGTGGGAATGTACCCCAAGCTAAGAATACCATATTAAATGTGCTTATAAATGAAGTGATATGTACCTTAATATGTTTGGTTTGTTGATGCTCAATTTGGTTGTGAGATATATAAATTACACTCTAGTTATCACACCAAGGTATAATGGATGAATCTTATGTGAATCCAAACTCTATCAATAATTGACAAAGCTAAAAAAAACTACTAACTCACTGTAACGACTACTTTGTACTTAGCTTCTATAGATGAAAGTGTAATAGCCTACTATTTCTTACACAACCAAGAAATAGGTGAAGAACCAAGATAAAATATGTATCCAAAATTGGAATTCCTATCATCAAGAGAACATGTCCAATCTGAATCACAGTATCCAACTAACTAAGTAGAACCCCTAGTGTAGTGTAATACAAAATGAGTAGTTCCTCACAAATATCTCAAAATCTTATTGGTAGGTGACCAATGACTATCATGAGGGTCATGTGCAAACCTAGATATGATCCTAACTACAAATGAAATGTCATGGTGAGTATGGGTCAAATAAATAAGACTCCTAACCATCTACCTATATAATGTAGGATCATAAGGTGTAGTAGTACAAGAGGTAGTAAGAGTCACTCTAGACTAAAAAAGAGGACTTGGCTTGAAATTAGCCATGCCAAAATGATGAAATAGATCAAGTGTGTACTTTTTTTGACTCAAATAGATCCCTATATCTAACTATGAAATATATACACCAAAGAAGAAATGTGTAAGGCCAAGATAAACCATGTCAAACTATGCTAAAAGTGCCTACTGAATAGTCTGAATCTAAGATGAGGAGATACCTATGAGAAGTAGATCATCAACACACAAGAATAGAATAATAATGTCCTCCCCAATATGTTGAATATACAATGTGGGATCAGAGTGGCAGAGAATGAATGCATTAGAGAGAAGAAATAAATCCATCTTTTCATACCAATCTTGAGAGGCCTATTTGAGATTGTAAAGAAACCTCCCAAGTTGATAAACAAGAGAATAATCATAAACAAATCCAGCAAGCTACTCCATATATATTTACTCATGCAAGTCTCCATACAAGAAAGCACTCTTAACATCTATTTGATATACTGACTAACCTTATGATAAAACAAGAGAAATTACAAGGCAAACATAGTCCATCTTGGCAATGAGTGCAAAAGTCTTAGAGTAGTCAATACCTTTGACTTGTAAGACTCCTTTTGCAATAAGATGTGTCTTATCCTTGTCGATGGACTAGTCATTTACATATTTGGCGTAGTAAATCCATTTTTACTTGACCAAATTTCTTCTATTAGGAAGAGTGACCAAATCCCAAGTGTGATTCTTCATCAATGATGAATACTCATCTATCATTGCATCATCTCACTCTTGTATCCCATGATCTCATGAAAAATATTGTGGACCCCTAGAGAATGCCTGACATAAAAGTGTAGTACCCATATAATGTGCATGATGATGTTGAGTAGGTGGAAGATCTTATATGAATGGTGTTGCCTTAAAAACTATAGTATGTACCCACCTAGGCATAATGACAACATCAATATGAACAATATCCTCATCCTCTATGAGATCCTCACGAATATCCTAAACTATCTCCTACAAGAATGAATCCCTAAGAGGAGGTGAATCATCAAAAAAAAAGGCATGGAAGAAGATGAAGAGTCATGAGATGTGAAACACTCATCAAACTATACATGTGTTCAAAAATGAACATCATGAGTATTAGGATCTAAAAGATGATAATCTCTCATGCCTTAGTAATACCCTACAAAGATAAAAGGTTTACTCTTCTTATCCAATGCTTTTCTTTTCTTCTTTGGTACAAACACCCAAGCAAGGCTCCCAAAGACTCAAAAAAATGAGACATTAGGATTAATTCCAAACCAAGCTTCCTCTAGAGTCACATGCTCAAGTGATCGATGTGGTGTGTAGTTTTGAATGTAGTTCAAAAATTTAACTACCACTACCCAATACATAATAGGTAAATCCCATGAATGCATGATGTAGTTAGCCATATCCTTCAGAGTTTGATTCTTCCTCTATACTAAGCCATTCTATTGTGGAGTATGTGCAATAGAATGTTGGTGAAAAATACCATGGGATACTAAAAAAATTAGTGAACTTTCAATTAAATTACTCCCCTCATTATCTGTATGAAACATCTTGATGTAAATTGATGATTGTTTCTCGACCAAAGCCTTAAATACTTTGAAGTGAACAAAGACATCACTCTTGTACTTGAGAAAATAAACCCAAGTACCTCTCAATAAATTTTTAATGAAGGTAAGTGCATACTTATCTCTATTGAAAGGAGTGGGAAAGACCATCAAATCATTGTTCATAATCTCAAGTGGTGAAGATGATCTCATGGACATGCCCTTAAGAAATAGATCCTGATGTTGTTTCCCCAATACAAAACTAGGGTAGACTGTATCAAGACATAAAACTATAGGAAGAACCTCTACCATACTGTGAGTGCTCAACTCCTTCAAATATCTATAGTTGATGTGTCTAAATATATCATGCCAAATATGACTCTTAAAATTTACATGATAAACTAAACATGTCCCTGAAGGAGGAGTATCATCAAAACCCTCAAAATAGTAAAGTTGAGAACTATGATCAACAATAGCCTATGAAATGAGTGTATGTGGCTCTTAAAAAGCTTAAACATTAACACCCTATGGTTTGAAAGTCAATGTCTTGCCCTAACTAGAATGACAAATCTATTACACTAAAAGTAGAGTGGTGGTGATGTTTGAAACTTATAATATATCATTGATGTGGATACCATCTAACTGTATGTCACCCTTCCCCTTAACTAAAATTAATGAATAATATCCAACCTCAATTTTGGAAGTGGAACTCAAACCAAGAGATACAAAAGACTCTTTGGTAGAAGTCATATGGTGTGAAGCATCATAATCTAGAACCCGACTGTCTAAAACAAGTAATTGTGATCTCCCAATAACATTAAGTGATTTCCCATGCTCATGAGATAACGAAGGAGTGGAGATAGAGATCTTGTGTTTCCTAATGGCATCCTCTAAGGCTTGCATTATTTTGAAACACCTAGACTCTCACTAGTAGAATTTGGCAAATAAATGACTACGTGACTAAAACTTTTAGTCACGACAACTAAAATTGACTAAATTCTACTAATTTTTTGTAACATAGCTATAAATGACTAACTTGATCATTGGGTAAAAAACATAACTAAATAATTAGTCACAAAAATAAAAATGACTAAATAATTAGTCACAAAAATAAAAATTAGACAATATGATATTAAAGTGGGTAATTAAAAAAATAATTTTGAATTGGGAAATTATTGGCGGGAGTGGGTTGTATTACATGCGTAGGGTTAATAATGAATTGGGAAATTATTGGTGGGAGTGGGGAGTACAATAGATTTTATAATTTGGTAGAGGTAATTCTATGGGAGAGTGGGGAGTATAATTGGTATTATTTGTGCAATACACCTCTACAAATAGGAGGGTTTGTTAATTATTAATGGAGCTGGAGCTGACCAGAGAGGGTTTGTGTGCCAATTTGATGGAATGAGGCATTTTGGGTTTTATCATATAAGATAATAGCTACTTTGTGATAAAACTTATTTAGAAAGGACCTGGAGACTTCTAAAAAGGAAGGCAAGGAATTTAGAGTTTACTGTAATGAATTTGAAGTTGACAAGGCCCTTTACAACAAAGTCAAATTTGGGGATGACCTCTCTAGTGAATTCAGAGGTAATTTGAAACTCCCATTATATTAAACACAAAATCTATATCTTTCTGATTGGAAAATGTATCTAGCTAGGAGAACAAAATTATTGTATTATAAGAGATTAGTTACCATATCTTGAAGTTGTCTATTTGTGTTCCATGTTATCATGCATGGGTATGGTATTAATTTCTAATTTTGTAGCCAATTCACCAACCTAATCCCTGAGGCTCTATTTCAGTAAGTCTTCATGGCATGGGTAGTGCATGTACATCATAACTAGTTTATTATTGGTTGGTGTAACTTATAGTAGTTACATAGGCAACTGAGTACCATAACTATACAAGCAATTCTAATTTTGGTAGACTATTTTTTCATTAGTTTCCTCTACACATTTTGGAGCATATGGAAATTGAACTTGTAACATGCATCCAAATTTCAATTCCTTTGATCACTTTTCCATTAAACCATGGGCTCATGTCCCTAGCCTAGACCTCAATGCTTGGGTAACATTATGTGCAAGCCTAATGTATTAATTGCATGGAATCCTAGAAGATGGTCTCATATGGCATAGTTGTAAGTTATGCTAGTTCATCAAATCAATGTGGTCATCAAGCTATTTTAACTGATATTATATGTCCACACATGGGAGTATATCAATTGTTAGAATAGGTCATCTTATCTTAACATGTTAATAATTTATGCTAGTAAGTAATGCTCAAAGTTACAACAAAGAATTCATTAGCCTATTTCTTAGTGTTTGTGTATTCATTAACATTGAAAAGATTTCCATATGTTTAAATGATTATGGTTCATTAATAAAATAAGAATGAATTTTGTGTTCCATTGTTAAAGCATTTCTTTAATTATCATCTAGACAAGAAAGGCCCTCAATAAAACATGGATAAAAATAACATTTATTTATTTCCAGTCATAAAAAGAACATCTGATTCTATAGAGTGATGCCTAACTATATTTCTTGAATTTGAATTACTACAAAGTGATTTATATCCTATAGAGTGCTCTAATTCTAATTCTCTAGAGTGCTCTATATCCTAATTCTATGAAGTGTTCTAAATTCTAGGTAAGTGCTGAAAAGTGATGAAGAGAATGAGTTTACATGTATTAGATCCTAAGTAAGTTGAGTTTTTTAGATTTCTATTTTTTTTGAAATAGGAAACTAAATTAAAACTAGAATGTATAACATTATAGATGGATCAATGTCGAAGGTTGACTATAGATCAATACCATGCGTATGATGAGAGAGTAGTTGATGAGAGGGATATGGACAAATATCCTTGTCTATGTAATGACTATCTTGGTGGAATGGTGAAAAAAATAAATGTCATTTATCAACATATGATAAGATATGGGCATAATGGTATAAGCCCTTGGGATTACAATTATTATGAAGATATGATAGAATTGTAGAGTGTGAGAGTTGAAGAGGCAACAAACATAGATGAATTGGAAACAAACATAGACAAAGAGGCAATAATGTTAGATGAAGGGTTTGAAGTTGAGATAATGTTGAATGAGGGTCTAAAAGATGATTGGGCCAAGTCGATGGAGGATGCTTTAAAACCTGTGTATGTTAATTGTAAGTTAAGTCATTTGACAACAATCCTTCAAATTCTTAATTTGTAAGTGGTGCTTAGTTGGACAAATGAGAGTGTAGATCAGTTATTAGCATTATTAAATTTGTTGTTACCACCTGACTCTACATTTCCAACAAAACAAAGTCAATGTAAAAAGCAAATCACTAAGTTAGGCTTAGGGTATGAAAACATTCACACATGTGTGAATGGTTGTGTATTATTTTGCAATAATCTTGCAAGTGAGAGTGAATGCCAAAAATGTCATGAAGCAAGGTATAGACAAGGGTTGAAATCAGTTGTAGTTCCTAGAGAGGTATGATTACTATGAATGTATAGGTGTAGAGACATTGCTAAACTTATGCAATGGCATGCCCAAAACAAGAGCACTGATGGAAAATAATGACATGTGCATGATTCTAAGACATGGATGAAATTTTGTAATAGATGGCCTAATTTTTCTCAATATCCTCATAATATAAGGTTGGGTTTATCTCTAAATGGTGTGAACCCATTCTCAGATAAAAGTACTAAATGCTCAATTTGGCCAATGTTTTTAATAAATTATAACTTGCCTCCATGGTTAACAACTAAACCATTTTTATTAATGTTATCATTGATTATACCAGGAAATAAAAGTGTGACTTAAGATACAATCAATGCTTATCTAAAGCCATTATATGTTGAACTAATGGAATTGTGGAAAGGAATTGAAGCAATTAAATCTTTAAGGAATGCTCATTCAATCAAATTCACTTTAAGATCTTCCTTATTATTTACAATTCATGATATTCCTACATATAACACATTGTCTTGTCTCACTGTTCATGGATATCATGGATGTCCTACTTATAACTTTAATGATTTTGTGAGGCACTCTATAAGTTTGCATAAGTGTATTTATTGTGGACATCATGCTTACCTTAAAATGGATCATTCATATCATAAATAAAAAACACGTTTCAATAGTCAAGAAGAGAATCATGAAGCACCATTACTAGTGATGGGTGATTACATTGTTGAGAATGGACAAAAATGAATGTCATTTATAATTGAAAATGATGGGATTTTTGGTAGTAGATATGATACATGTAATGAAAGTGGTGTAAAATGATTGTGCATATTCTATAAGTTGCCATACTTTAAGGATAGAGCCATTAGGCACATTGTTGATTTTATGCATACTAAGAAAAATATAGCCTATGCTATTATAGAAACTCTTTTTGGTGCTTTTGATATTATTTCATCATGTGAAGACTTTTGATAACTAAAGATTCATCAAAATCTTTGGGTTGAAAAATATGATGATGAAAAATATAGAAAACCTAGTGCTCCTTATGTCTAGATAAAGGAACAATGTGAACAATTCTTACAATTGATGTTTTAGACTCACTTTCCCATTAGATATGTAAGTAGTGGTATTATAAGCCAAACTGACATTAATAGCTTAAGAGGCCTCAAGACCTATGAATATCATGTCATAATTGAGAATATTTTACATATTGTGGTTAATATATCAAGTTTGGCAGAGGGGCCAAGATTGGAAATTATAAGGTTGGGCCTAATATTAAAGAGAATGAGTTTACATGTATTAGATCCTTTGAACTTTGATAGTTTGAGGGAGGAGGTTGTTGAAGTCCTATGTCTATTGGAATGGGAATTTCCACCAACAATATTTAACATTTATATGCATCTTTTGATACATATAGAATATGAACTAGAGCATTGTGGCCTAGTATGAATGAGATGGATATATCCTATAGAATGATATATGAAGGTTTTGAAAAAAAATGTTAATACTAGGGTAAAATCAGAAGGCAACATGTCTGAGGGATATTCAATGCAAGAGGCCATGTGATTTTTCATAGAATATATGAAATATTTTAAAAATGTCAATCAACATGTATGGGATGATGATGAAGATGAGAGAGTTACAGGTGAAGTATTATAAGGCAATGGATTTCACTTCAAGCTATCACATCAAGAAAGAAGTGCGATACATGCCTATATTCTTCAAAACATATCTTCGTTCGATAAGTGGCACATGTAATTTTTTTTTACACAATAATTTATTTAATCAATTACATTGACACATTTATATTATTAATATTACTATTTGTACGTTAATATTCTATGTATAAAATATGAATAAGAGAATCAAACTTGGATGCAACATCAACCTCAAAAGTGTAGATGTCATGATTTGATTGGAGGTGATTCTTTTCCAAAATTTGAAGAATGGATTGCTAATGCAGTCAGTGATGCAAAAGAAGAAGGTCAAGATATAATAGCAAAGGAAAGTGAGCTTTCACAATCTACATATTTATGGGCTATGGATTTTAGTGGAATGTGGGCCTATGGTAGTCATTTAAGAGTGGAAGAAAAAGACAAAGGAAAGACAAATTGTGATTGTGTTGTTAGTGCTGAATTTCTTTATGAAACTGAGAAGAAATTTTATGTTGGATTCATCAAAGAAATTTCAAGTGGATTTTGGTGAAATTAGTCCTATATTATTAAAATGTAAGTGGATTTGACCATCCATAATACAATTTGATGAGTATGGATTTGCATGCACAAATAAATGACAATTTTTATCAGAGACAAATAAGTCATATGTTTCCCCTCTTCAAATTAACCAATCATTTCTAATTGATGATGTAACAAGCCTATGATGGTCATATTTCATTCAAGTAAAGTCTCATTTGAAATGAATGTTTATGGAAGTTATCGATATAATGCATGAGGGGCAATATGTTAATTTACAAGAAACATTCGAAGAAGTGGATGAAGATGATGATGGCATGTTTGAAGAAGAGATTTTGATTACCAATGAAGAGATTGGGAGAGAGAATCTATTACATGTCATAGATGAGTATGAGGAATAAAATCAAGCAAATGCAGACACAAGTGATCAGGATTCTAATTTTGCTAGCAATGCAGATGATTATGATGATGTTTTGTCACCTTAACTAGCCTATCACCTTAACTTGTTAGCTTGTTACCTAAACCTTGGTTATATTTATGGTGTAATTTATTATTAAATGTAATACAGATGTGAGTATAGCTATGCTTATTCACTATTGTTTTACTGATACATTTCTGAATGTAATCATCATTATTTTTTTGGTACATTGTATACAAAAGCTAAGATGTTCACTACTGATTTGAAGTGCATTTAAAGTTAGGTTCAATCATTCTTCTTAGTTTTCTTACTTTGTTTGAATTTGATTTTTTTAGTTAGAATATAAATTCTTGTATGTCTTATATGTTTTCTAGATGCTAGACTTTTCTAACTACTCTAGAACTACTAGATATGAAAAGAAGCAAGCAAGATCTAAAGGTATCAAATAATGCAATAAGATACCTATGAAAGTAAAAAAATCTTTAAAACCTGAAAATAAATTGTAGTCATTTCTTTGATATTTGGATATCTTTAGTTTGTAATATAACTTCTAGCCTCCACATGCATTGAATATGTTTGTGTGAAGGAAACAATAATGAACATCTGTGATTTAATAATACATATAGATATCTTAACATTAGGTGTAAAAAATATTTAACATATACTATTAAATAATTTGTGTGAAAAGATAAGTAGAATTACCTATCATTCTCCCCCTTATTGTTATGCTCCCCCTAACTTTAGTACTGTCATGCTGTTTTGGATCATGCTATGTTTACTAGTTTAATTCTCCCCCTTTGACATCAATGGTAAAGGTGCTAATCAATTAACCCTTGACTTAAATCTCCTCATAAACTTGTATTGTGAGAAATTTAAAAGACTATAATTAGAATAAGAGGTCAACGATGAATTATAAAACCAAAATCCTCAAGATACAATGGTTAAATACTTAGGCAAAATTTTGAAAAATGACAACCCCTATGTTAGAACCTCCAAAATTTGCCTAGTTTTATTATCATAACTATCCTTGAGCCCAATGACTAAAGCCCTAATTCCTATGCTAAAAGTCTTTCTACCTGACTAAGCCTCCTCATCACAAACAAATAAATGATCTCTTAGGTCTAAATGACACTAAAAACTAAAACTAAGAGACTGCAAAATTAGAAAATTGTTCAATCTTTTCAATAAAATGATATCTAAAATATTTCATTCAAAATATACCCCTATATTTCCACTTAAAATACATAAAAATTCAATAACAAAGACCTGCAAGGGATAAATAGTGACATTGTGGCATGGTGATGATCAATCACTCAACCATTATAATTAACCCACCATCTTGCAAGAGTCCACAAGGGTGTGCGTGGGGTGGTGGTATGAGACTGTCTGACTCATTGTCCTGTAACAAGTAAAATGAAGGTGTGCGGTATATTAGGGAGATTAAAATTCTAACTCTACCCTACCACTACCCCACAATAGTCTTTATATGATAGAGCAGTACTATGATACAAGCTATAAAAGCATTTAAATCATCAGTGGTAATGATTATACCTCTAAACATGAACTTTTCAATTTCCTAAGATCAAAGGCATGTATTCAAACTCAAAATATGGATAGATTATGAAATATTTTTTAGGAATTAACATTAATAGTGAGGTGATCAAGCTTAGTAGCAAATATACTTGGGATTCGATGCTATTTTTGCAATCATTCACATAGCTCAGTGTAATAGAGGCAAGGGAGTTCAAGGAGGAAGACTCTAAAACTATTATTTTGCTAGGTAAGTTTAAAAAGAAATTCTATAGCAAATGTATAAGGACCAAATTTGCTCAATTCTACAAGTAGACACTAAACTAGGAAATGTACAAATACTTTTCAACTAATCCAATCAACCTTCAGGTGGTTAGTAACTTAAAGTTACTTGTTTTTAGCTCTAACTAGGTAAATGCCAATATATTTTGCTTTTTTTCTCCTTTATATTGTCCTTATCTTATTCATCTTTTGTTATAACATCCAAGTTTCTATGCATGTGAGGGATTTGTATAACTGCTATGAAGGATGCTCTTCAATCATTTACTTTATTTCTAAGATAACTAGATGTGTCCTTAAAACCAATTACTTATTATCACAACAATAGTTGGTTCTATGTAGTGGCTATGGGCTCCTTAGGTGAAAGTCTACAATTGCTACAAGCAAGTTATAGGTGAAAACTTGTAGTTATTATGGGTAACCTATAGGTGGAAAGCCTGTAGCTTGACAGTTGCTATGGGCAACCTATAGGTGAAAGCCTATAGTTATTATAGACAACCTATAGGTGAAAACCTATAGGTTGGCAACTACTATAGGCTGAAATCCCCTTTTGTTGTAGGCTTCTCTATAAGTTATGTGACCAAGTAAGATTCTTACAGTCTTATTCTACCCTTCAAATGTCTATTGAATAAGGTGACACAAATATAATCTAATCAAATAAAAAACATCATTAATCCATAACACAACATGTGTATATTAATGCACACATATAATCATTAATTAATTCATTCATTTACATGAGTCATTGATACTTCTAGGGATTCATATAGGAAAAATATATACAACTAAGTATGGATGAGGGTATAAATAGAATAATTAGTGGCCTCATCACACCCCTTACTTAACCTCTTGCTTGTCTTGGAGAATGCCTTATTTTCATTTTAAATCCAAAATATTTATTTAAATCTAAGGGCTCAGTACAACCCATCCCTTCGAAGATATCAAAACCTTTAGCATTATCTATGCTTTTCCACCTTTTCTTTTCTGCCTCTCTATCAGCTGGCACATTCCCTTCCCAATCAAGAATTGGGAACCAAAACATGGGTGGATGAAATATCAACCCCAACCAACTTATCCTCATTTTCCTGACAAGATCAATGTACATATATACTCTATGTATTGCCTCTCTAAGGTTTTGAGGGGGATAAGGTTCTTTTCATTTTAGGGTATCTAAAAGCTCTATCCATTTGTGCAAATAAGAAACAAAAATTTATTTTCCATCTCCCTCCATGAGGATAAAGTAATGGTTTTAGACCTCTAATTGTTTGTTTATGACCCATGATCATGGAGTATCTACATTTATAAAATCAATCCATTCCTCTATTATAGATTCTGAATTAGTAGATTCACCCCTAATCATTAGGGTGGCCTCTTTTTCTTTCTCTTGATAGTCTTCAACCTATTTCTATCTTCTTGTTTCATTGAGGATGCATAAGGTAAAGGCATTAAATTGGACATCCCCTAGGTATATATTGGGATTCCACTTTATGTCATGTAGAACAACATACTGATGCATGTAAAACTCACTTAATTGTATTTTAATATCAGGATCAACATGCCTATAGACCTCAAAAAAATACTTAGAATCACATACTATGTAGGACTAATCACTGTATATCCTATCATATTTGAATCTGAACCACCTTTCTTCTAGGTATATAACATATACCCTAGAGGGTGATCTGCATTCCATTAACATCACAGTAGTCTCATGCATGTTAATGATCTTCTCTTTCAAATAAGTGATCTTAGTCTCAACCCTTTCTAGGTTTTCTTTTAAATCTTTCTGTTGCTTCCTTGCTTCAACATATATTGTAAACCTTTGTATCAAATACTTATGATAAGTTTCATCATCATTGAACTTTTCCTCAAAAAATATCAAAAGGTCATCAATTTCTACTAGCCTAGTAGCTGAGAGGTCTACATCAATTACTTCTTCTGCTATAGGTAATTTTTTAGTGGTCTCTATAAAAGAAAACCTAGTATGGAATGGTACCAAAGCCATATCATTATCTATTATAAGCTATTATAGGGGTACACTGATGTCATCTGTAGGTAAGGTTGATGAAGCTTCTACAGACACTTCTAAGGGAGTTGCTGTAGGCTCCTCCAATGTCCTTTCCTTGCTTGAATCTTATTACATAGATGGCTTTAGAAATTTTGCTACCCTCAGAAGTATTTTCAGGCCTCTTTTGACTTTTAACTCCACTATTTTCTTCCTTAACCTATAGACCTCTTCCATGGCTTGTTCCAAAGTTTAGAACTCTTGGTCATGAGGAATTGTGTCTTTCTCTACTGCTTCTTCCATGGTCCTTTCTTCAAGTAATTTTTCCTTTTTTATAGGTTGATATGACATTATTATTTCTTCTTTTGTATACCCTATTTGTTTGAGTAGTTCCATGTCTTCTTCTCCCAATCTAGGTTACTCAAGTCGCTGCATTTCCTCTTCCTTTGTAGACTCTTCTTCAGTAGACCATCTTGCTATCTCAAACCCATCAGAGGTCTTACAAATTTTGGGCTCCTTCTTCTTCTCTTTATGCTCACTGATGTTTATAGGTGAAGATGTTAGGGTTGACCTTTGTATTTTAATTCTCTGAGACCTCCTAAGAGGAGGTCTCCTTCTCTTTGATACAAAAGGCTTCTTCCTTTCAGTATTCTTTTTCTTTTTAGGAGGGGGAACTATTGAAACTTTCTTCTCCTATGTACTTGGTGAGGGAAGAACTTCTTTCTGAGGATCAAGTTTTGTGGTATCCCTTTCTTCCTGTGTAACTAGTGATGGAAGAACTTCTTCTCCTTTTGAAAGAGCCATGGTGGAAGAATCTACTTATTGTACTAAAATAGTTAGAAAAGCAAGAGAAAGAATATCCTACCTAATTTTTTTGGGTGGAATTTCTTCCTCTATATACTCAAGAGGTATCACTAATTTTCTTCATCTTCTCTTACCCATAATAACTATAGGTGAGACTATAGTACCTATGGGATGACTAGTTGCACTAGTACCTATAGTATCCTCTTGTGCTATTTGCTAGACTTGTCCCTTAGGATATTCTCTCTCATTGTTTCTCTCCTCTTGCTAAGGTTCACCATTCCTTAAGGTTAGAAACTATTCCTAATTAAGTTCAGGTCTAATATCTCTTATTCCTTGTTTAACCAACAACCAAATCAGACAATGATGAGACAAGGCTTTCTCTACCCCCTTTGGTATTATTTAGAATTTTTTTAAGATATTCCACAAGTGGTTTAAGACATTAATAGTCCTACCATGCCTTAAATGATTCAAAAATTTGAATTGGAGAGTATAGAACAAGGAGTACTTACCTTCACATGTCAGATATTTGATAATATACGAGGCCACTTCTATCCAAGCTAGGGTTAGACTCAGTATCTCCACACCTCATTTATTAATCACTAGCCTTTCATTGTCTTGACAAAACTATTATCTAGCTAGGTCTCCATTAGTGTTTTCTTCCTAGTTTTCTCTAGTTCTTGGCAACCCAATAACCTAGCTTACATTTCTTCTATAACTAGAAATATGATGCCAAATACTGTCACCTATTCTCTTGTAAAAGGCCCTATAAATTCTCTAGTGAGATGTTATGAAAAATGCTATAGTTTCTCAAAATAGGTAGCCCATCCAACCCTGCTAAAGATGGCCCAACTGTTTGGGTCTCCTTATAAGTACCTATGGTCTGAGGGTTTCTTTTCACTATTGAACCTCACATTCTAGCTAGTTTATCTTTATATCAAAATTTTCAAACAAATATCTCTTCAAAACACCTAAATTTACCTTCAAATTGCTACCTGTAGTGAAATATGTTTATTCAATAATAGTAGCTTTGGTTGTAGGCTAAAACAATGTCTTGCTTAGGTCTTTTTGTGAATGAGCTTTGATCTTAAAGTGGAAAATAATAAAATTGATTATTTTCCCCAATCAAATATAGGTGTAGTTATGGTGTAATCATGGGATTTCAATCTGCATGCTAGATTATCATGTGATTTATTTCCTAAAACATTCTTCCCCTCTCACGTGAAGTGTCACTTATCCCCAAGTGACATGATATGTGTAGGATGTAAAAAGATAGGATGGGGCCATAATGAGGGTTTTGAGTGGTGAGTTGGCATAACTCATGACAAGACTCAATGAATGATGTTTTAATGATTAAATATGCTTTTTAATATAATGCATGCTATATTAAAAAAATAAAGTGCTTTTTTATGACTAAAAGATACACTGTACCTTTATAATAATTTGTTCCTAGGTTGTGGCATAGGAAATATGCATGAGTGTTTGATAGAATGAAAGCTTAGCTTATTGTTTCTTCATGAAATTATTACCCTAGTCATCATGATTTTTCTATATTGTTACCCTTGGGTAATTATGTGATCACAATGTCCTATCCTTTAATTATGCCCTCAACAACCTGCATGCAATCATGATGATATGTAAAGCACTGAAGTAGTGGTTTTGTAGTGTCATGAGAGACTATTTCCATCCTTCCATAAGGTGGTTTCTATACATATTTATTTTTTATCCAAGTTAGATCCTTTATAATCATGGAGGGTGGGTGATGGTATTTGCTGCTCTTGATCTCCTCTGTATGATCCTGCTAATGGATTGTTTCTCTTCTAATTTACTCCTAGTAAATGAGGATGTTTGCTGATAGATCAAACTTGGGACATATTCTCTAGAAAATATGTAAGATCTCTCTTATTGGCAGAGTGAAATTATCTTCCATGAACTGACTAGAAGCTGAGAATGGTTCTTTTGTATCCATATAGTCATAAATTTTGGTCTGTAACGCTTCAGATAAAGATTAGAAGTGTATGGATTTATTGTAGCACTTACTTTGTTATTCAGGGGTATGGTCATTCCTTATCAATGTTTGAAGTTTCTACTCTAATATTCCTTCACTCATCCTCTATTTTGTTTGGTGTCTTCCATGAATTTTTCAATAGCCCATATCGAAAGCCATAGCTTATCATTTATGAGGAGTTAACTTGTATCTAATAGAGAGGTGTATATAGGGGTTAGGATGTACCTGTAGCAACTATAGGTTGAGCCCATAGCCATTGCAAAGTTGTGCCTAGTGGTGAGGAAGGTGCTCATAGAAACTACATAATAGCTTGTAGCAACTGGAGGAATGGCACTTATTGTCCTTATTGCATCCACATCTTCATGGCACATGACTGCTAACATATTGATACCTTTTGTATCTAACATCTATTCTGTATCATGTAACGGGAAGTTAATTTTTGTTTAATATGTCAGGTGCTTGGTTTCAAGTTTTCTATCATCATTTTCTAGTTTTTTTATAAATATTTATCAAATGTTTATCTGTGTGTTATCAAATGTTTTATATCTCAATATAATGTGTATTTTTTTTGTTTTTGTAGACATGTATTGATAAACTCCATGAAGGGGATAAATTTGGGGTGTTGAATCCATTTGATGGTGCTACTATGGGTATTGGGCATATTCACTCATTATTTATTATATATAGAGTCAAATTGAAAGGAACAGGAGATGTAAATGTAAATATTTTAAAGGTCACAAATACCCCTTTCTTATGAAGACAAAATAGATGGAGCTGTCCATCTGAAAGAGAAAGAAGGAACCTTCACATGGTATGTGGCCACTAAAATATTTACAAAAAATGACATAGTTAATGTTTATCATGTACTCGCTGTTTGACAACTTGACCCACTACTTTATGCAGTAGTTTGAATGTGTTGTTCAGGGATCTTTATCATGGTGTATTTTCAAGAGTTGGAAAATCTTTGACTTTGAAATTTTTTATTGTGTGTGTGTGTGTGTGTGTGTGTGTGTGTATCTTATAGTTCATCAAAATTGCTTTATATTTTTTTTATTGTAGATTACCTTTTTTTTTTATCATGATGTTGAATCAATCTTTTAAATTCTAGCATGCTGTAGCTTGTTCGATATATAATATTTTTATTTACTTTTATGTTTTAATTCAAGTTTAATAATATGTTTATTTTTGCATTATACAATTTATGTTATTTAATAAATTATTCATATCATATAAATGAAAATTTAATATTAAACTAGTAGTAAATAGAATGATTATGTGATTAATAAACAATGTATCAATATACTACCGACTGACATAAATTAATGAACAAAAATAATTAAATAAACTATCAAATGATGACAATTAAAAATTAAAACGACTAAATTTACTACCAATTAATGGAAATCAATCAATTAAAATGACTAAGTATACTACTAATTGACGGCAATTAATAATTAAATTGACTAAATATACTACCAATTGATAGAAATCAGTGAATAAATATGAATAAATATATGACTAGTTGATGGCAAAATAATGATTAAAATGACTAAATATACTACCAATGAACATAAATCAATTAATACAAATGACTAAATATACTACCAATGAACACAAATCAATTAATAAAAATGACTAAATATACTACCAATGGATGGAAATTAGTGAATAAAAGTGACTAAATATACTATCAACTGATGGCAATTAATGATTACAATGACTAAATAAATGACTACAATGACTAAATAAATGACCAGTTGAAAAAAATCAATGACTAAATTAATGATTTAATATACTTCCAAATTGATCAATCAAAACAACTAATACATGACTAAAAATGGTTTAATCATAAATTTGGTCACGTTATAAATGACCAACAATAAACTACTAATGGTCATGTGACCAAGCTTAGTCATTTATATGCAATTTTTAATGTTTTTTAATTATTTATTGTTATTTTTCTACTAGTGTCTTCATGGCTAGCGCCCCCTCCCTCCCATCCACAATAAACTACTAATGGTCACATGACCAAGCTTAGTCATTTATATGCAATTTTTAGTAGTTTTAAAGTCATTTATTGCTAATTTTCTATTGTGTATTCATGGCCAGCCCCCCTCACCCCTGCCATAATAGGAACAAGATAAGTTAGACTTATTCTTGGATTTGGAAGATGGTTTGGGTTTAGATGAAGAAGTGTTGGTGGGATTAGGTGCATTTTGAGGTGGAGGAGTTTTTTTCTTCTTACCCTTCAATTTTCCTTTAGACTTAGGATGTGAGGCCACTAATGATTTTTGAGAGGTGGAAGACTTAATGTGAGACAATTTAGATTTCTCTTGAGTGATTTTTTCATAAAACAACTCTAAATCTAACATTTTGAATGTGGTAGCTAATGCATTCATAGTATAGAAAAAGGTATAAACAAAAATCTGGAATGGACCACTCAACTTAGACAAGATTAAGTATACACACTCTTCATCCTTTTTATCTCGACCAATCCCCTTCAACTATGCCAATAAATGCTTAAACTTTTTGAGATAATATACAATGGAAGCAAAGTATTTTAGATTTAGTGAAGTAAGCTCCACTTCAAGTTGCATTGCTCTCAAGTGATCTAATTTTCCAAACAACCCTTTTAACTTAGTCCACATTCTAAATGAAAAATCACACCCATGAAAATAAAATAAGAGAATATCACTCACATATTCCCCAATTAACCCCATACATTCTTCAACTTACAATGATGCTAATTTTTTTAAATTCTCGAGTGAATTGTGGTTGTGTTTCATTCATTAAGGACCATAATTATTTGCACTTTATGATGGTTTCCATTAAAAGTCTCCATGTGTGGTAATTATATGTATTCCAAGGCTCATAATGGTCAGCACTAGAATTAGAATCCATGCTAACAAATCACTAAGAGCAAAAATAATGCAAAGGGTGCACAAAATCAGCCCTGAGATAACCCCTTAAAAGATTGTATTATAAGATCTCCCTAATTTTGAAACTTTATAAAATAGTGAATTTTTAAAATTTAATGATACCAATGGATATAAAATTGAAAAAATCATACTTTAAAAAAAAATAGAACTCAAATCTAAGTTACGGTACAAAAGTTATAAGTGTTACGATTTCTCATAAAATGGGTCAAAACAATTAAAAAACACTACAAATAGATTTTAGTGACCAAAATAAAAATAAATGTGGGATTATAACCACTCATTGGAACCAAATTTTTTCCATAGACTTAAAAAATTCAATGAAAGTGAAAAATAACTAGTTGGATGACCCATATACACGTGCAAGTGAGTTAGACTTCTTTTTAAAGAAAAATACAACTTGAAAAAAGGAATAATGAATAGAAAATTATGTTAAGAGGATAGAAAAAATGTATTATAGTTATCAAAAACATAGAGATGAAGCTAAATAAAAGAAGACTTTTTTACTTGGCCATAGATTTTATATGAAGTAGCCCCTAGTTTCACTTGAGGAGGGGTGTTAGAGTATGTATTTTATGTGTATTTCTCATATTTGCTAGTGTATTAGCTAGATTTTTCATCTTATAGTGAGTTTGTCCTATTTGAGGCTTTGTTACACATTGGCTAACTTAGCTAGTTTAGTATTTTGCCTTGCCTATATATGCAAGTGCCTTCATTTGTACTAGCATACTTTAATATGCTTCATTTATAAATAATATATTATCTACCTTATTTTTGTATTTCATATTTGCAACTTCCTTTTAATGTTTTATTACCAACACTTAGGATTCATTGGGTTAGAATGCCTTTACCATTCCCAATAGAGGATAAATAGGTTGATTGATCGTAGGTGGTAGGGTGGTTGTTTGAGGTATTTCTTGTGATTGGGTTGATGAAATACTATTCAAAGGTTGGGGAATGTTGTTTATATGTGTAGATGTTGAAGGAAGAGTTGAGATAGTGTGATAGGTATTAATCTAGTTGATATGTTGAAGGTGGTTCTTGGAAGGTATAAGGTCTTCTTACCCCAACTCCATGAGATGAGATGGGGAAGATACTTGAATGATACAAAATGTTTGAGAGGTTTGATGCGTGTGTGTTGGATTAAAATTGATAAAATCAACTACCCTTTGCATGTTAGTCATATTTACCACATTTTCTTCATTAGTGAGGTTTTTAATACTTTAAACATTATTTGTGGAAGGAGTAGGTTTATCACTACTATCTTGATGATTGGGAAGAAGATAATTATATATAGCAAGATGAACATTATCTTGATTTAAAGCATGATTTTTGTTTTGAGTTTCATGGGATATTAAAGCTATGTCATATGCTTGTTGTCATTTACAAATTAGTGATTCATGATCAAATTTTGGGCCAAGAATGAAATCCATAGCTAGATTGCGCAATTGTCTACAAATATCGTGAGAGTGACCCCAACTTGCATGAAACCAACAAAATTTATTTGGATCATACCATGTTTTCATGGGACAAGTGGGGTCAAGATATTGTGGTAGAGGCCTTGGAAGATGCTTTTTAATCTTGGATAAGGATAATGGTTTGTGGAAATTGAAGTTATTTGTTTATGAAAATGTAGGATTGGGAATGTTATTTATAGGGGGAACATGCTCCGTAGTGTTGTTGGGAGTAATGGCTTGAATATTTTGAATAGTTTCACAAGTATTGGTGACACCATCATTGGTAGCATGACGGTTTTGTTCTTAATGAATATGCAAGTACCAATGATAAGTTGATATGGTTCAAATTGGCACATGAGAAAATCTTATCAATTAGCTTGGTTGAGACCTTCTTTCAGAGATCTTGGAGAGAGAGTGCTAACCCAATATTGTAACTTGGGGTAGAGAGCATTATTGAATAGATGAAAAATATTACTATCTTCCATATTATGCTCACATTTATTAGATAAGTTATTTCAACATTTGATGAAAGCTTGTGCCATTTAAATCTCAATGTTACTTTTAATTTATGAAGTGAGCTAAGTTATTCTTAGGGAGATCACTAGTTTAGAACTCTTGTACTAGGGAGTTAAACAAATATTCAAAGCTAGTGATAGAATGGGGTTTTATTTGATTGTACCAATCTAAATCATCTCTTGAGAGTGTTTTAGATAATATCTTGGTAGCAACAAAGGTATTAAGTTTGACCCAATATTTATAAACGCTATCAAATGTTTTTAAATGTAATGTAGGATCGGTAGACCCATTATAATTTATGGTAGGTGTGATAATTTCTATGTTGATATTAATAATTTAAAATATAAGGGGTTAATTTTGGAGATGTTTAATCATTTTATTAGTGAGGGGTGGTTGAGGAATAGGGTTACCATGGGAATCCTTAAGCGGGGGAGGGGGGCATTTAGATGTTTCACTCCCCATGAAACTTTTTGGGGTTGGTTTTGAACATTAATAAGATGGTTTTGCATCTACATCATTTGATTCATGTTATTGGTTTAAAAAGTATACATTTTATTGAGTGTTTGTAATAGAAATTGATGAGTTTGGGCATTATTTTGAATAGTGTACACAACATTTGAAGCATTGATTTTAGTGTTAAGGGCTTGGGTTGCACTATGATTATTAACATGCATTGCATTAGTGGCTTGAGAAGCATTGGTAGAAAAAGAAGTGCTAGTGGCATGATTATCATTTATATTAAAATATGCACTAGTGGAATGGTTAGCACTAGAAGAAAAAGAATCACTAGTATCATGATTAGAATTGGTAACAAAAGATGCACTAGTGGAATCATTAAGGAGAAGGGTCTTTGGAAAAGGCCCACTAGAGGTTGAACCTACATTATTATTAGAGATACTTGGCATAGAGGTTGAAGAGGTCATAGAATAGGATGTCATGGTGTGTGAAGAATATAAAATATAAGGGAAAGGTTGAGGAGCAAAGAAAGTGTCTCCCCTAAATCCATGAGAGAAGGTAGGGGAAGGTGAGAGAGGTTCTTATTATTGAAGACCTATCATAAGATTATAAATGGTTGAAGGGTCCTTTCCTCTATGTTGAGGGAATTCATTAATGAAGAAGAGAATTTAAGGTGTGTACTCTAATTCACACTCATATTCTAAGGAGAACAAAAGATTACAAACTAAGGATAAATGATGAGGAGTCCCATAATTGGTAGTGCCAGTGGCCACATGAACATTGCCTTAATCTAAAGTGGAAGCCATAATATATTTATTGAGAAACTTATTAGGATTTGTAATGATCATCATGTTTGTTAGAGTCAACTCTGTATTATCTTCTAATAGGAAATTCATGATGAGAAAGAGAGGTTAAAAGGTTGATGAAAATAAAAATCAAGAAATAGGAAACAAAATCAAATAAGTCGATAGTGTTCTATAAACCATGAAATAAAATAGAGAATAAGAGGATATAGTTATGTAGGTCAATTGTGTACTACTAAATAAGAAGTAGTACAAGAGGAAACATTTGGATAGGTCGACTGTGTAATGATTAGATAATAAGATGAGAGGACACAATTGTATAGATTGAATATGATCTACATAGATAAGGAATTGGAAAAGAAACCGAAGGACACAGTCAAACATGACAACTCTTTAGTAAAGGTAAATAAGATAATTAGTCTGTAAGATATTATTTCGATAGGGATGATAATGTTTTGAATTTTTTTTTTTCAAGACAATATCTAAGAAAATGAAATTAAGCATAAAATTAATTGGATCAATGCGGTTGATCTAATTAGAACACACAACACAAACCTTGCACCAACACTAGCTAATGTAAGTTTTGCAATATAAAATACAATGATCAAAGAGGAAGCAATAACTTGAAAGTAAATTTTAACTAATTGGCCATTCCTAAGTGATATTAAGTTATAATAAAGGTTAAAATTAATGTGATGGGAAGTTGGTTGTAAGAAGGAAATAGAAAGCATTTTAAGGATTATTTCAAGAAGTTTAGGCTGAAAGAGATCTATATTGATGATAGTATTAGCTTGGTATTGGGGCCTATCCCCTCACATTACAATCCCATAGTGATAAGGGTGTTAGGTGATTTGACAATATATACCATCAACAATGTGTTTATACTTAGATAGAAAACCAAGTTGTCTTCCCTTTGGTGATGAAATCGAAGTAGGTAAGCCTTGGGAAGATAAATGTTTAATGTTTTTTTATATATAAAGTGATTTGGAAGTGTGTGTAAAAGAGAAAAATAGTGTGACTAAATTGGTAAATTAAAAAACCACATATTTAATCTATGTTTGTTATTATAAGCATGTTAGTAATTGAAATTAAAGTGAATTAATTATTAAAACATGTTAATTCCTTGACTATGAAGAGTAAAGAATCGATTCAAGTGATACTATATGTAAACAATGTCGAATAGAGTCTACCAGGTCACTACTATTCTATAAAATTAAGATCTATAAGAACATAGTCAAACAAGTCATCTATGTATCCTAAATAGAAAATAAACTATAAAATTGTGTCAAACTAGTCGACTCAGTTGGCTATAGGGATACAGTTTTATAGACTACAAACTTGTGAAAAATAGTGCTGTGATGAAAAATTGAAATGATGGATACTTAAATTATACCAAAGTACTATGGATTTGAAGATGCTTAAATTATAACATTTTATGCTATGATTTTCAAGTGTTGATTCAAGAATTTTGCTAATAGATTTGACTAACTTGATAGAGTTTGAAAAAACCTATGTGCTAAAAAGATGTTGCAAATAGAGTCAATTGGCTTGACTATGGTTGTAGACTTATATGCTAAAAAAGGAGAACTATGAATAGAGTTGACTGGTTCAACTATGCATGCAAATATTTAATTGAAGAATAAGACTATGTTGAGCTGATCAATCTAATCACCTATATTTGGAGAAGACCTACATAGATAAAACATAGTCATTTCAGAGTGACTATGTGTTAAAATTTCATACAAACTATTATAACTATATCGACAAGTCCAATATAGTATTGTAAAAATAAAATAAATAATACAATGATAAAATGAATGCATGAAAGAAAAACTACAAGGGTTTCATTCACATTGAGTTCACCAAAATACATACTAAGGGAAATGTAACTGATTTATTAATCAATCTTAGCTAAGAGATGATAAATTATACTTACACTTCTGATTGTTGATACACTAAATATTTGGGTTTATGAACAAGATGGATCCACTAAACCTAACCAATGGATCTCTTACCATAATAATTTCACTAGAGAAGGTTCCAAAGCCTCTAGTCAAGCAACACCATGCAATAACCCTAGTTAGGTCTTATGTTTTCATATTCACTAAGTATATGCAAAGTAAAGTAAAATCTAATCTAGTGCTCACCAGAGCTTGTGTCACAAAGTGGGGGTAATAAAAATAAAAATTAAACATGCATAGGAGAATCCTAATTAAGCTATGTATAGGTAAAACCCTAATGCATGGGAGAGAAGTACAAATGAAAATATATCTACTCTTATAAAGGAGGAATAAATTTAGGAATAGTTACATTTGAATATGAACCTGCCAAGCCTTAATCTCTCCCTTGGCCAAGGTGTTTTGCAAGAGGTTGTTGTGCTATGTAAGGATAATAAGGATAATTCATGTCTAGGCTACACAACTTATCTATACATCCAAAAGACTTCCTAGAAGACAAGATCTGTATCTCTAAAGAAAGTATTAAAGCCCTAAATAATGTTCCTCAAGTAGAATGGTGGATAAGAAAATTTACAATATAATATTATATTTTTTTCTTCCTAATAAATGATAGAAATGGATGTGTATATATAGCTGAATCTAACCCTAAACTTTCTTGAAAGTTTAACCGATAGGGTTGGTCCAATCGAATCTTTATCATTAATTGATAAAAAACAAGTTAGATCTTAGTCTAGGTCATCCAAAGCTAACCTATATCCATAATGTGATTTTAACAATTTGAATATAGGGTTAGCCTAGAATGACAGTGTAATGTAAACTATCAAAAAAGAAGGTGGTGAAATGCTTGAATGAGTATACAATAGAGAAGGCAAGGCTTAGGGAAGCACATAGGAGAAGGTTGTGTAGATAGAAAGTAGTAATATAGGGCACAATAATCCTCTGAAGCACCAATGGTCTATTGATCCCTTTCCTGGTGCACCCTTTAAGATGTGCACTTAAAATAGATTGAGACTCGATGAGTTCTTATAAGAGATAAAGCATTATTAATTGATAAAGTTTGAAAATTTTGTGTATAAAAATTCCTCCTCCTCAGAGGTCTAATGTTTGACTTGGGGTTATTTTTGTTTTATATTGTGTTGGTTTTACTTTCATGCTAGTATTTTTTGTCTATTTTTTTAGTTGGTCTTCCACTTGGCTGCCAATGGGGCTTTGTTTATTGACATTTGATTTTACTCTGTTTAAACCATTAGTTGTTAGATCCTTGTAAAACTAGCTTTACTTCATTTATCAAATAAAAAATAAATTTCATTATTAAGAAAATATTGTCATAATTTTTTTTATATCAGTATAATTTTGATCATAATCAAGAAGTGTGTGATTGATGTAGTAAATGGCACATTCACAATGATCATCATCATACTATTTGAGTAAAGCACCCAAAGCTTGATCATTGGTATAAATGCACAATAGGAGAATTTGACTTGGAATGGGAGGCATAAGAATAGGTGGGTTGAGAGGATACTCTTTAATTGCCTCAAAAATTTGTTGACAATCTACTCATCCCATTCAAATTTGGTATCTTTCTTAAGTAATGTTGTAAAAGATTGTGTTTATCTACTAATTAAGCCATGAAATGTCGTATGACTTGAATATAAACTTTTAAGCATTGAAGTTGATTTAAATTAGTTAGTGTTGGCATATTGAGTATATATTTTACTTTCTTATGGTCTAATTCAATGCCTCTTTATGAAATGATAAAACCCAACAATTTTCCTGAAGATACTCCAAAAAAACACTCTTTCAAATTTAAATGTACATTATACTTCCTTATTATTTCAAATATTTATCGTAAATCAATATCATTTATTCATTATTAGATTTTGGTAATAAATTATCAAAATAATATTCAAATATATTTTGTATGTAGTCATGAAAAATATGAGTCATGGCTCATTGATAAGTTGCTCTTGCATTTTTAGTCCAAAAGGAATAATTGTATAACAAATTTTTCCCATAGTGTGATAAATGATGTATTTTATTAGTTTGTAAGATTGATCTTGATTTGGTTATGTCTTGAAAAATATTCCATAAATGATAACATCTTGTATCTTACTGTGGAATCCATAATCATAACTATGTTTGGTAGTGTAAAATCATCTTTAGAATAATCTTTATTTAAATCTTAGTAATTTGTACAACATATAATATATCCATTAGGCTTTGTCACTAATATGATAGTAGAAAAACACTCAGGATAATTGATAATGTGATTGAATCTGACATCCAAAAGTTGTTCAACTTCACTTTTGGCTAACAAAATGACTTTTAGATGCATTTTCCTTATTTTTTGCTTGACTTGTTTGACATCTAGATATAAGACAATATTGTACATAACCATTTTTGGGTCAATTATATACATGTAGAATAATCATATAAAACTTTTGGAAGGGAATTTCCTTCATCAATTTTAATATGAAAACCAAGAGTACTAGTCATGGGTCCTTTATGGAGTCAAAATAAAACTCAATGGTTTCCTCATTAAGTAATGTTGGTCAATCCTCCACATACGGAGTGGCAGGAATAATATTGGGACCATATAATTTCTATTTTGGGATAGAATCATCACTTTCACAAAAATATGTGTATGCATTGGTTTAATGCAAAAATATTTCCTTATGATGGAAGGAAAGAAGACCCTCATATGCACCTAGATATTCAAAAAAAGACTTGCCATTTGAAAATTCATCCAATGTTAATATTTCTAGTGAGATTATGTTATTAATGAGTTTTGGATATACTAGTGATAACTAAGAAACATTATTGACTTGATTATTATGCTCAAAGTGCCTAGGCATGGTGGGTATGAATTTGGGATGCTGATTAGCTTGATTAAATCCATGAGAAATGGGCTTATCTTTATATTTAAGACCTAATTTCCATTAATTTATAGGAGATTTAAGAGGGTAATCAATACCTTGAGTATGTTTGTTCAAACCTTGTACAATGGTATACTAATATTTATGTAAGTATTTAAATCTAAAACCATATTTATTGAAGTTGGTTGAGGATCTATTTAAATATGGTACAAATGAGTTTAAATCAATAGGTGAATTATATGGTAGTATTTTTATGGAATAAGGTTACATATATGGAATATAAGTATCGTCGGATTGACCATTGCATAACATTTGAAAGGATATTGATCTAAAGGACACACACACACACACACACACACACACACACACACACACACACACACACACACACACACACACACACACACACACACACACACACACACACACACACACACACACACACACACACACACACACACACACACACACGAATGCGCGCACGCGCGTACACACACACACACACACACCTTTGAAATAAATTTAATACATGTAATGTAGAAGGAATGGAATTCATGCTATGAACATAAATTAGACCTAAAAAAATGTTGTAATTAAGATCATTAGGCATAAATTAACAAATAATAATAAGAGTGCATAGGACCAAAATAATATCCAATGCAGTTCACCCAAGTATGGCATGGAATTTTGTCAAATCTGTGAATATTCTTATTTGAATGATTTAAATATTTTGTTGTTGTGTCTAGTAAATTTATGAAGTCCAGATGTTACAATATTCAATCCAGATCCATTATTGACAAGTAATCTTCTAAACACCTTATTCTATATAAATATTTGAATATACAAGAGTAAATATTGATCAATAATGTGATTTGGGGTGAGATCCTTCTTTTAAAAATAAATCATTTGTTCTATCCATTAGATAGTATTACTAATAAAAGTGATAGAAGGAGGTTTAACATTGTTAAGTAAAAGTGTATTACTTAATTGTTCATATATTATATCTTTGAGATGGGTGTTATTTGAAAGAACTCTAATAATGGAAATTTAACACTATTATTCTTTAATTAACCTAAGATATCAAACTCATTAATTTAATGGATTTGCCTCAATGGAGGGGGAGGTACATGGGGGTACTTCCTCATTGAGTATTAAAAACATGAACATTTTGAGACTTATTAAAAGATTGCCTACATGTTCTTTGATGTTTATTAACCATGGGAAGAAATTCTAATTGAATGGTATAACAATTTAAAGTAAGAGATTGCTCTAAAGTAAGTTTTGAAACATTTTTGCATATTAATACTGTAAGAATGAAATGAATAGTCTAAGACAGTAAGACAAAATTCTACAAGAAATTGCATAATTGTATGTAACATGTGAAATCAACATTCATTTATTGCTTCCATTATTAATGCTATATAATATGAATCAATAAATTTTAATGATTATGAATATAGTACAAGTAAAAATAAATGTATAGTGGTGATATAGACAAGGGTTTGAGTGAATTTTAGGCTCTCAATTATACTTTCTCATTATTTGATTAGCATCGTGCAAACTTTTTAGAGCACTAACTATAGAGGTAGAACCATGCTTGTAGCCATCTAACCCTAGTTTCAAGGGTACTGTGAGACTAACTTCCTTGAGTGATATGCTCTTATCAGGTGAAACATAAATCAAATAGACAAAAGAGGCTTCTTATGATATAAACAAGTGACCCTAAGCATTTTTCATATACCATGCGACATGTGGAAACCAAACTTCATGTTTAGTATTGTACCATGGCTATGGATATTGGGGTAGACCCATCATGCCATGATGTCTGTAAACATAACATAGTGTACCCCTTCATGAAAATAAATAAGTAGTTAAAAAACTTATGAAACACAACTTTTAAGACAAGCACAAGAAAATGTAAAATAAAGTGAAATTTTTTTGTGTATAGGGATCAAGCAATTTCAACCTAAAGTCAAAAAAGAGAGTTTTAGTGTTAGATTTATCCAAGGTGATAAGACAAAATTGTTTAGTGTTGGATTAAATCCAAGGTCAAATAATTTGAATCATTGTGTTATATTTTATCCAAGGTCAAAGTCTATTTTATTTTAGTGTCAAGAATTTTTTAAAAAATTGAAAAAAATTTGAGGACAAAAATTGAACAAGCAACAAACATGTGTTTTAAAGATAATGGGTTCACTATAATGTTTAACCCTTTTAAATTTAAGATGAATTAAACTAATGGAATCAAACTATTGAAATTAGAATTCTGATTTATACTGGTATTATATTAAAATACAGTCAAATAAATTATTCTACAAAATTTAAAAAAATATTAAACTTGCTAAAAATAATAAATAAGCTTAAGGATGTGCGAACCTCCATAAAAAATATTAAATGTTGACTATGTAGGATTATTATAATTGGAAACCATATAAAATTACCTATAAATAAAGTTTTAAAAGAAAACAATAATTCATAGTTTGTAGGGACAAGTTTGTAAGAGGTGGATAGGGGCACACTACGACCGTGTCCTAGTTGCCAGTGTGCCTAATTTTATGATTTGGGTCTATGTGACTACTTGTGAGGGTTTACTGATGAATTATGTGTTTTGTGTTGCATGGAATATATAGGAAATATGAAACCATTTTTTATACACAATAAACAATATGGAGATAAAATGCAAAAGGAGGGATATGGGTAAGGGGAGTGGTTGAGTTGGCCTCAACCCTGCATAACAGAGCTCTACCTACATAACCCAAATGGGCCTTAGGCTGATGTATTTCTCCCTCCTAGAGTGATTTTGTGATAATTTTTTATGAAAATAAATGCCTATATATAATATTGATTTAAGTGCTTGAAAATAGATGCCCTTGACTTGAAATAAATGATATTTAGACTTGGCCTATAACTATTAGAATGTTTCAAAATTGAAATTGGAAGATGTAGTGCTATTTTTATTAGTGTGCAATGCATTTTATAGAGAGATCAAGTGGGGTGTAATGAGTGGCCTTGATGTTATTTTATATGGGAATCTTTGGAATAATTTCATTAACTAAATTTACCAAATGTGTGGGAGAGCCATTGTGAAATGTCTAATTTGAAAAAGTGACCGTTGAAACATGGGGGACAAGGTTGAGTTAGGTGACAAGGCCACAATGCATCCCTATCTCACTAATGTACACTTTCTCCAAAATACCAGAGATAGTTGGGATAGGTATGACAAGAGCCTAAGGGCTGAAGAAGGATGAATGTAGTTAAAATATGGATGTTTGTATGATATTTGTAGTGTTTAAAATATATTCAAGGCTCTCTTATGGATTGCAAGTTTAAGAAATGGGGAATAGACCAAGTAAGGGTAGGGATGCCAAGAATAAACATTATAAAATACTTAATGATTAAATTTATGTGTCTACAAAAGTCTTATGCCTACATACTTGTACCAATATAAAGGTGCATTCTAGAGTATATAGTTACATTTGATTATCAAGGGAGAGGAGTGAGTTATTTTATCTCATTTGTGTTGGGAACACTAACAAACAATAAAAATAAATTGAGTGCTAAATTTTTTCATGTTGGATATGTAGATGCAACCCTCAATTGGGTCTGGAACACTAATGTTGCACATTTTATATATTTTAATGATATTATGGAAAACTAGGTTACATCAAAATAGAAGTGATTTTGAAGATTACATGATAATTCTTCCAAAGGAAGATAAATTCATGGGTGATGTTTTGAGTTGATGTGTTTTTGGGTGATGTTGGGTTTTATTGATTGCATATATGTACATGGATTGGGTCCCTAATTTATTACGTGTTTGAGATATTTCTAGAAAAAAAAGATTGATTATTATTTGTTGGGTTATATTGTGAAGTTTTTTTAATTTTATTCCTTAAATTTTATTCTCTTAAGTTGTAAATCTTCTAAAACTAATGATTGTTTGATGTTAAAAAAAATCAAATAAACAAAAGAAAATTAACTATGTTTAAGCTGTTCAAGGTAAAGTGTTTGTGTGGGAACCATACCTCACTTCAAAATGGGGACATTAATATCTACATATTTTAGATTCAGTTTTTTTAAGATTGATAAAAATAATTGAGCAAAAATATCGAGTGAAAATAAAATAGAATCATAACACCCAATAAATCATGAGAAAGCATAATAAAACTTTATTTCTAGTCTCAGTTATCAAGAAACAACATCTTGGCTTGTGTACCGTCAAGTGTATTCATTCATAAGCTCATATGTTCAATTTTTATTTTTATTTTTATTCATAAAGATATATTATGACATTTAATACATGTATTATTTTACACAATAAATCCACATTTACCAATAACTACCATTGCATCCAGGTGTATTTTCCTTAAACTTCAATTCTTTCATCCATCCTTCCCTAAGTAAGTTTAGGTATGTGAAAATACAATTTCTTATTTCACTTTGACACATGCAATCACATCACATATGCACATAAAAGTAGGTTCATTATTTATATACTTAATATCTTTACAAGGCCATTTTACATTTGGTCTTTTCCATGTCTTAGTGAACTTGGTCTATTTGTGTATATTTTTCAATTTTTCAGACACATTTCCACCCACAATAAACCCTTTGTGGCCTTGATACACACACACACACACACACACACACACACACACACACACACACACACACACACACACACACACACACACACACACACACACACACACACACACACACACACACACACACACACACACACACACACATTATGCTTCATGATATATGTTTTTTTGTCACCTTATAGATCCATATCATTCATTTTATGAATAGTCTCATCTACATTCTAGGTATTTATTCTACTTGCTATAGAAATAACGACTTACTGATTTTTCCCCTAATTATTTGTGACCCCATCTACCTTGATCTAGTTTCATGCACCTTTTTATTTTTTATTTTCACATAATTTTACGGGTTAAATTTGCATGTCATGTAATAAAGAGCCATATATACACAAATAAATCCATATTCACACCAAGTGATCAAGTATCCAATCAAAAAAAGAAATCTCATTAACATTTTAAGCCTAAAATTGAATCAACCTATCATTAAAATTTTCAAGGATCCTATACATTGATCCTCTATTATTGCATATCATATTTAATTCTTGTGCCATCATCAATTTATACCAAAAGATTGTTTAGGTAATGTTCATGTAGTTGAAATGGATTTCCTAGGGAGATAAGGTGAAGCCCTTTCTCTCAAATACACTTTACTCACATACACAATAGAGATACATTAAATCTGATTTTAAGCATATGGGATATGTATTTGTCATATAACTTACACATATATTTTTTTGCTAAATTTGTGGGTTAGGTAAAGAAAAAGAGATAATATAGTGCATTTTACTCATCAATTGTGTACAATAATCATAAAAACTACTCACATTAGCCTATACATCTAACTATAAAATTTCAGAGTCTAAAATTGATCAAGGGACCCATTTAAAAATAATAAAGATACATATTTGACAGACTACCAATTATATACCATATAACTTTGGTGGCAAGCTAATCTTGTCCAAGTACACTCAATAGTCCACATATCTCACAAACCATTATCACCAATTATAGATCCCTATTCTAGTTTTAGAAGTCCATTATAGTCACCAAGTGTGTAATTATTCATCTCCCTTTGTCATTCATTGTTTCTCATTACTATTTTTTTATTTAATTATTTTTATCATTATTTTAGTTTCTAATTGTAGCACATTAGGGTTATGATTTACTATTTTGGACTATATTAATTTAGATCCCTCTTATGTGTATTGTTTTACCATTTTATTGTGACATTATACTCTAATTTTCACCATTAGGTAAAATATAAAGCATAAAAACAATCAAGTGTATGATCCTTCAAATTTTTTTAGAGTTCTATCATCACGAGAAAATTATATAAACTAGGAATAAAAGGCTACCATGCAATGAGAAGGATCTCCTTTATCATTGAAAAGTAAAATATTAGAGCAACAAATCCTTTTGTAAATAGTTATGAAATATTTTCATAAACCAAGGGATTGAGAAAGAGTTTTGATTTGATATTGCAAGTCATGCAACAAATGCATCATAATGGTAATCAATTTAAAATTAAATTAAAAGTAGCATAAGTTGGAATATAATAAGGATTAGCATCATTTGGATAAACTTGATAACTATTGTAAGAAAGTGATGGTGAAAAAAAATGAGGAATGTTAAAAACACGTTAAAAAATTGGAGTAACTTTGGAAGTATTTGAAACATGTTGAAAATTATTAGGAAATTGAGAAGTAATGGGGATATGTTGAGAATAATAGATTTTTTGAAAGTAAGAGAAGTATGTATAATAATAGAATGAACCTTAGAAATAATACAAACTTTATCATTAATAGGTTTGGAAGAACATTTAGAAATGACTACATGAGGAGGAATAGGTTGCGTTTTTTGAATGACATTACTTAGAATATGACGTTGATCAATATGTTTAAAAAATAATTCTTTAAGCCTAAGAGCCTAATCATCATTATGAGTACTCATGTATCCATAAACTACCTTATATGATGATTATTATTTATTAAAACCCTATATTAAGATCACTTTATTAGAATATATATTTTGAATTAAAACATCTTTTAACACATTCGTTAATTCATATATTTCCTTAGGGCTTTCCATGAGCTTTTTTATAAAATGTGAAATACTTTCAACCATATATTGTTAATATAGGAAAGCTTCTTGATCATGATCTACTTCATAATAATTATCAATTTGAAATCCATTCACAACATTATCATTTAAAGGCACATCATTCCTATCATTTTAGACATAAATTATAGTTTTTGAGATAACACTGGCTATCTTTTTAGATTTATATTTTTAAAGATAGATATAAATTTAACTAAAATAATTTAAATAAAATCAATATTTTCTATTTAATTAGCATTATTCCTAGTTGAAACCTTAGGCTTGATAATTTTGGAGACATATATTGAAATAAAACATTGAACATAGACAACATATAAATAACCTAGGGTTTGAGAAAAAATTGAAAAATATATAGGGTTTGGCATCAAACACAAGGAATTTATGTTTATTAAGATAAAAACATTTGAAAAATAATGAAAAATTAGACAAAATCATATTCTTCCTAAGATGAAGCAATAAAATGTAATATGAATAAATGAAAACTAAATTGAAACACAAATACAAAGCTATTTTTAATCAATATACATAACACATGTAAAAGAATAATATATGACTAATTAATTAGTACAAATATAGAAGTAGGAAAAACAAAAAAATTTAAGGATTATATAATTTTCAAAGTGATTTGATGATAGCCAAGATAAAACGTGACAATGGAGATACATGTTCAGGAGTGGAAACAATTTTGAGTTATAAATTTGATGATGAATAAAGAAATATCTGAAGATCATCTTCTCCTCTCCTTAAGGTGCAAGGTGTTCAGGATTTTCTAGACAAAAAATGTAGAAAAGCTAAAATTGATTCGATGGTATTGCACTCTACTAACTCTGATCTCCAAAAACATCAATAAATTTTATGTGCTTTTACAATCATCACCTAAAAAATATATTATTCTTTCCATAATTTGGAAATAATGTCTAAAAACTTAAGGGATTTTTTTTGGGTGCCTATGATAAACTAGAGAATAAAAATACTAGCTTGATATTTTTTAGGACCATATAATAATAATAATATATATAAAAACAAACCTTAATGTTTAGAATAGTTCAAATATCATCTTATAAAGTAGTGGCATGTGGTGCATGTGTATCATAAAGTTGTGTGGTTCAATGAATGATTTAAGGATTATTTGATTTCCTCTAGAATATTTGTAAGTAAATAATAGATACCTATGATTGATAGATTAATTTTGTGTGTTTTAATGAAAAATAATGCATGTTTATTTATAGATAAATTAAATTTAAATTACAACTCTATTTGTGCCTGAACTCACTTCCAATAGTTTAAAAAGAGAAGAATACTAAAAAATGGTCATATAATTAAAAGTTGTAAGGGACCACACTAATGGGCTCAAAATCATCTAATGGTCCTTACATTATACATAGTGTTGGGATACTCAAGATATAGAGCCTAAGGTGGAGGAAAAGGGGTATTAGAAAGAAAAGGATGCTTAAAGGGTGTGTTATGATAAGGTAGGGGGCCATTAAATTTTTTTGATAGATAAAAATAAGGGAATAAGGACCTTACCCTGCGGTACAAAAGGATCTAGTTAGTAGATAATAGCAAGGAAGAGAGAAAAGCCTCTGGGAGAGCTAGAAGAGATGGGCATAAATCCAAAAATACAAATAGTTACAAAGCCAAAAATATAACCACAATATAAAATACCAAGGAAACTAAAGTTTAAAATATTCACAACTCAAAACAATCATGGAGTGCACGAGAGAAGCCCCACCAAAGAACCACTCCAGAGAAGAAGGAAAATACCATATTTAGAAGCCAAGGTCTCTAAGAAACTAAAAAAATATCAATAACTTAACTAAGATCACAACTCTCAAAACTTTAGTGACAAGAGAACCCAAGACAAAATCCAAGGCTTCTCTAAGTCTCCTAAAATAAAATGATACAAGGAGCTGAAACTGGGGGAAGACCAATGACATCAATAAATACACCAAAATCTAGACCACTGATACCCACATAAACAACTTGAACATAATAATATTTTTTAGTAGGACCAATATTTTATAATTATTTCTTTGCAATCTTCACAGGGAGGGGCCTTCATAATACCAATATTCATTATGAGTAAGGCGAAGAAATCATCTACCACTGATCTAATCTTCTCTATTTAAAAACATTAATATTAATAGTAGAATCAGCTTCCACTAAAAATTTAATGAAATTTAAATTAATATCAATTCTCAAAACTCTAATAAGAGTTAGAGATTCAATTGAATTATTTGAAGACAAAGGAATGTTGAAGGCAAAACATGAGATCACTTGTCCCTGATCATCTCTAAAGATGCTTCCACCTTTAGAAATAGCTGGGTTGCCTTTAGATGCCCTATCAAAATTTAGATTGAATTTTTTTTGCTTAGAGGCTTCCAACAAGACAAAAACCTTCTATTTATTTGAGGATGGAGGATGAAGTTGTTTTCCAATAAATTCCATTTTAAGAGAATATGATGATCCTCTCTAGTGATTTCATTTTTAGGACTTTAGCCTTACTCTTCAAGGAGCACATCGATTTTAAGAGTAAGGAGATATTTAGAGAGGGACGTGATGAGCCCATAAAATAATTCATTATATATAATTAATTACCTCATTTCCCCCTTAAAAGTATTCTCTTTAAGTGGATTTAGATGTGCATAATAGAACTCATTATTAATTTAAAGTAAAATATGAGTATTTTACCTTAGTTATTTTGTATAAGTTATTATTACCAGTTTAAACCAATTTTTTCTACCATTTACATGGGAAAGACACTAATTTTTTATGTATAGGTCACCAGAATGTACTATAGTCAAAGATTGTCTTTTTTGGTAGTAGAAGACTCCTAAAGACTAGTCTAGATCAGTGCCAAAGATCACTAGTCTAGCTCTGAAGATGCTAAGTTTGGCTTTGAAGATGCCTAGTCTAGCTCTAAAGATGCCCAAATTGATTCCAAATAATTCCATAAAACTTGAAAAATAACACATGATAATTTTAAATTGATGCAAGGATATACATGCTTGATAATAAGTAGTCTAGTATATTTTTGGGAATAATTCTAACAACTATATATAGACTTTCCAAAATTAACAATATTTATTTTTAGCCATGGTATTTATATAAGTTTTCTTATGAGTGATTATAAATAGTATGTTTTTATCTTCTACTAGAATGAAGGTCAAATAATATAAACTAAAAATAAGTTACACCTGGTAGTAGACATGGGATCACGTGTGAAACATAATCCAACCCTTTCCATAAGTTTTCCTTAAAATGTGGAAAGGATGTTGTTATGATATTATTTTAGAATAAAAAAGATCTTAGTTATATTCTTTATTATTAGGTTTTTATATATTTTGAATTAGATATTGTAAAAATGTTATGATATATACACAATGTCCCTTTGGGAAGAAAAGGAGAGAAATAATGTATTGAAGATTGAATAGTTTAAACATCACTACCTTTAATATTGTAATCATTTTATAGAAGTAATGATAAATTTATTTCATGAAGTTTATACAAATATAATAATTTTCTAATCCTATTCTAAGAGAGAACAAGGGCCCACTCATCTAAATAAGTAGGACCTATTTTGGAATATATATGTTTATTTCATTATTGTTGTGTGTCTTAAAGTTTTTCATCCATTATCTTATGCAAAGTATTGTGCTATGTGTTTCACCTACATGATTGTGTGTTAATGTGTGTACTTCAAATCATTTACCTTTATAACAAATAGATTAGTTATGTGTTTCTATTTCATTCAATTTACATTTATGCAAATAGACTAAAAGTGTGTTTACTTTAATACAATTTCAATTATAACAATTATGTTTCCCTTCCATATAGTTTAATTTAGTAAGCGTGTTTTATTTTACAAGATATAGATTATATTTTAATTAAATTAATTAGATTACAACTTTAAAATTAAATGATCCATAAGTAACCCCAAATAGATAGTTATTAGTCATCATTTTTCATACCTTACTATCAACTGACATTGGACACTACCTAAATTGACATGACATATTCATCTAAAAGAAGAGTAAAAAATGACCCTCATAATTTTTGACACCATTTAAAGGGATTTTATAGGTGTTAATAGGATATAAAATCTTAAACTATCAATTTATTAAGAAATAGTTACCATAAATCAAATAAATTTATAAATGGACAAAGAGATTCAAAGGGAAAATATGTTCCTAAGAACCCCCAACAAAGCACAAGTACTAGTAGGTCACAAGAAGAAAATGTATTAGAAGACCTTATGGGAAAATAGCTTTATACTATTGAGGAGGAACCATTTTTATCCTCACCTAAATTTTTATAACATTCCCTAGAGGTAGGTGCATCTTTCTAAAAGAAATAATCTAGGATGAAAGTTTTTGTAAAATTAGAGTAATAAATCTCAATCAAGTAGCCTTAAAACCACTTATAATGTTTCACCACCTCCCAAGATAACCCTTTACAACATATATTGGGAAGAAATGGGAGATGACATTAGAAACATAGTAAATCCATAAAATAGGGTTGAGGCAAGTAGATCTCAACCAACAAGGAAAACCTTTACCTATCTTATTGTTCTTGATATAGATGAAGATGATACAATGAAAAACATATCCTCATATATATTTATTAATTTCATAGGAATGTTAATAGAATATCCTAACTAATTATTTTTTTAGTTCAAGATGTTATGTCAAACATATGACTACAAGTCTAATAATCAAAAGTTGAAAATATTTCCTTCAACACTCAAGGATTCAAATATGACATAGTTTATGGGATTACAACTAAAATCCCATATGGGATGAAATGTAAAATGGATTGTTGGAAAAATATCAAGATTATTATAGTGTATAAGATAGAAAATAATAATTTTTCCATATAAAACAAAAAGAAAATGAAAACATGGAAGACTATCTTGTTCGTTTCATTTTTATTTTTAGAAGGTGTGGCTATGAGTTAGCTGAGGAACTAAGAAAAATAATTTTATTAAATACATTGGATGATGATTATCATGAATCCTTGAACTTGATGGGAAGAGGAGACATAAATAAGCTTGGTCTCAATGACACTGCTGAACTATGCAAGAACTACTCAATAACAAGGGTTAGTATTAGGAAGCTAAAAACATAGAAAGGAAACAATGATGTAGGACATATCACGGAGGATTTTTCAAATATTAATTTTTTTTGTTTAATTAAACACCACATTATATGGATTGCATGCAAAATATAATGACACTACTAAACTTTTAGCTATGTATTATCCAAAATGTAGGTTGAAACATGCCCTCTGAGACTACCCTTTTGACATGATAGATATATGTGGTATTTGTGATCATAATATCCATGACACAAATAATTGCATTTTCCATCCTATACTTAAAAATCGATTGAAAAAATTTACCCAACCAATGTAAGATCTCAAGGATATACAATGACAAGAGAAAAAAATTATCTTATAATTAAAATCCAAATCATTTTATTCCTAGAGATCCTTCCAATCCATGGATGATACCATGGGATGGACCAACACCTCCACAAACATGGGGACCACCAAATTGGTCTCCATAAGAATGAACATAACCATAAACATGGGTAGCAAAATAAACCCAACTATCATGGATTCCATAAAAAAATAAACAATGGGTACCCTAATAGTTATTCAATCAATAAAATAGGTTTCCACCCCAACAAGTGTTGATGTTTGATCCTCGTAACCAGCTCCAACAAACTGAACAAGTAAATAAACCTAGATCACCTACACAATGGGTATCCAATCCTAATAATAAACAAGTATCTCTTATTTATGGAACAAGACAAGAAGTGGGAGTAAATGCCATATATTGTAGTAATGTTCAACTACATTATTGAAAAATATTGACTAGTCCTTCTCCACTCACCATCATAAAAATCCCTAATGAAAAATAAATTTCAAACCTTCCCAATGAATCAAGGAAAAAGAGGAAATTAAATAGAAAAATACCTTAATAATCTACTATTCTTACTACTCCTTCATTAGTTTCATTTCTAGAAAGACTTAAAAAGAAAAAGATAAAAGTGAATATAATTTAGTCCAAGAACTAAGAAAGCTAAACATAGAGATACCATTTTTTAAATCCATAAGAGACATTCATAATATTAATAATATCATCAAAGGTTTGTGTGTCAAAATACAAAAATCATGAAATATCTCAAATCCATAAAATTAGATTCTAAGATAGCTAACCTGTTAGTAAGGAAGTTGATTCTACCAAAGTATGGAGACCCTGTAAGTCTAGTCATCACTGTAGCTATAAGAAAGAAGGAAATACCCAAAATATTAGTGGAATTTAGGGATGATATAAACATCATGACATAAAACACATTAAAATTGATCTCCTTAATTAGGCTATAACCAAATAATATAGTCCTATATATGGTTGACCAATCCCTTGCCAAACCATAGGGGGTTATAGAAGATGTCTCTATAATGGTAGACTCTTGGGGATACCCTATATATTTTATGATAATCCAACCAAAGAATAATAAATTGGGTTATACATTGATCCTAGGAAGCCAAAGGATTTAAATTTTTTTGAAACTCATATATTGTACGTTTGGATATATGACAATCTCTAATGGATTGAAAGCAAAGAAAATGTTCTTATATCCACTGGCAAAATCATATCCAAATTTCTTAGATAAATTATGGGTAGATGAAACAAATAAAAATGGAAATAGTATTTATTATTTAAAAATGGTGTTAGTTAAAAGCCACATAAGTGAGCTAAAGGAAGAGTTAATAGGTTATATGGAAGAAGATTGTCTAGCTTTGGAGATGCTCTGTCTGGCTCTAGAGACACTCAATCTAGTTCTGGAGATGCCCATTCTACCTCTAGAGATGAATAGATTGGATCTAAAATATATCAAAATATTTATATAATTTTATAAAAATATATTTAATGACACTCATGATGAAATATATAATCACAAACCTCTCTAGCAGAGTGTTGTTAGCTAGGCACAAAATAGTCAGGAATCTTTTCTTTTCGTTATATGTTTCCCATTAATAGGTGTGATTTTAGGAGAGTATTTATTCAAATACATAGCCACCTTACACATGTTGAAATATAATACTTGGAACTTGAAATATCTCATGAGTGATTCTATTCAAGTTAATTCAATCTATCTAGGGATAAAATAAATTGAAACAAAGTCAAATAAAATGCCAAACATAAATAGTTGGTTAACTGATGAACATGAGACCAAAGTATTTGATGTATTAAAGAGTCATAATAAATATTTTTATTTATAATATAGTGACATGAAATAAATCCATCCAAATATATTCATGTATCACATATACACTAAAAACATTAAACCAATTCGACAACCCCAAATAAGGATAGATCCATCCCTAAAAGATAGTTAAAATTGAAATAGAAAACTATTGCAGATAGGATTTATAAGTATAATATTAGATATTCAATGGGTCTCACCACTAGTATATCACCTAAAAAATATGAAAAATGGATAATATGTATATATTACATGGAGCTTAACATAACAATTAGATGAAAGACTCTTTTCCTTTGCCCTTCATAGACCAAGTCTTAGACAATCTAGGTAGAAAGAAGTATTTTTCTTCTTGGATGGATTCAATGGATTTAATAAAATAATATTAGCTCCTAAATAATAGGATAAAATCAATTTTATATGTCCTTTTGGGATGTTTGCATACAAATTTTTATCCTTTGGCTTATTTAATGCACTGACCACCTTTCAGAGAGTAGTCATCATTATATTTGTTGATATTATTAATGAGTGTGTTGACATATATATGGATGGTTTTATGATGCATGGGGATTATTTTGATGAAAACATAACCAATATAGAGAAAGTGTTGATCAGGTGTGAACAACATCAATTATCCTTAAGTCATGAGAAATGTTTGATGATGGTAGATCAAGAAATTGTCTTAGGACATCACATCTCATCCCAAGGAATATAGGTTGATCCTAAAAATATTGAAGTCATTTCATAGTTGTTTGAATATAAAAATATGAAAAATATCAAAAGCTTTCTAGGCAATGTAGGATATTATAGGTATTTTATTGAAGATTTTAGTAAGATTGTTGCACCTATGTTTTCCTTTCTCATCAAGGATAGTGAATTTGTATGGACTGAAAAATGCCAATAGGATTGATACAATAAAATAAAAATAATTTATACTCCAGTCTTAATCTCATTTCCAATAGGAAAAATCCCTTTCACATATACATCGATGCCTCTAATAATGCTATGGGGGTAGTTTTATACAACTACATTAGTAAGAATTTAATTCCTACCAAAAAGAAACTATTCAACTACTAAAAATGAGTTCCTTAATGTCATTTATGTTATGAACAAATTCTATCACTACATCACTGAATAAAAAATATTCATTTATATAGATCATTCAACCATAATATATGTGATGAAAAAATTAATGGTAAGGGGTAGGACCATTAGATGGTTAAGACTATTTCTAGAATTTGATATAACAATCATTGATAAACCAAGAAAAGCTAATGTAGTTGTTAACTTATTTTCAATATTGAATGTTTTAGGAGAATATAAGCCATTGGAAGATAATTTTACAAATGAGTAGATGTTCAAAATTTCATCTTTCTCTACATGATTTGATGATATGGTTAATTATCTAGCCATATGAAAGTTTCCTTATGATTTAAATCCTAAATAAATAAAACATTTGATCAGAAACAATGCTGATTATAAATGTTTAATGGTGTATTATTTAAATGTGGCCCTGATTTGGTACTTCATAGGTGTGTATGGTAAGATGAGATATAAGACATCTTGAGAGATTACCATGATGAACAATGTTGAGGTTATTCAGCCAAAATAATTGTTCACAAGATACTTAGGGATGGATACTATTGGCCTTCACTTCATAGGAATGTGAAAAATTATGTTTGGAAATGTCCTTGCCAAAGGATGGGAAACCTACAATATCTAATGAAATGCCTCTCCATACTTAAGTAGTTTTAGGACCCTTTGAGAAATGGAGTTAGATTTCATAGGTCTCATTGATCCACCATCTCAAGAAAGGAGTACATATTAGTATGTATCAATTATGTCACCAAATGGGTAGAATTTGAGGACTTATCACTTGCTTATGAAGAAAAGGTTGTTGATTTATTGTACTACAAGATCCTATAATGTTTTAGAGCACAAAAAAAATCAAACCAAGGGCATCAATTTGCATCTAACATGATTAAAGCCTTCACATAACACTACTAGATCATCCATAGAAAGTCATCACTTTACCATCTTGAAGCCAATTTTCAAGTTGAAGTCACCAATAGAGAATTAAAAAATATATTGACTAAGATAGTAGACATCAACAATTTTTTTTGGGAAAGTAAGCTACCTAAAGTAGTTTGGGCCTACCACACAACACATAAGTCCAACATAAGGTTTTATCCATATGAACTTGTATATGGGAAAAACCATTACTTCTAATAGAGATTGAATTATAGACATTAAGAAAAATAATGGAGATAGACATAGACTTGATGGAAGCAAAAAAATAAAGAATTCTTGAATTGAATGAACTAGCTAAGATGAGACTTAAGTCATTGCATCAGACTGAGCTTATTCAATATAGAAGGAAGGCATGGCATCATCACATCAATAAAATGAAATTTAAAGGAGGATATTGGGATTTATTGTTGGATTAAAATTACCAACATTTAAAATAAAAATTTTGCACTAAATGGTGAGGTCCTTACCAAGTTAAAAATATTTTTGATAATGGATCTATTTAGTTGCTACCAATTGATGAAAATAATAAGACATTTTTGGTAAATGGGCACAAATTGAGGATATATCATCAACCTCACAAGGATGCATTTTATAATCATATTCAATCTTAAGAAGATTTTCAACTTTTTCTCCCTACTTTTTTTTTTTTTTTTTTACTTTTTAATTTTATTTCTTACCTTCTAAGAAGATTTTCATTTACTAGTTTTTAATCCTCTTCCTTTATTAGACTCAAAATCTCATCATTTGGTTATATGGAAGAACCTTATTCTTCTATCATAACCAAATGATGAGATTTTGAGTTTAATAAAGGAAGAGGATTAAAAACTAGTAAATGAAAATCTTCTTAGAAGGTAAGAAATAAAATTAAAAAGTAAAAAATAAAATTAAAAAAAAAAGTAGGGAGAAAAAGTTGAAAACTAACAAATGATAACTTTTTTAAGGGACAAAGCAATAAAAATTACTTCTCCTAATTGACTTGTATAGCACTCTAGATTAACTTGTGTTTTTTTTACCTTCTAATCTAGGACATGTGGACTAACTAGAAACAATGAAAACTATAGGTAATTCAAGGTATTTATATTTTATTTTTCTATGAGTAGGATTAATTTTGAGTTTTAAAAGTATCATTTAATATCCACTTTTAAAAAGATTTTTTTAAAAATAAGGACATGTTAAAAATGGGGTCTCTTAGAGAAAGGGTCTTGAAAAGTTTTTTGTCCAAAAATAAAGTGAAATGGCATACCGTTAAAATATCTTTTAAAAAATTCCAATAAATTATTACAAGAACATGGTGTCATCATGATGTTGCACTCAAAGGTATTCATAAGAAAAGGTACTTATAAGGATCATCATGATAAGGACCGCTAGATTTTAGTCACCTAATAGCAAATAAAGGAAAGAATGATGACATAATTAACATTAGGAGGGAAAGATAAGATAGATTTTAGTCACCTAAATTGTTTTCACTCATCGAAGTAATCATTTCCTTTGCCTAAAGATGTCTAATCTCATAACTAACTCAGCTTTGGGATATTTCAAGAGACATGAAAATAATTTTAGGATTTTCAAACTTACACCTTGCTCCATTTCTTGAGATAATTATATTCTCTCTTGCTTTCCAAAACACTCTCACTTGTTGCCAAAATGCTATTAATTACACTCTCAATTATCTACTAAGGGTTTTTCATAGCCTTAAGGATCTTTGAATTTTTTTGAAGATGTAGCATAAAAATAAATCTAAACATGAATCAGTAGAGATATTATTTTAAGATGAAGCTATAATTAGGGTGTTTTAAGAATTGGGTTGGTTATATTTTCTCAAAGACTTTCATTGATGATGAGAAACTAGTATAATATTTTATCACAAACCTAAAAGGGGATAATTCTAAGGTGAAAAGGACTAAAATTCCATTCAAGAACTCTATTATCAGCCAACTATCTAGGATTCCTGAGACATGAATGAAAATATTAGGTAAATATTCATTTAAAGACCTAATTCAAATATTGTGTGAGCAAGGGGAGCTCATGCCTAAGTTACTCATCAGTCCATACAGGGTCACCAAAGGAATTAAAAAAGAGTATTATATAACCTTAGAATCCATAAGCTATTAAATAATAAAGTTTTTCACATGTGATGGATAATATGGATCATTAGGAGGAGATGCCATGAATCTCGGACATGGATAAGATATACCTAAGTGGAGTAAAAACATGCCTTACTTTATTTATGGTACTATCTAGGTTATGATAGATAGATATGTTTAGAGTGTAACATATATTATATACCATGGGTTAATATAGTTGATATGCGAACACCATTTATTGAAGTAGGTAGATGGAAAATCTAAATGAGATTCATTATTACAAGACACGTTAAATGCAAATACCTAGGTAAATAGAAGATCATTTTATTTTTCCCTTACACTAAGATCTAGTTAAGACAAGAAACTACAAGTGAGATACATATCTAAAACTAACATAAACTACAAGGAATTCTAAAGCTACCTTTAAGGAATTTCTAGATCCCACTATTGAAAATATACATATCATGGAGATATAAATAATGATGAATAAGATCTAAATATATCTCATCCTAGGATATTGAGAAGAAGTGTAATAAGGATAAAGAATCTAATTGAGGAGTCACCATTATAAACTCTACCATGAATAAGGAGAAGACTTATCCTTTTTGAAGAGGATGACCTTGATAAAACATAATGTGTTGTGGAAATCATTGAAAACCTTAATCAAGAATAACCTATTGAATCTCTAGAATACTTGGAGTAAATTATAGAAGGGGTTATGGAAGATCCATCCATAGGTATAAAGAATCTTACATCCATGGCAGAGGAGTTTATAACTTAGGAATTAGTACCAAATTTCTATTAACCCTCTTCATTTAAGCCATTATTAGACAAAGGAAAATATCCAATCATAAAAGAAGAGGATCAACCTTCTAGTCATGATGAGGAAGTGTAAATGCAACAAGCCATGGCCTTGTCAAGGGAAAAAATAACCATGAGACAATGAGTGGAGGAAATAAAACTTTTGAATAAAAAATTGAAAGGTAAGAAAGAAGCTATTTCTTATTTACAACAAGAGTTATAAGAAACTAAAAACCAATCCCTTAGTAAATATAGTGCAATAGCTTAGCTGAAAGAAAAGACAACGGTACCTATAGACCAAGTAGAGCATGGTGTGAAAACCCAATTGTCTTATAATGACATCATGGCTACTTGAGAGAGAACTTATCAAACCCTAAGGAATGTTAGGGAATAAAATAAAAAGTTAAAGAGTGATCTTGAGGAAGAGAGGAAATATAAGGAAACTGAAAAATCCATATTACACACAACCTGTGAACTAGGAGAAAATCTTCTTGCTTGTAAAAGACCTGCCTCTAAGTATGAGTTCTTTCATAAGAATAATTTTATATATGGTAGATTTTGATACATTTAATGTGAGTTTCTTAATTAATTAAAAGATGAAAAAGAATTAATGGATGCCTATCAGGATAATACCCCTAAGAAACAAAATATTTTGTGTAAATTCTATTTGTGTAACTTTTTCTTAGGACACATGTCCTCTTTTTTAATTAATTTGTTTATGGGTGAAGCTCAACTTAATGAATTCACCTCTACATTAAAAAATAAGATTGCATGGATGGATAAGGCATAATAATGTTTTATGCATACAAAAAATATTGGGATCTACAAGAGGCATGAATTACCCAATATAGATAATCAAACCAAAGTTTTTTGAAATATTTTATACAATCTAATGATTATGGAACATTGTCCATATACCCTGAGAAAATACATTTTTGATTTTGAAGAGTATGCTCAAAACCATTTTAATACAATCCTTGCTACCTATGATCAAAGCTAGGATACATTGAGTGTTCCCTTGAAGATAAAGGAGGTAATTTCTCCTAATAATCTCAAATGGCATCTTAGAAAATCCAAGGCTATTATAGAACTGATACAATAGTTTGGATACCCATATGTGCAAGAATGGATTGGAATGAGGTATATACCACCTTTGATACTCAACTAGGCTATATCTTCATGGAAGAATACAACTCAAGGAGAAGAATAATTTGAAAGATAGAATACATAGGTCATATTATATAAAGGTTACACCAACGTAACACAAATTCACTAAGATACATACTATGACACTTATGACCTTAGCAAAAAATTAGGAGACAATGTGTATAGCAGAGAATATAGGAGACCTTAGTTTGAAATAGGAACTAAAAGAAGTAAAGTGTGGGAGAAATTATGATCCCATAAAATGGTTCATTATATCCAAGTAATTACCTCATTCCCCCTAAAAGTCTTCTTTTAAGTGGATTTGGATGTGAATAATAGAAATCATTATTAATTCAAATTAGAAAATGAGTATTTTAACTTAATTATTTTGTGTAAGTTATTATTATCTATTTAAATCACTTTGTTCTAACAATTGCATGAGAATGACATCATTTTTATATCTACAGGTCATAATAATGTATTATAGTTGAAGATAATGTTTTTTAGCAATATAAGACTCCTAAGAACCAGTCTAGACCAAATCTAAAGATCACCATTTTGGCTAGAAAGATCACTAGTTTGGCTCTGAAGATGCCTATTCTAGTTCTAAATATTTGTAGAAATATTGAAAAAGAATAGCTCATGATTGTATATTGATGCAAGGATGTACATGATTGATAAGAAGTATTCTAGTATATTTTTGGGAATAATTATAACAATTAAATATAGACTTTCTAAAAATAGTAGTATCTTTTTTTAGCCATGGTAATTATAGAATTTTTATTATGAGTGACTATAAATATTATATTTTTATCTAATATCAAAATGAAGGTCTAATACTATAATCTACAAAAAAAGTTGCACTTGACAACAAACATGGAATCATGTGTGAAACATAATCCATCCCTTTCCACCAATTTTACTCAAAATGTGGAAAGGATGTTGTATGATATTATTTAGAATAAGTAATATCCTAGTTATATTTGATATTGTTAGGTTGTTTTCTATTTTGAATTATTTATTGTAAAAACATTATTATATATAAACAAAATCCCCTTGGGAAGAAAGAGAGAGAGATAGCATATTAATGATTGAATAATTTGAACACCACTATTTTTAGTATTGTAAGCATTTTTTAGAAGTAATGAGAAATTGATTTCATGAAGTTTGTACAAATCTAATAGTGTTTTAATCCTATCTTAAGGGAGAGAAAGGGCCCACTCAACCAAATAAACATGATCTATTTTGGTATTTATATGTTTATTTCAAACTATTGTGTGTCTTAATCTTTGTCATCTATTATTTTATGCAAAGAATCATGCTATGTGTTTCACCTACATGATTGTGTGTGTTTCAAATCATTTCCATTTCCAACAAATAGATTAGTTGCAATTTTATATTTCACGCAATTTACATTTATGTAAATGGACTAAAAGTGTGTTTACTATAATGCAATTTCAATTTTAGTAAGTGTGTTTCCATTCTAAGTAGTTTTGATTTGGTAAGTGTGTTTGATTTTTCAAGTTATAGATTATATTTAAATTCAAACAAGTGGATTATAACTTTAGAAGTAAATGATCCTTAACTCACCTTAAACATATAGATTTTAGTCATCATTTTGCATACCTTACCGCTGACTGCCAATGGGCACAACCTAGAGTGACATGACATATTCATCTAAATGAATAAGGACACAATGACCCTCATCAATAGGTTACTAAATAATATATTTTTTCTTTCTTTCCATAGGATCTAGATGATCAAATATGGGGTCATAACCCAATTACTACTAACTTGATCCCCTCCTTCTGTCTAGTTAATCAAAATTTCTTGAATAGATCCAACTGATCCCAATGTCTATTCATTTTATTAAAAATCCAAGACTAAATTCTTCAGGAAAAAGAGAAATTAAGGAGAACATGGTTTAGGGTTTCAGAGTTATCATTACAGAAGACGCATTGGGAAGGTATTTTAAAACCAATCCTTTAGAGTTTGTCCCAGAAAAGAGATTTATTATTTATGATGAACCACATATTTATGTTAGATTTATGAAGTCCCCAAGGGATCCAAATTTTTTCCATATGCTTTAAATGTGTATCAATGTCAGAGATTAACTTATTATAGCCTTGTTTCATTGAAAATTTTCTAGAAGGATCTCCAGTCCATTTTAAGCCATAAATCTACATTGAGCTACTGATATGGTGAGATTTCAAGAAGAATTAGAAATAAGTAAGAAGATCAATGTAATGGGTGGATACAAAAATAATTATATTTTCCATCTTCTCTAAGGGCTCCATACACTTTGAGTTTCAACCCACTAATTATAAATAAGTGGTTGCCATAGGTTTGAAACGTAATCTTCTAAAATGTTAAAGGAAGGATGATTGTAGAGAGGGCCCACACTAGACCACACATCCTTCTAGAAGTTAATATATCTACAATTTTTAATATCTCAATAGAGGGATTTTGAGATAAGGTCTCTACATTTCCCAAAGAATTTCTAGATACGAGATCCATACACCCAATAAGATGTAGTAAATAAATGGGTTGAATCATCTATGTTATCAAGATACTTTCTTTAGAGTAAGATGATGTATGTAGTAAATATATGGGTTGAATTGTCTATGTTATCAAGATACTTTATTTAGAGTAAGATGATGTAAGTGATGTCTTTGACTTGGTAGATTCTCCATATACATTTTGCTCCCAAAACTTCATCCATTTTGAATAAATTTTTGATTCCAACCCCACCTTTAAATTTAGGCAAGAAAAAAATCGATAAATACTTTAATCATACTTGATTTGAACCCATAATCAAGAAGTATATAAACATTATAAAATAATGCAATTTAATGACTAATAAATGCCTTAGACAATTTTAGGTGTCTACACTTTAATGGAAAATACATTTATTTATTAAAATTTTTTTATCATGAAAATAACAAAACATCTCACATCATTATAATAAATCAAAGTTAAAAAAATTGATATTAAATCCCTTATTTATCATGAAAATAATGAAACATCTCACATCATTATAATAAATCAAAGTTGAAAAAAAATGATATTAAAGCCCTTATGTGATAGCTCACGTGTAATTACAAAGGTTATACAAAATACATCATTAATTCTTAAAGGGGTGTATATAAATGTATTTGGATTTGGAATAGAACATTGAATGTTTATGTGTGTGTGTGTGTGTGTGTGTGTGTGTGTGTGTGTGTGTGTGTGTGTGTGTGTGTGTGTGTGTGTATTTAAAAGTATTTTTTATTGATAATATACTAATATACATAATTAATATTTTCCAAAAAGTGAGTGGAATAAGATCACACTCATAAATATCACGTGAATAACATGGATTGGGTATAGAAACTTGTTTAACTTAAAATAAAGTTTGTTTTAATTAAAATTCATTTCAATTAAAAAACATTTGAACATAACCAAAAAAATGATAAATAGCGCATTCATAGCTAAATGTCAAGGCACAAAAACATGAATCCACAAGAGAAATAATCAAATATGGTTGAGGTGGAGGGGTCATTTAGCTTGTAACCTTAGCTATCACTACTGGAATATTAGTTTATTAGGTATTGTATCACCTTCATCAAGTTACTCTTGTATTTATTTTTATCATCCTTTAGGTCCTATCTATACTAGGAGAGTTATAAGGTCAATAGAAGGAACTTCCCTTTTTGTTAATCCCTCCATATGCTAGTGTTTGGGAAACAAACCCATCATCACAATAAGAGGACACCATAAATGTGAGACTCTATCTCTTGATATGTGAATGGAACCTATCATGAGATCCATAGTCATGGCCCAATGAAGGTGACCATTGAAGGGGACAATTTGGAGGAACCCAAATCATGATTATACATGAGCATTGCCTCAATGGTCCAATAGAGATTGAATGTGTTTAACTTCAATCTAGACCTTCTTAGCTTGAGCTTGTATTTGAAGCATAACATTAGAAATTAATTCAATATTTTTAGTAGAATAAAAATAAACATTAAGATGTAAATGGTTAAATATTATATTTTCCCTTTCTTTCCATAAATTAAAAATATTTTATAAAAAATATATATCATATTTGATGGTAGCATGGTTGAATCCATTAAGAGCACTATTTTCTAGGAGAATAATTTTAGACAAAATTGTCAAAATAGGGCATGAATGTATTTTAAATTTAATAGAGCATGCTTTCAAAAATAAAATAGATGCTTGATTGACTTCTGGCGTTGAAAAAATATGGATAAAGAATTGGCGACCAATAGGAAGACCTTGATGTAAAACACACCATAGAAAATGTTCCTTCTAGGGTTCAGTGTTAATTGATTTTAAAACTTTGCTCAACCTTTAGCTCTAATTCTATGTAGATGCATTAAATTTAAATTGGGTATTTAAAGAATCCACCTAAATGAGTTAAGGAGGTTTTCTACTAGTAAAAGGGTTCAATAATTGCTTTTGAAACTTTGACAAACCTTTATCTCCAAGTCTATATAAATACATTAAATTTCCTTTAGGTGTTTAAAGAATCCACCTAAATGAGCTAAGGAGGTTTTCTACTAGTAAAAGGGTCCAATAATTAATTTTGAAACTTTGGTAAACCTTTAGCTCCAAGTCTATGTAGATGCATTAAATTTCCATTGTATGTTTAACGAATCCACCTAGATGAGCTAAGGAGGTTTTATAGCAATAAAAGGGTGTTTCAACACTCCACTCCCTATAAATCCATCTCTCAATAAGTGATTGCATTGGTGTTTGGGATAAGTCTTTGAATCTCAGTAGGTAAATAAAGATCACTACTATTAAATTAAAAGTTGTCATAGAGAATAGGTCTATGGAGCCAATCGCCATATTCATCCTCAGAGAACTGATGGTCAATGAACATTGTACTAATGATTCTTTCCTCACTACCGATGAAGAAATACCTTTGAACTAATTATTTGGAAGTGTAATTATCTATGGAAATAGAATCTATAAAAATAGTATTAAAAAAAATGAAGTTTAATTAATATTCCTTAAAAGCTTCATAATATATTGTCAATAATAAAATAGATAAACATGCCACATGCATTTGATATTCATCCAAAAACAAAATTATATCCTTTAATAATACACATTAATAATGCAACAATATTTTGTATTTCTGCAAATCATTAGTCAAACATTATAATTCCCTAGCTGACACTTTTATAGATAAAATTTCTATGTGAGACAATCTAGAATCTAGATTCAATTAATATTCAATAATGTCTCATGCATAATAATGTAATTAAAAAATAATAACCCTAATCAACAATAAAAACTTCACCTAATTCATTATCCACATCAAATCCAAATGAATGTTTGTGGCATCTTCCATCATCATTTTGTGATTATTGTTCAATAATTTAGAACATATCCAATGTCTTTATCTGTATGATTTTCTTGTTAAAAGCTTGGAGTGAGTTGTCTCTACATCATATTATTCTTCTTCAATAATTTTGGCTTAGATTTAGTGTTTTGTGCAATGGATAGAATTATAATCAAACACATCTTCGTACTTGTTGTGTTTATTTCAACCTTTCAAACACTTGTTTGCAATGCAAGGAGACTGAAGATTCACACACCTCCTTTATTTTTCCACTTTCAACATGGAATACACAGACTTGGTAAGATTATATCTATGCTTAATATTATTTCAACCATATCTATGCATATATTACATATTTCTAGTTATTGGATGTACTTAGGTTTTTATAAGCCACATGTTGATCTGATGACATGGAGATTTGGTATGGGTTTAGATGAAGTTTATTCTAGACATGAAAGCAATGAAGATGGAGAATATGGTTTTAATAAGGAAGAATTATTAAAATATTATGAGGACTATGAGAATGCTCAAGAGGAAGAGGAGAGAAGCCATAAGCTTTATCATCATCCTGCTGATAAACTTTTGCAAATAAACAAGGTAGATGAAGCAATGTCTTATATACCCAGTGGTTATTCATAATTTCATTGTAAAATTTAATGAGTTATTTCCATTCTATTATTGTCAATGATTGAGATATCTTATTTTGTATATATTTTGTGGGCTTACTATTCTTGCATTCAACTTATACTCATTAACCCAACCTATTAATAACTGTTAAATGGTTTGATTTGGAATGCATAATTATTATAATTGACGAAAGGTCAATAGAGTAAAATAAGTGTCTTAAAAATGTTTATAAAAAGAAAAGAGACCAAATACTTTCAATTTTAAAAAAAAAATTGACTTACATTTTAATCATTTTTTATATAATACAATCAACAAACATCATCTGAATAAATAACATATGACACAATCTTTTTAGTTTCCTCACTTTTGAACTACCATAATATTTCATAAATTCCTCATTTTAACCCAAAACTATTGTATTGAGAGGTAATTAATTTGAAATATCCTCTAGAATACACTCATGGACAATGCCAATAAATAGGAAAGCAATAAATTTTACTGAGTATGTGTAGTACAACACTATGCATTGATGATAGAGTTAAGTTTTGACCATTTTTTAAACTCAATTTTTATCGAATCTAATTTGAACCCTCTAAAATGTCCATTTAAATTTTGAGTTAATCAATTAAAACTTGGAACATTGGTGGACGTCTACTGAAATATAAATGGTACTAACATGTTTACCTTGGCCAAAATATCTTTCTTATCAAGAAATACCTAAAGTAAGAAGTCATTAAATTGAGACAATTTAAATAATCCATTTAATGGAAGATGAATTAAGCTCATTGCATTAAGTGCCCCTCTAAGAGAGAAAATATTGAAGCCTAAGTAAAAAAAAATTAATGGAAAGAATAAATTTATTGGAAACAATAAATTCAAGTGGAGATTTTGCTAGGAGAAGGAGATAACAACACGATTAATTTTAACCAACATTTACAAATTGGTGGGATACACACTCTTAACCAGTCACATAAATTCATATCAAAAAATGTTAAATATATAAAAACACTAACTTCTGTCAAATCGAAGAGAAAACTTGTGTTAGATTTTAGTGATTAAATCAAACAATGGTTGTCTTCTAAAAAATTCTTTAAAAATCAGGAAGGAGGCAGTGGGCTTTTTTGAGTTTGTCTAAAAAAAGGAGACAAGAAAATTTGTTTCTTTCACACCTCTATAGAATAAAGAATAAGTTTGAACCATATTTTAGTAATTTAATCAAATGATGGTCTTCTTCTAAAAATTTATTTAGATAATTTTAGAATATCTCCTTGCTAGCCAAGATGCTTCAAATTTAGGATCCTAAGCTCCATTGCTGGAGAACATTCCTTGATTGATCAACTTAGAAAAATACTTTTTGATAGTCTCTTTTTTGTAGGAAGAAATTAGAAGTGTTCTCTATCTAATGCAAAAAGATAAAGTTCCAAGCCCAGATGGCCTCTCGACTACCTTTTTTCAAGTTTATTGGCACATTTATGGGAAATATGTTTATCTCTTATGGATTTCCACATTTGAAAAAAAAACCAATACATTTTGTCAAGCAATTGACATACACAAATAAAGACCAAAATTATTATATGAACACAATGGATTACAACGCTTGTGTTATGCTACAATTTGGCTTGAATAAAATAACATTTGGAGGAAGCAATACATAGGTACCTTATAGTTTCACATAGAAGTTATATCTTCAACTCTAGCATCAATACACTACTCCTATTAAAATATTATTTTTGATTTCCTACCTAACTTCCTAGCCAGCTTTGGAACATGTTAGTTACAACCATTTAAAATTTGGAGCCATTTTAGCTTCTTGGAGGGAAGTTTTATGGTAGGTGAGACAACTATATGTAACAGTCAATAGAAGATAAACTAGAGGAATGTGAGTAATAGAAAATATATGCATGCAACAATAGAAAATAAAAATTACAACAAAGAGAATTTAAACATAGTAACAACCTATAGGAAGAGAGAGAAGGGGGGATATAAGCTTGAAGAGTATAGTGGATCAACAACAACCTGAAAAAAGATAGAGGAACAATTAGGGGAAGTAGAAAAGAAGTAGAAGAAAATCATTTGTTGACAGCAATCAAAAAATCATCCAAGAGCAAGGAATGTTTAATGAATCTTTGTGATTTTTGTATTCAACTATAGTTGTAAGTGATAAGGTTGTAATAATTGCTTTTTGCATAATTAATATAGATATATATTAATTTTTTTCTAACATACTCTGCCCTCCCCTATTTCATATTTCTTCTTTTATTTTTATTGCTTGCTACCAACCTAGGGCTACATAGATTTTTGGTATTTTTCTTCCTACATAGCCATTAGAGTTGTTACCCTTTCCAACAACTGGTATCAAAGCAGCCAGGTTGTGAGTCTATTTAGACATGCTAATAGGAAGTTTAGGGTCATGAAAACAACCCCCTATGTTTGATGGTAAAAACTATGATGTAAGGAGCATCAAAATGAAAACTATATTCAACTCTCAATATGGGAGTTGGTTGAAGTTGGGTATAATGATGTTGTAGACATGACAACATTCAATTCTTTGACCCAGGCACAAAGGAATGTGTTGAAGGAGAATAAGAGAAAGGATGCCAAGGCACTTAGCTATATATAAATGGCATTAGCTGATGAAATCTTTCCTAGGATAACAACTATCCATTCCAATCAAGCATGAGACATTTTACAATATGCCTATCAAGGGAGTGATAAGGTGAAGCTTATCAAGTTGTAGCTCTTGAGAAGAGACTTTGAGACCCTAAAAATGAAGGAGAATGAGTCGATCAATGATTTCTTCACAAGAATAATGAACATTGTCAATAAATTATAGGATCGTTGAGAAGGTGTTGATGAGCCTTCCAATCAGGTTTGACCCTATAGTGGTTGTAATAGAAGAGTCAAAGGATTTGAGGCAAATGATGGATGATGAGTTAATGGGTTTTTTGTAAACCTATGAATAAAGATTGAATAGTTCAACCACCTCCTCCCATAAGCAAGAATTCAAGACCAATGTGAATGTGAAAGGAAGGGGGAGATGATCAAACAATATAGGAAGAAGAAGAACTTGTAGCAGCCAAGAAGGTGGAAGGCATATCCATCAAGAGTCACATGGAAGAGGAAGAGGAAGGAGCAACAACACTTCTAGATGTGGATCTACACAAAGGTATGATAAATATAGTGTCTAATGCTATTATTACAATAGGTATGGACATTATGCTAGTGAGTGTAGAAAGAAAGAGTATGATATGAATAGATAAAATTCAAATTTATCACATACACAAGAGGTTGAACCTAATTGGAATGAGAAAGGTGGAAGTTTGTTTATAACATGTAACATTACTGAGCAAAGTAGTAAAGAGACATGGTACTTGGATAGTGGTTGTAGAAAATACATAAGTGGGAACAAAGAGATGTTCAACCACATAGATGACTTAATAAATTCATAGGTGAAAATGGGAAATAATGAGAGGGTTCTCATCATGGGCAAAGACAACATTTATATCCATACCAAGCAAGGTGACAAAAGGCAAATTCATGATGTTTACTACATACCCAGGTTGAAGCACAACCTTATTAGCATTGGGTAACTTGTCTAAAAGGGGTAAAAAATTAGATTTGAGAATGGTGAGTGCACCATCTTTGATAGGAATGGCTGTAATAGGTAGATTGCAATAGTCAAGATGATAAGTAATCAGATGTTTCTATTGATAATGCAAACTAACCTCATAGTAGCATTTAAAACTATGGTAGTAGATGAGTCTACTCTTTGGCATCTTAGGTACGGGCATTTAAGCTTTGGAGGGTTAAACCTTCTTCACAAGAAGAACATGGTGAAAGGTCTACCCCTTTTAGAATAACCAAATAAGGTATGTGAAAGATGCATATTAGGGAAGCAACATAGGAGTGCATTTCCTATGGGTAAAGGATGGAGAGCTAAAGCTCCTTTAGAATTGATACATTAAAACTTGTGTGGTCCAATGAAGACCTCATCCCTATCCAAGAATGTCTATTTCATGAAAATCATAGATGATTATAGTTGAAAGATATGGGTATACTTCTTGAAGAATAAATCAGAAGCATTTGAGACCTTCAAGCAATTCAAGGCCATGATAGAGAAGTAAAGTGGCCACTACATCAATATTTTGAGGACAAATAGAGGGGGAGAGTATATATCCAATGAGTTCATGAATTTTTACAAGGATCATGGAAGAAAGAAGTAATTTATAGCTAGGTATAAACTACAACAAATGGTGTGGTTGAGAGGAAGAATAGGACCATCTAAGAGATGGAAAGGAGCATTCTAAAGGCAAAGGGTTTGCCTAATGATTTTTGGGCTGAGGCTATAACAACAACCATGCATTTGTTGAATATATGTCCAATGAAGAGTTTTATGGATGTGATCCCTCAAGAAACATGGGGCAGTTAGAAGCCAAGTGTAGAAAACCTTAGAGTGTTCAATTGTGTAGTATACACACACATGCCCAAGCAAAGAAAGTCAAAATGGGATGACAAAGGTGATAAATGCATATTCATAGGGTATAGTGACCAATCAAAAGATTAGTGGTTGTACAATCCCATCACCAAAGATCTTATAATCATCTGGGATGTTCCACTCATTGATCATGACGCTTGGGAAGAGAGACAAGAAGAAGAACATGTGGAAATAAGGGCTAGTGGACCCTTTATTGAATCTGAAATAGTAGGTGGTACAACCACCAATGCACCAAGTTGGACCCCAAATTCACATAGAACTGATTCATCTAATGGTAGTATCCATCATGGAGGTCAAGGAGCTATTCAAGAGTCAACATCATCCTCTTCCAACTCAAATCAACACCAAGTAAGGATAAAGAGCTTGCAAGAAGTCTATGATCAATCAAGGTATGAATAAAAAAAATATGAAACTATGAATTATGCTCATTTCTTATAATATGATCCTATCTACTTTGAAGAAGCAGTCAAGGACAAAAAGTGGTGTGAGGCAATGGATGAAGAGGTGCATGCCATAGAGATAAATGAGCTTGGGAGTTAGTTGACATACTAAAAGGTAAAGAGGTCATAGGAGTTAAGTGGGTGTACAAGACAAAAACTACTCCCGAAGGAAAGATAGAGAGGCATAGGGCAAGGCTAATGATGAAGGGATAAAAGCAAAGGCCTAGACGTGATTAAAGTGAAACATTTACACCTGTAGCAAGGATAGAAATGGTAAGGAAAATCATAACCTTTACTTCCCAACACAAGTGGAAGGTGCATCAAATGGATGTGAAGTCAACATTCTCAAATGGAGTGCTAGAAGAAGAGGTCTATGTGGGACAACCACCTAGATATGAGATTCTTAAGCATGAGAACAAAGTGTATAGGCTAAAAAGGAATTATATGGGCTCAAACAAGCCCCAAAAGCATGGTATAGCCATATAGACTCATACTTATTAAGCAACAACTTTAGAAAAAGTGAAAGTGAGCCCACACTATACATCAAAGCATACAAAGAAGGCATTTTCATTGTTGTATTATATGTGGATGATCTAATATTCATTGGTAATGCAAATCAGTCCATTAAAGAATTCAAAACAACCATGAAAAATGAATTTGAGATGACTGATTTGGGTTTCTTGAAGTACTTTCTTGGGATATAGGTCAAGAAAATGATAGTGTCATCTTCATATGCCAATCTAAGTATGAAAATGAGATTTTGGAAAGATTCAATATGCTAGACAACAAACCTATATTCACTCCAGTTGAGACAAGTCTTAATTTGTGAAAAGATGATTGCAGTAGCAAATTAGATCCTACACACTATAAGAGCCTAGTGGGAAGACTAATGTATTTGATTGCAACAAGGTGAGACATTATGTATGCAGTCAAACTCATATCAAGATTTATGGAGATACCAAAAGGGACATATTGGCAAGCAAACAAAAGGTATTGAGGTACATGAATGGATTAAGGGAGTATGGAATTTTGTATTCAATAGTAGATGAGTTTCAGCTTATTACTTATACAGATAGTGACTAGGCAAGTAATCTTGATGATCAAAAGAACACTTTAGGGTATGCATTTCATCTTGGGTCGGAAGAGATATCTTGGGCTTTAAATAAATAACCCATAATGTCACTTTCTATAGCTAAAGTGGAGTACATAGTAGCCAGTGCAACAACATGCTAGACTATATGGTTGAGAAGGATACTTTTTGATTTACATGAGGAGCAACAAGGAGCTTCTACAATATATTGTGATAATTTATCATCCATATCATTGTAAAATAACCCCACCTTTCATGGTAAGAGTAAACACATTACAATTAGGTATCACTTCATTTGAGAATTATTTGAAAATCATGTCATAGAGCTTAGTGTATGCAAGTCTGATCAATAGCTAGCTGATATTTTTACTAAGCCATTATCTAAAGACACTTTCCTTTATTTATTTAAGATAAAGATTAGGGGTGATTAATGCTACAGAATTAGGCCTACAAAGTGTTATGGTAGCTTTAGAGTCTTACAACATAGTTACAGACTTAAACAACATAGTGCTAGATTCCTATAACATATCTACAGATTTCAATAGGATAGTTATAGATTTTGATAGAGTAGCTATGGATTTTGATAGGGTAGCCTTGGATTTTGGTAGGGTAGTTACATATTTCAATAGTCCAGCTATAGAGTATAGTTAAGCTACATATTTTTGTAGGTTAGATATGAATTTTAGCAGGCCAACTATTTTTAAAGTCTAGCTATGGATTTTGGTAGGGTAGCTATGAATTTTAGTAGGCCAACTATGAATTATAATCTAGATATGGATTTTGGTAGGTAGATATGGATTTTAATAATCCAACTATGGACTCTATCAATAGAGCTATAGACTTCAATAATGAAGCTCTAGATATGCATAAAAAAGATGCAAAAGTATTTGGGAAGCTGAAAAGAATTTATAAGAAGGTTTTAGAGACTGAGAAAATCCCAACTAACCATGGTAGGAAGGTCAAAAATAAGGTGGAGTGTTAATATATTATTTTTGATTTCCTACCTAAATGCCTAGTCAGCGCCAAAACATGTCAGCTATGGCCATTTGAAATTTGAAATCTAGAGTCATTTTAGTTTCTTGGAGGGAAGTTTTGTGGTAGGTGAGACAACTGTATGCAACAACCAATAGAAGAAAAAATAGAGGAATGTGAGTAGTAGAAAATATATGCACGTAGTAGAAAAAAAAATATTCATACAATAGTAGAAAAGAAAAAGTATAGCAAAGAGAATTTAGATGTAGCAACAACCTATATGAAGAGAGAGAAAGGGGAATATAAGCCTAGAGAGTATAGTGGAACATAAATAGTCTACAAAAAGATAGAGCAATAGTCAAGGGAAGTAGAAAATAAGCAGAGGAAGATCATTTGCTAATAATAGTCAGACAATCATCCAAGATTAAGGAATGTATAATGAATCTTTGTGAGTTTTATATACAACTATAGCTATAAGTGATAAGGTTGTAATAATTATTTTTTGCATCAATTAATATAGATATATATATTATTGTTATTTTACCATACTTTTCCCTCCCTTGTTTCATATTTATTATTTTATTTTTATTGCTTACTACCCATCTGTGCCTGCATATACTTTTGGTATTTTTATCTCTACATAGACATTAGAGCTATTACCCTTTCCAACAACTCCTAGGCTGAGAGAATAAAAAAAAGTGTTTCTAGTCTTTTTTTTAAAAATATCCTTTTCTTATAGTGTCAACCACACCCCAAAGCAATCAATCTTTCTCCCCCTTCATTTGAATGGGATCCTCTATGCTTCAAATGGGATCCTCCATGCTTCTACCAAGAGACTCTTTATCTTCCTTACCCTAGGAGTTACCTCCAAAATGGTAGCAAGAAAATAAAAAAAGGATAAAAAAAATGGAAGCCCACCTATGGGCAGATATGGGTGATGTCTATTGGTAAAGCCAATATGAATTGGAATGCACCTATTATTTACTATAGTGCCCAATCAATATTTTACAATCATATAATAGAATAAAGTCATATGAGACCCAGTTCGAGATCTCCTTTAATGCTCAACACATGGTTGGTCTTTGAAAACCAAAGATTATATGAATTAAGAAAGAATGCCATTGAAAATACTGAGTAAGACACAAACTATCTAAATACCACAACAGATAAGGAGATAGAAAATAAACAAAGGAAAAATTATTCATTATCTTGAAATCCCTGTTTGGAATTGAAAAGGTCCACTTAAAACTATAAAAGCACATAAAATTCTTCAAGACCAAATTGGCTAATTGAAACCAAGGCATAATTAGTAATAAAAGTCTATTTACAACTATTGGGTATTAATGAAGCATGCTTTTACAACCCAAGATCAACAACATGAATAAGACATAAGAAAGAGTGGTACAACACATAAATAAGAGTAACTTGAAATACACAACCAAACCAAAAGAAAATAAAAATAATAAATAAGTAAACATCTCTCTTTTTGTGCAATACAAGATAGCCTATCCACCATGGATGCTCTTGCATCAGACACCCACAGTAGATGAAAATGACCATGATATCCCATTCATGAACTTGTGATGAGATGATCTAATGATTTTACATGCTTGATAACCTCAGATACATTCATCCAAGTTATATCTTCAGCTACTTTACCCTTCCACTTGACCAAGTAATTGTAGTACTCACAAAATTATGTCTTTTTGCAAACTGAAATGTTAAAAATATTTTTCATTTCTTCCTTATTTGATGGTGGAAACTTCTCATTCTAATATTTAACTAAAAAACCCATGATATCACTTGTTTCCCATTCAAAATACTGATACAAATTAGCCACATTGAAGATAGGTGAGATGCCTACTCTATCAGGTAACTCTATCTCATATGTATTAGCTGATAACTTACTCAAAATATTGAAAGGTTCAATATTTTTCCATTCTATATATATATTCACCTTTTATAAACCTGTTATTTTGTAAATGTGCCAACACTAGATCCCCACTTTCAAAATTCACTTCTTTCTTATTTAAATCAACATGTTACTTATATTTTTTAGTAGTCTCTTCGAATCTTTTCTTGACTTCTTGATGCATGTCATGTATAGATTGAGCATATAATTCACCCTCTACATTTATTCTACTCATCTCAGTTGTACTTATCAACTCACAAACCCAATTAGGGCTGATCTCATACACAATATATAAAGGATCCCCACTTATACTTTGATTGATTGAATCATTTTAAGAAAAATCAACTTGTGCCAACATCAAGTCTCATTGTTTGTGTTTATAACCAACCAAACATTTCAATAAGTTACCTAAACTTTTATTTACCACCTTTATTTGTCTATCCATTTGGGGGTGATAGGATAAGTTGAAGTCTATTCTAGTTCCCATCTTCTTCCTAACATCTTCCATAAGTGTCCAACAAACTTCATGTCCCTATACAATAAAATACTCTGAGGTAATCCATGCAACCTCACAATCTCTTGAAATAATAAATTAGCTTTGTGTGTGACATCACTAGTCTTATTAAAATCCAAAAAGTGAACTATATTTGAAAATATATCCATAATAATTATGATAGTATCATTACCTCACTGCATTCTTGGTAAACCAAGAATAAATTCCATGATTAACACATCCCATAGTATATATAGAATGGGTAATGGTTGATATAAACCAACATTCTATCATGTCAACAAACTCTACATTACTGTACCAATTCATTATATCTATGCCCATTCATGGCCAACAATATCTCTCTTTTAGCTATGCCAAAGTCTTGTCATATCTAAAATAACCATTATGTCCTCCACTATGATTATAATTCAACAACTTCTCTCTCATAGAACCTTATGATATGTATAACTTCTAGTCTTTGAACAATAGACCATCTTACGTCATATACTCTAACCATAGATTCCTATATGTATATGTTGGATTCCTACATGTTTCCCATGCATCTTAGAAATCCAAGTCTTCCTCATATAACTCCATCATGGATTCAAACCCAATGACCTCCAAATTTAACTCATTCACTACAAGAGTTCACCTAGTCAAGGCATCTACTACTTTATTGAACTTTCCACTTCTATACTTAAAAAAAAAGAATAACTTTGAAGAAACTATACCCATTTCATATGGTGTTTATTTATCTTACCTTGACTATTTATGAACCTCAAATCATGATTGTCCATGTATAACATGAACAACTTTAATAATAAGTAATGCCACCACTTGTTGGTGTCAACTCTCCCATATCCTTTTTTCTTATATGACAATCCTTGACATGATGCCCTCTTTTATCACGATATCAACATTTTCATTTGTTTTTTTTTTTTTTTGATTTGGTCTTTGATAATTTTTAGGCTAGCTCTCTTGATCCTAAATATTTTTATTCTTTCGATGCACTTGATTACTCTTAGGCCTATGCTTGGACACAAAAGCATGATATCCACTTTATTTTATTTTATGAAGTCTCAACAACTATTATTATTTATAGAATAATAGGATAGATAACCTCTAAAGGGTTTAAAATCGAACTCATTATGATGTGTTATAAAAAAATAATACATGTTTGATTAGGTATACAAAAATTGAGAAACAATATCTTCACCCTTCACATAATTACAAAAATATTCATCTGTCTCTTCAAAGAGTAATAGTTTATGTAAGTATTGACATCTGAATCATGCATAGTAGAAAACATAACATCCATATTCTCATCTCTATTAACATAACATTGAGGAATCACTAGAAAAGCATATTATTATCTCTAAAAAAATGACATCTTTGTGAACATAAAGTTAAGGAATCACTACAAATTGACTCATAAAATTACACTCATCACATGAAGAATTCATGAGTTAAATTGTAACTGACAAGAATTGTAGAAAATAATAAAACATAAGAATATGAGGAAGAAAGAAAAAGTATTTTTAAATATTGAATTATGGTAATTTTTTATAAAATTTATGATTGGAAAAAAATGGAGAGGGATCCAAATATAATTGGGAAAAATCAAGAGTTAACAAAATTAATGAAATCATTTTTTTTGATTTTTTAGCACCATTTTATGTTGTTTTGATATTTTAATATACAATAATGATAATATGATGAGTCTTTAAATGATAATTACACAAAAATAATTATATTGTATATCTTATATAACTTTCATATAACCTTCCCAACATTCATTTGATTAAATATAACCTTATATATCTTTCAATAATTGTATAGATCCCATCTCAAGTAGGTATCATGTAATCCCATACACTTTTTACAATGTTAACACAACTATATGTTGTTTTTATAGTTTTAAAAATAATAATGATTAAATTAAGGGTCTCGAAATGATAAAACAAAATATCATTAAAGAATTCTAAACACTAAACTATAGAGAATATATAAATAATTCCCCTAGGGAAACCACATAAATAAATGCGCATCCTATCATTTCATTAAAAACATATCATATTATTCCATTCAATATTAAACATCATTGAAATCCATAGTTATTTTATTTCACCTTTCCAACATTTAAACAAGATTTTTGTAAAATTCAATAACTAAACATAACATAAAAGTAAAAGAGAATTTATTTTTTGCTAATTAGGGTTGGTAAATGATCTCTATTACAAATAAACTATTCCATCCTACATGCCTCATAACCAAACCTCATTTTTCTTCCCTAAAATGGCCCTGATACTTAGACACATCTATAGGACTTGCCCACACATCTCCGCACACTCTGACTTCCAATGTTATAACTATTTTTCATATATGGAAATCATTACATCAAACTTTATGTTTATGGCCTTGACTATCTCTCCCTTGCAGTCATAAAGTGTTTTTTGGTATGCATTAGTAGTATGAAGAGTGACACATTTTATTAAGTTTCAAATTATTTTCCCTAAGTGTGAGATTTGTATGATTTAACTCCTTACTTTGCATAGTCAAATTATCCAAGACCATATTCTTTTTGGATACTACACTTTCCAACCTCTAAATGTTTCCTTGTAATTCAAACAAGGTTGGACTAAAATGGGTTTTCCTTAGTGAGATAACCATTTTTCTAGTAGGGATAGTGAGAGATTTTCACCATAATGATCTATAATTTTCATAACAATCCCACATATCATATTTTCAAGAAGTTCATCTATGTATTTTGTGCTTTTATTAAGTACATTATAATCTTCATTTTCAATCACCCCTTTAGAAATACATGACTAAGTGAATTAAGACATTCAATTGAAATGCAAAATACTTAAGCAACATAAAAAGCTTATAACATATTAAAATGAAGTGAATTAGGATATATAAAATAAAAATTATCTATATGAATTAGGATATTCAAAATACCACACAAGTTTATAAAAAGCTGACTAATTTAACCTAACTAGTATAATAAGTAGAAACAATAGGAAGTATTCTTAGATTTGGTGAAGGAATAAGAAGATACATTTAAGCCTAAAAGATATTTTTAATAGAATTTATTTTCAATTTCATTTATATTCATACATTTATTTCATAAGAGAACACCTATAGTCTTGTTCACATATATAGCATAAGTATATTAGGACCTATTGTAGTAGTAATTCTAAGAATATATTTTCTTATCTAATCTATCAATATCTACCAATGATAGTAAGGGAAGCCAAAAATTAGTAATGGAATAAATATTTATGCACTACTAAAGTGTGATATCTAGAGTTTTATCTTACCTAAAGGTATATTAATGTACTTTTCATATAATAAATGTACTCTTGGGTCACTTCATTAGCATGATTAATAACTATTGGCTAAAATGACCATGCCAACACTTCATAATTCACATGATAGTTCTAACTGTAGTTTACAAAATATAACACCTCAAGGACTATCCTACACAAGCATGAAATTTTCATTGAAATTACATGGATAAAACATACAAGACTACAACACCATGACTAAATAAGATTATTTGACAATGTGAGATGAAGTGTGTGCATTTTTCTTGATACTAACTTGTAATGGAACTAACAATGTGGAACAATGAACAAAGGGATGACTGTGATAGGAGAGGTCTATTTTGGAATATAAAAGACGAGAAAAAAAAAAATGAGGAGAAAAATATTTTCAAAATAATGACCCAACAATTTATAAGAGTTAGGACCTATACCAAGGACTATCTCTAAATGATATTTTCAGTAAAGTTAAAAACTCTTTAGCATCATTTATTTAGATATATTGTTGAGGTTCATGAATCAAGGTTTAAGAATGATGTCCTCTACCAAAAGATTCAAACTTAATTAACATAGATCACTCAGATGAATGACACATTACATAATATATATATATTTTAAGTAATAGATCACTCAGATGGATAACTTAGAGGCTATAATGGATCACATGAATGTAAGTGATTTACTTTAAAAAAAACAAACTTAAAAGAGTGTACAATAAATTAAATGAAATTAACTAATTTTTTAACTAAGACATTTGTTTCTTGTTCTTTATTATTGGTTTAAGGGAGGCTTCAATAAATAAAATGAATGTAACTACATTGGTAAAGATAGGCTACAATAAAATAAATAAAATCATGTTAAGCAAGACCATTGTTCTTAATTTACATAAGTTATTTAAGAATTTTGTTTCTTGTAATTTATTATTGGTTTGAGGGAGGATACAATAAATCAAATGAGTGTAACTAAATTAGTAAATATATGATATAATAAATTAAATAAAATCATTTAATCAAGACCATTATTCTTGTTTGAGATGGGCTAGGCTTAACTATAATAGCCCCCTCAGCCTGTCATCAGGTATTTACAATAAATTAAATGAAAACATAAAAAAGGTCATTGTTATTTATTCATAATTTATTGATAAAAAAAATCAAATGAATATAACTACATTAGTAAATATATTCTGCAATAAATAAATGAAATCATGTCAAATAATACCATTATTCTTATTCTACATTTGAGAGACTAAAAAAATCAAATGAATACATCTAAATTACCTAAAACATTTATTATTTTTTAAATAAAGGTTATAATGATCTATATTAGTATTCTTTGCCTCAATAGCATACATATAAATATCCTTGTTAATGTCAGGGCCCATCTATAATAACTCTCAACCTCATGTTTCTTGTAGCCAGTCAAAGTATTGAGAAAAATTAAGAAAATATAAAATAATTTGGTTCAAAGTTTAGCTAATAAAGTTAAAGCAAGATACAATATAAATAAGAAAGGATTACAAAGAAGATATTGATCCGTTTACCAAGGGTGAAGGGAAATTGAATAAAGGAAAATAAAATAAATCTTAGGCTATCAAATCACAAGTTTTACAGCCTAAACCTAATAAATATTGTATGACATTATTATAGGTTAACCTTGAAAAAACTTGACATAGAAAAACATGAATTTATACCTCTAAAAGTCTTTATAAAATAGGTGGAAGTGTTACAGTCCTCTCCCACCATCTTCATTTTCCTAAAACTAGGATCCATAGACATTTGTTGAAGTGTTATGAGTTGTCTGAATAAATAAAGATAAGAAATGAGAGAAGTGTAGGAAAAATAAACAAATCACATGATACACCCTTCCCAAAAATCATGAACACAATTATATTGAGAACATCATCCCATAATGAATACTTGTTAACATACATAGTGATGTGAACAAGTACACATGATTACCAACATTTGTAATATTCAATAAAGAATAATGTAAACATGTAAACATGATTGATTACATGTGAACATAGTTTATTGTCAACATCATTAAATATCATACATATCAACATGATTTATTACATTCATGTGAACACAATTAAATCATTTAACCAAAGTCTTTCAATACATCATTAATTATAATATTAACCACCATGTCATTACTTACAACATACATAAATGAAACACACATATTTAATTAACATGTCAAAATAATATATATTATTACACGTCATACATATCATATATATATATATATATAGATATAGATATATATCATATCCAAGCTAGTATCTTCAAAGCAATATCCATGTTTATGGCATGGCCATGAAACTTCTTGTCAAGGACAAGGAAGTGGAAGTGGATGAGTAGTGAATGTGAGTATTTTTCACCTTTCCATGAAGACACATAGATTTAAAATTTTCAAGGTTAGAAAGGATGACAAAAATAAATAATAAGATAGCTACATGAATAACAAAACATACTAGTTTGCTAAATAAGAAGTGGATCTCATACAAGTAACAAATGTACCATAATGCTTTTAAAGAAATTACCTTATCTTCATCCAAATCCTAAATGAAATGATAAGATATAAAAAATAACAAAAAACATATGGTAGGGTTTAATGAAACCAAAGGGAGTTAAAAATAATGTTCACCATACAAATCTTTGTTGATTTTTGTACATTGCTAGTAGATTTGTCAATGCTTATATTATTACTAGGCCAAATTGCATTTCACTGGACATTATTTTGTAGTGTTTCTTCCTCAATCATAGTGAAGGGTAGTGGCTATGGATCCTCATACAAAACCATCATAATGGTGAAAATACAAATCTTTTTCAGGGTTGGAACACCATGGAAAGTTTTGCCCTTCTGAATACATAACATGGTGACTTTCATAACCATATAACCTATGGTGTAAAAATACACATTGTCACCAGGGTGATTTTTTTTTTTTGATGAGAAATAATCAAAATTTATGTTAGGGGAGATAATATTCATATTATCCTCATAATTTTAATTTCATCACTCAACACTACAACAACCTTAAATTATCATGCTTATTGCATGGCATTATATATAAAGGACTGATAAGAAATATTATAACAATGTAAGTGTTAAATATAAATATAATAATAATATTTTTTGACATATTCATAGAATTTAGTTACATGAGGTATATAATCATCACCACCCCCCTCCCCCCACCTCAGAAACTCTTTCCCATTTTCGTGAAAGGTACTCCCTCAAAGTAATGCCATTGTCTTTGTTTGAATGGGTCTGAGGGTAATCCATATCGCTTTTTGATGATGGTTACTATAAAAATAAAATTATATTAAAACTTAAATTACCTTAGTTTTTCATGCATGCAAACCATTCAACACATTTTATCTAACCTAAAATTCACAATTTCTCACTCCATGCTCTTGCTCCACCCTTATTCTTTCTTATTTTATTTGTAAATAATAATTTATATTCCTTATTGACACTTGCCTTCTTTGTTCAAAATTTTGACTTGAATCATATACACTCATATGCTCATTGATAGACTTTAATTTTATCTCACTGATATTACATACTTGGAAGACATTATCTCTATAAATCCATGATCTTTCAATCATATCCCTCTTGTTAAGGCTCTAATTTTTTAGCAATTAGTATATTGACATATGTTATATTTGTCTTTGAGTGTATGCCTTTCCCCTCAAATTATTTTTTCCACTACCAACATGATCTAAAGGCCTCCTTATAATATATTTTCTACCATTAATATTATGGTGGTGAGTGTTTGGTTGTTCTAGTAATCAAAATGGATGACCGCCCTCATTAGAAAATGTATTTCATGGGTGTAGATAACAATAGAGAAAATTATGATTCATATACCCATGCATAAAATATTTTATTTACTTCTAAAATATTATTCAACAAAGAATCATGATGTTATAATCATTAATAAATGATTAAAAAAAAAAAGAAAAGAAATCATTCTAGGAAATAATAAAATGTGCTTACACATTTTGGTTCCTCGTCTGTATCAGATTATGAGGTGTATGGAAGACAATCACTATCAACGTCATAATCCACATGCTTGTCAACATCCTCCTCAAAATTATCTAACTCCACCTCCTCCTACTAAAATGGTTAATATATACATTTCAATCCAAAAATATATATAACAAAAAGTGTATATGATCATTATGAATGAGAAAAGGGTCCAATTAATAATTTCATTTTTGGGGAGAAACTCATTTTGGGAGCTGATATTGACCTCATCTCCTTGGATCCTCTCACTAAAATATAAAAAACAACATACAAAATAACAAAGTGGATGCGAAGTGGTCTAATATGACTATTATAAATATGTAAAAAGAATATTAAAATTTGGGATGGCCAATAGATGTAACATCATTAATAATACACATGTTGACCCATCACCTAGATCTGAATTCATAAAATAATTAAATGATCATTGACAGTCCATTTGGGGATTCTAGACACATAATAATTTCATGATCCATTGGGAATCCCACCCCCACTAGTGGAGGCACCATCTAAAACCATCTTAGGAACTTCAGTAACTTCATGCGAATGTCTCAACTTGGGGCATGCATGAAATGATGATTGTATGATTATTTTTTCTCCTAAAAAATCATATAACAATCAATTAATATCAATAAAATTAAATCAAAACAAAAAATTCTCCTTCATCTTTAATAGATAAAATAGTAAACAATTGCTCCAACTCGACAAAGATTTCTTAGAGGACATCATTTACTTCTGAGTCATCCATCATAAATTTGGAAAAATAAAAAGGTTATTATAATAAGCATAAAATTTACACTATTGGAATTGGTATGAAATAGTTCCTATATGGTTTCATACCTTTATTAGATGTTGTAAAAGTATGTTTAAATTATTATCGGTGTGATAAACCTATCATATAACTTGTCAGTCTTTTGATATGCCATATGTTTTCTGAAAAAGATCACATAGTATATAAATAATCCATCATAGAATGTATTATGAAAATAACATGCTTGAAGTGCATCATAAATAATAACTTGGTTCACATACTAATAATATCTAGAGTTTAATAGGGATTTTAAATAACTTAATTTCAGCATATACGAAGCAAATTAAAAATTAAGCATGTATTGAATTATATGGAATCTATGAACAACCAATAACACTAAAAATTATCCTTTGACCTAAATTGTTTTGTATATAATAGTCTAAAAGTTTGGATTATGGCTTAGAACATTAAAAATTGTATAATATTTCTTTATATTATTTACTTTAGTTGTCTCTATGAATACATAGTTAATTTATATGTAGACCCCTTCTTATATTTACAATAATGGTACCATAGGAAAATACTTAACATTAATTTATCATAAATAAATTGAAAATATGCCTATGACATAATTGAACTATTGGTTTATGAACAATACTTAGTGCATGAGTAACACTGTTTTAAGACAACAAATTGAAAATTTTCCTTTGATAATTTTTGAAATATTAGTTTATGATTAAGGATAAATTAAGGGAACCACAATAGAATCCTGAAACTAAGCACCTTCATACCAAATAATCATAAAACACATAGATAGAACCATATGGATTGAATAATAAATATAAATGGGTGAAATTTATGCATTAAAAATTTCAATGTCTTGGATAGGTTTAAGAAACTCAAAACTTATTGAAAATTAGTGTGGTGAAAGCACAGAGACATTTATCACAAACAATTGTTTATAAAACACTTTTATTTACCAATGTTTTAGAATTTTCAAGGATAAAATTGGGTCATAAGATATGATAAGTTTGTTGACTTCTTCTTCTAAGTATTAATTTACATCATACTAAAATTTATACCCCTCAATAAAATGGTGTGCCAAAAGGAAGGACAACAAAATTAAATTTTAGTTATCTATATACTACATGAAGACATATATAAGAGAGAACTATGTTGAAATGACTTTATTTACCAGTATTTGTAAATAAAAATAGCAATTAACATTATGTTGTTATGATTTGCATAGAAGTTGATAGATAAGAACTAACATTGGGAGCTCAAGTTAGTGACTTATAGTTGGACTATGTCTTGATCTCTAACCACTGTACCCTCATATCCACAATTTCATTAGTGTGGGAATGAAACCCAAGTTGTCAAAAAAACCTTGGAACCTAAAATGTGATTAAATGTATTATAATTTTTAGAGGGTATACTCATACTTATTTAATCATTGTTTGAAACTATTTGTGTGGTTGTACAAATTGAGATTATATGTGATCCTTTAATGGACCTAAGGCCTACATTTATTTTTATAAACCTACTATTTTGACTATATAATGTTATAGTTTGTGATGTAATACGATGAACCTAGGGTCTGTAATGTACCTATGTCCTAATATTTTTCTTAGTATGTATCTATGTATGCACACATTATTTTGTTATTTCTTAAATGGACCTTGTGATTTACATATATTTATATTTCCTTTGACTAAACCTCGTATTGTATGGCTACTTGTGAATAACCATCATGGAAAATTTATGGAATACATTAAAATATTATATGTATATACTTCTAAGATATTCAAAATTGTATGGGTGGGGATTTGAGATATACACAAGGACTACATATATGTGTATTGTATTTTTTTGAGTTGTGATAGTGTTAGTTTTTATGAAGTTTAAACTCAATATTTACCTATAAATGCCTTGTAAATAATATAATATATTCTACAAACTAAATAAATAAAAAATTGAGTCATGATCTTCTTATAAATAATGAAGATAAATTATAGAATACAAAAGGAAGTAAGAAATGGGCATGCAAAACTATCTACATACGATGAGAAATAAGAGCATTCCCTTGTCAATATGGAATAGGTCCATGAATCAAGGGAAATTGAAAAAAAAGGAACATATCAACCATGATCATAATCTTGTGGTAGTGCATGAGGGTTTCAGTAAAAAGAAGTAAAAAGGAGACAATAGATCAAAATTTTGGTTTGAGATAAATGCAACCATATTCGAAGAAATAAAAATCATTGTTAAAATATTAAAAGATATATATCTATAATGAAGGGAACAAAAATATAATTTAGATATTTAAATATAACGAAGGGAAAAAGGATAAATCAAACATTAATTAGCTTAAGATAGCATTACTAAAAATATCAAACAATAGTAATTTTAAAAAGTGGTCTTACAATAATAAATTAAAATGGTTTAATAGAAAATTCATATACTAATTATACATTTTAATTTAGGTTTTTAAGTTCTATTCTAAAAGATCTTATTTATTATGATGATTAAAGATGTGTAGTTCTAGTTAAAGTAAACATAACTTAACACCGAGTTGGAATTTTAAGAGCCATCAATATAATTTCTAATTCATCATTCATATTTAAACTCCTTTACTCAACCCCACTGTTAAAGACACAAACAAATCCAATGTCCTACTCAATAGTCATGAGTTGTCCCAATAATTATGTTAACCACATAGCTCTTATATTTTATGTTTTTTTCTCAATATTTTTCATCAAATTATTGTTTAAAATATATGTTTCTTGCAAATCCTATAAACCTATTATGTCTCTATCTCTCTCTCTCTCTCTCACACACACACACACACACACACACACACACACACACACACACACACACACACACACACACACACACACACACACACACACACACACACACACACACACACACACACACACACACACACACACACACACACACACACACACACACACACAAAATCACACACACTTAAGATTAAAACTTTAATATAATATATTTTATCCTCATGTGAATTTGTGTGTGTGTGGGGTTGGGGGGATGGGGTAATGGGGGCTAATATTTAGGGTTTTTAACAATCCATTTTTGTTACTAAATGTTAATATTAATTAATTATAAGGAGAAAATAAATGTTTTGGGTAAATACTTTCTAACCTCATAAACAAGTTTCTCATCATTACAATTATTTTCCTTCACTCTAATTTGAAAGGATTTGAATAGTACCTCATTGCTATTGGAATTAAAGGCATCACATTATCTAAACTTTACCTTTTATAGGAAGTTAATAAAATACGTTTAAATCCCATGTACTTAGATCTTTTACTTCATAACATTTTAGCTCAAGATAAACAAAATTTTTGAGTCAAATTTAGTTTCCTCTCTAGGTACAAAAATCATGTCATTTTAGCTCCAAATAAAAATACTCTTAGAATATGCTCATATTTCATCTAAGGGCTTAACTTGGTTATTAATTTTTTTGTGTGGATATAGATAAAATTAGTCCTTATTCAAGTTTTATGTAACATGGTGGGTAACATAAGGAAAAATATCACTTTCATATTGATAAATAATAGGTCCATACCAATATGATATATTAAACTTACTTGAATTTTTGTCTTCATTATGATAGGTCCTATCATACACTCTCCAGTTGATCCAGTTCATCCGATAAAGATGTGGTTGACCAAGATTAACAATATTTGATGCATTTTGTCAAAAAATCAGTGTATAATATCCATGTAAAATGTATATGTAATACATGAAAGAGAAATAATATGAAAAAAATATATGATATTCAAAACCAATTTCTTCATATTAGCTTCAACGTAGAGATGAAAGACATTTATGGATGTATTGGTGTCAAAAATGTTGTATATTTAAATTTCAAACCTTGATGAGTATATGTAATCCATTGTAAATATATAATACATTATAAATATTTAATCTATACTTCTAAAAAAAGGGATTACAATCTAATGTAGAGCTTGTTGAGCTACCTAGGTTTGAATCTTCTTTGTTTGATGATATGCTTGATTCCTTATATGTGCCTATAGGTATTTTTAACAATACACATACTTCTTTCATTGTGATTACAATTCTATTCAATGACACCCATGACCCCATCAATTTGATGCACCTATGGATGTTTTAAACTAGTCCTCTTTAAGAGTAACTCAAGAGTTTTTCACCAAATTAAAAGATAGAAATGGTTCACAAATCCATGATATGAAATGACAAATGATTCAAGGATTGGAGTAATCATAATAATAAATGATTTATTTGAAGTTTGAATTAAAAATTATTGTCAATGATCTTCCATGTTGAATGTGGCTATCAATATTTGAAATGGCCATGCTAAATTAGTTTTTCACATTCTTCTATAACATCACTTTCCATGTCGAAAAGCATTGCACGTGATCATTTGGTTTTTATACATTAAATAAAAATGGTGAAGGAAATCAAGGGAAAAGGGAAGAATTTTCAACACTTGGTGGGGCCAGGACCAGTCATATAGACATGGACTAAGTCTGTGCATGTTGGTTATGATCAACCATTGTTGAGGCCCTGGGCAAAGATTTTTCAAAGGATACATATCTAAATATCATTATCATAATCAATGTTACTGATAATTTTAATTTCTCTCATGGCCAATTTTTAGATGATATAATTATGGGAAATTCTCTACTCCTAGAAGAAGCTATAACCTTGAATACAATTCTTTTTTTTGTATCAATGAGAATCAGATGAAGAGGTTAACCTACTAAAATAAGAGTTTTATTCCTTCATGATTCTTTGCATAGAAAAAATAAATTTAATAAAATCATTAGTTTCTCCATACATTCTCTTACCAATAAATTATTCTTGGGGTTCCACCTCTTTGATGGTTGATCAAAAAATAAATTGTAGGAAAATATGGAAACTAATTGTAAAAATAAACTGGAATATTTGAATGGAAAATGGCTCTCTTATGAAAATAAAATAAAATAAATACAAGTAGTCTTCTAAACAATACTGGTCTATATGATGTTTGTCTCAGAATCCCCACTTAGTGTAAATATCAGGTTAACTAAGATCATGATAATTTTTTAATGCAATGGACCTACTGAGTCTAATAAAATTTCCTTAATTAAATAGGAAGAGATTTATTTTTCAAAATAAAAATTTGGGGGGGGGGGGGGTGGTTTGGGGGTGGTGGAATTAGACATTTTTTCATGATGAAGCAAGCTTTAGAAGACAAATTTATATGGAGAATATATTAGGACAAATAAAATATTTGGAATATATTGTAGAAAATAAAGTAACTTGATAATATGGATGATCCAACTAGTATTTTTACCTGATTGAAATTAGATATATGTTCAAATATATAGAATTTACTTGGGAAATGCATATCATTAATTTGTAACTCCCTTTGCTAGGAAATAAAAAATGATATATATTTTAATATCGAGAAGGATGTTTGGTTTAGTGGAGTTCCTCTCCTCAATCATCCTTCTTTCAACATTTTATAAGATTACTTATCAATCCTATGGGAATACATAGATTGCAATTACTGGGATGAAAAGAAGTGTGTTTGGGTTCTTTAAAAAAGTTGGGACATCCAAATTTTTTTAGCTTAGAATAATTCCTCATATCTTCTAACTTCCTTAAATAATTTTCTAAACTCAAACCATATCAATAGTTTGGAGGAAAAAAATGTAATTAAATGGAATGGAGACCATTTACATAATTATTCTAAACAAGGGTAGAATAATTATTCTTTAATGTAAATTCTCCAATATGAATAGTATAAAAAGTATGCATTCCTTAATGGATTCCTAAGACTAACATAAACATGTGGATTACCATGAAGACTAAATCTTGGCTTTGGGATAGACACCTATAGGAAAAACTCTCCTCAAAAGAGAGAATATATTAAACTAACCTTGCTCGATAATGAGTCCCATCACCCTGACAAAGTCTACCTCCTTTATGTAGATGATGACCTCTAAGAAGAGTAAGTGATCAATGTGAGCAATAAGGAAGGAAAAATATTGTTTGCTTGTGAAGGGGTTCGGCCTCTTGCCAAACTAGGCCTCACCCTCCAATCTTAATCAAACAAGAGAGATAATGTGAAAAATAAATGCCTTTTATAACCTTCTTATATATTCAAAGAAATCTCACAAAGTTTGTTTTTATATTAAAAAACTAAAAAATATATAAGATATTATTATTTTTAATAAAAATAATTAAAAAAAACAATATATTATTTTTAATAAAAATAATAAAAAAATCCCATGCCCTACCATGATTATGTATCCCATTTAATAATTTAAATCCACTAATTTTATAAAACCACATAGATTATCTAAAAACTATAAATTATATGGGAAAATCATGATTTACTAGAGAATGTTTTTTTCTAAACATAATTTTTGTGAATAGTACCATTTATTAAAAACATAATAATGTTTTCAATTATCAATGAAATTTAAAATCATGAAATGATAAATAAGAATGAAAATGAGATGCACAAAACCTAGAAATAGTTTGGAGTGATTATTTATAGTTTGATAGGAGTTTGAAATAGAAAATATGCTTTTATAAAAAATTAGATTTGCAAAAAAATGACAAGAAACCTTGATTAGAGGCTTCGGGAGAGAAAACCAACTAATTGATGGATGGATAAGATATCAAAAAAATTTCTTGGATCAAGATAGTTGGTAAAAAATAGAATTTAAATATGAAGAATTAAACTTGATTACCCCAATATCATCACATGCAAAGAGGAGAAAAACTATAGATGAACACACTGATCCATAAATTACCTCTTAGTAATTGATGGAGAATACAACACAATAATCAACTAATGATTTTAAATATTGACAACATAAAAATCAATTTTCATTACCATCACTTGGATTTCTGATACCATATTGGATTTTGTAAAGACCTTTGAATAAGATCGAGTGTACAAATGAAAGCTATGGATTAGGTGAGAGAGATTACCAAAAATCAAAGTGCATAAATGATATTCCGCATTAGCTCTTGATTAATAATTATAAAGGGAGATGTAAAAATATAAAGGGGAGAGAGATAAAGAGACCCCACATTCTAATAAATATGAGACTAACTTTACCAAATAACCTAAATGACCTAGCTACCCTAAGAAAGTTAATGACACATTTAGAAAAAAAATAAAGGTCTAAATGAACATGATGTAGGTCATAATAGGATCCTATAAAATACTATGAAGAGTTCAACTAATCGAGGGACACTCTATGTGCTCCTCATGGTTGTGTAGATGCCATCAAACATGACATAATAAGTGACCATAGGCTAGGTCATAAGAGTTGGACTAGTCATCATATTAACTTAGGTCAATAGGAGCAAGAATATGTCCATATAAGAATGGAATAAGTTCCTTATCTAAGAGTGAACATTCCATGTACACATGCCATGAAGTATAATTGGTCTTCCCAAGAAGGACCTCTAGTGGAGACTCAAACTTACTACTCTGGACTCTCTCAAATAGATTTTTCATGATTGAGAGAAGACACTAAGGAAGTGTAACACTACACAAAATACTCTGTAATGATGTTATAATATTATATGTTCATGAATGGGATGTCAGACATAGCTGAGAATGTGTTGAAGTGAATAGCTAGTGCAAGAATCAATAAAAATAGTATACACTCAGAATAGGGATGTTAAAAAAAGTTAAAAGTGCATTCACACGTGAGAAATCATTGCATGAGATGCAATGTAAAAAGCAGTAGGGCCCATATCATAGGTAACCCCCAAAATATGGCACTTTATAAATTTAGTTCATTTTACAAAAAAGAAATTAGACCAATGGAAAGAGGATGAAAAAACATGCACTTTTGAAAATGATGGCACTCAATTTTGAGTTTTCAATTAAAAGCTATAAAAACTTATATTTCCCATCTTTGATGGCCTATTTAATGAATTTTGCATGAAAAGTTTAAATGCTCAAAGGGTTTAAACACCAAACATGACTTGAAACCATTCATTATTACCAAAATAAAACACCAAACCTCCTCTAACAAGATAAATTCTTATCAAATACTTATATGCATCCCTATGTGCCCCTTAACAAAATAATTTCCTCTTGTGGGCAAAATAAAAAACAACTATTTAAAATTTTTTTACAAACAACATGTTTTAAAATGATTTTAGGGCACAATAGAATATTAGTTTTTGACTTATGGAAAATTTGGTTTAGCTTATGAAAGCAAAGAGAAGATCTTCAAGTATGTGCTACCAAGAGAACTGGTCTGGAGATGTACACCATCTTAGGGAGAAGGACTGTAGATTATCCCAGGTCACCACAATCCATTACTCTAGTCTTTATGAATTTTGAGGGAGAGAACACATTCCAAAATTTGAATGGAATTACCCAAGAGGGTTTTAGGCCTCTTTAGAGGTTCCCACATGAACATAGCCACAGATAAACATAGTCTATATGAGAATACCAAAAAGAAAAGATAATATTTGGTAATATCCTAGGCTTGTTGTCTCCTATTGGTGGCTATGGGTGATTGAGAGTAGAATGTTTAGCTAAAAATCACAAGTAATCTTGGTTAAAATAACATAATCTGATGCCAATTATAACTAAGTATGCATGAGCATGAGCAGTCGTGTGTGAAGGGTGGATAATGTTGTGCTCAATATATTAATGAACTGCACTTAATCTAAAACTATGCACAAACCTATAAGTATAGTGAACTTTGATACTATGTTGTCACCTTTGCTTGCAACTAGCTCTAAGCTATGTAACAACTATGTAGGAAGGACAACCATTTGCTAGACAATCAACGGTAGACAAAAATGATGCCTCCTTATAGTCAGTATGAATTCTCCTAGTTTTGAAAATGAGCTATTGCCAAGAAACTATGTATTCAACTCAATGTTTCTAGATGTTTCAAACCCTTGACCAAGCCAAACAAAACTTGAAGTGTCCTCAAAATAAGACAAATATTGACCTGTAAACAAGATCCATCGATCTAATGCAAACATTCAAGGAATCTCACCAAGAATTCGAAGAAAAGTGAATAATTGATGAGTGAAGATCTGATACCATCTAAGATTCATCAAAGAATGGATGTCCAAGACCAATGAATAGAAGATCAAACACATAAATTTATTGAAGCATAGAAACCAAGAAATGAGCAAAACTATAATAGATATAGTTAGAAATGTAGATAGATTACATACAAAGACTCAAAGCTTACAATTCACTAGGCTCACAACTCTCACAACTCTCAAAGTTGTCACAAGTCACAACTTACACAACTCCTAGTTAAATAGCACAATACAATCTATAAGTCTCCAAATATTCTATATAAATAAAGCTTACAAAGTGATGTATATATAAGTGGAAGTTAAGAGAATCCCAACCATACCATGCATGTGGGACTAGCTTCCCCTAAATATGTTGAAGAAAGGTAAGGAGCCAACATCCCAATATGTGTGGGATAAACTTTCCAAATGTACAAACACAACTAAGCAAGCTAAATGGTAGGAAAATAAATATCCTACACCAACAGTTACTCTATTTTGATTTTGACATCCCATGGGCATCAAATAATGTGTCTAAGAATTGAAATAGATTTTAGTGAATGTAATGCCTAATAAATTGCCCTTGTCTCATAATTATTCTCGATGTGAGATTAATCCGCTTAAAACTAGATCATATGTTTTAATGTAAAGTTGAAGTTTTCTCCAGACAATTAACATTAAAATATATGATTAGATTATAACTGAATTAGTCTCACCTTGATATAATGATAATATATAGTTGATTAACAAGAAACTACAAAAACCAAAAAAATTGAGGAAAGATACTAGAAGATAAGAAATTTAAAGTGGTGAATTAGATTTACAATTCCTCCCCTTACTAACAAATGTTTACAATAGTTACGAAAACTTGCATGACTTAAACATACACAATTAAAAATCCTACTACAATAATTAAATTTAACATTCCATGTAAATCCATCTCTCATAAAAATACTCAATAATAAGGCAATTCAAAGCTCCTATGCTATTCAAAGACATTTTTCTTTTCATAACTCAATAAATATCCTCTTCCTCTTCGGCACTCTCACAATCCTCATAATATTTTAATAGTTCCTCCTTTTGAAAACCATATTCTCTATCTTCACTGCTTTCAGCCCTAGCATAAACTGCATCTGAACTCACACCAAATCTCCAAGTCATCAGATTAGCATAATTCCTATAAAAATCTAAGTACACTCAATAACCCTATTAAAGTTTAGAAAATATGTACATAGATAAAGTGGATAAACATTGAAAAAATTGAGATTATATGTGATACTTTAATGGACCTAGGGCCTACATTTATTTTTGTTATTTTTATAAACCTACTATTTTGACTATATAATGTTATAGTTTGTGATTTAATACAATGAACCTAGGGTCTGTAATGTACCTATGTCCTAATCTTTTTCTCAGTATGTATGTATGTATCTATGTATGCATGCATGCATGCATTATTTTGTTGTTTCTTTAATGGACCTTGTGATTTACATATCTTTATTTTTCCTTTGACTAAACCTCATATCGTATGGCTAATTGTGTGTTTATATAATACCCATCATGGGAAATTTATGGAATACATTAAAATATTATATGTATATAGTTTTAAGATATTCAAAATTGTATGGGTGGGGATTTGAGATACACACAAGGACTACATATATGTGTATTGTATTTTTTGAGTTGTGATAATGTTAGTTTTTATGAAGTTTGAACTCAATATTTACCTATAAATTCCTTTTAAATAATATAATATATTATACAAAATAAATAAATAAAAAATTGAGTCATGCTCTTCTTCTAAACAATGAAGATAAACTATAGAATACAAAAAGAAGTAAGAAATGGGCATGCGAAACTATCTACATGCTATGAGAAATAGGAGCATTCCATTGTCAATATGGAATAGGTCCATGAATCAAGGGAACTTGAAAAAAAAGGAACATATCAACCATGATCATAATCTTGTGGCAGTGCATGAGGGTTTCAGTAAAAAGAAGTACAAAGGAGACAATAGATCAAAATTTTGGTTTGAGATAAATGCAACCATATTCTAAGAAAGAAAAATCATTGTTAAAATATTAAGAGATATATATCTATAATGAAGGGAAAAAATATAGTGAAGATATTTAAATATAATGAAGGGAACAAAGATAAATCAAACATTAATTAGCTAAAGAGAGCATTACTGAAAATATCAAACAATAGTAATTTTAAAAAGTGGTCTTACAATAATAAATTAAAATGGTTTAATAGAAAATTCAAATACTAATTATACATTTTAATTTAGGTTGTTTAGTTCTATTCTAAAAGATCTTATTTATTATGATGATTAAAGATGTGTAGTTCTAGTTAAAGTAAATATAACTGAACACTGAGTTGGCCTTTTAAGAGCCATGAATATAATTTATAATTCATCATTCATATTTAAATTCCTTTACTCAACCCCACTATTAGAGACACAAGAAAATCCATTGTCCTACTCAATATTCATGAGTTGTCACAATAATTATGTTGAACACATAACTCTTATATCTTATGTTTTATCTCAATTTTTTTCATCAAATTATTGTTTGAAATATATGTTTCTTACAAATCCTATAAACATATTATGGTTCTCTCTCTCTCTCTCTCTCTCTCTCTCTCTCTCTCTCTCTCTCTCTCTCTCTCTCTCTCTCTCTCTCTCTCACACACACACACACACACACACACACACACACACACACACACACACACACACACACACACACACACACACACACACACACACACACACACACACACACACACACACACACACACAAAATAAAAATAAAAATCACAATCACACACACTTAAGATTAAAAATTTAATATAATATATTTTATCCTCGTGCGTGTGTGTGTGTGGTGGGGGGGATGGGGTAATGGGGGCTAATATTTAGGGTTTTTAACACTCCATTTTTGTTACTAAATGTTAATATTACTTAATTCTAAGGAGAAAATAAATGTTTTGGTTAAATACTTTCTAACCTCATAAACAAGTTCCTCATCATTATAATTATTTTCCTTCACTCCAATTTGAAAGGATTTGAATAGTACCTCATTGCTATTGGAATTAAGGGCATCACATTATCTAAACTTTACCTTTTATAGGAAGTTAATAAAATACATTTAGATCCCATGTACTCAGATCTTTTACTTCATAAAATTTTAGCTCAAGATAAACAAATTTTTTGAGTCAATTTAGTTTCCTCTCTAGGTACAAAAATCATGTCATTTTAGCTCCAAATAAAAATACTCTTAGATCATGCTCATCTTTCATCTAAGGGCTTAACTTGGTTATTAAATTTTTTATGTGGAGATAGAGAAAATTAGTCCTTATTCAAGTTTTGTGTAACATGGTGGGTAACATAAGGCAAAATATCACTTTCATATTGATAAATAATAGGTCCATACCAATATGATATATTAAACTTACTTGAATTTTTGTCTTCATTATGATAGGTCCTATCATACATTCTCAAGTTGATCCAGTTCATCAGATTAAGATGTGGTTGACCAAGATTAACAATATTTGATTCATTTTGCCAAACAATTAGTGTATAACATCCATGTAAAATGTATATGTAATGCATGAAAGAGAACTAATATAAAAAAATCATAGGATATTCAAAGCCAATTTCTTCATATTAGCTTCAACATAGAGATGAAAGACATTTATGGATGTATTGGTGTCAAAAAGGTTGTATATTTAAATTTAAAACCTAGATGCGTATATGTAATCCAATGCAAATATATAATTCATTATAAATATTTAATCTATACTTCTTGAAAAAAGGATTACAATCTAATGTAGAGCTTGTTGAGCTACCTAGGTTTGAATCTTCTTTGTTTAATGATATGCTTGATTCATTATATGTGACTATAGGTATTTTTAACAATACACATACTTATTTCATTGTGATTACAATTCTATTCAATGAAACCCATGACCCCATCAATTTGATGCACCTATGGATGTTTTAAACTAGTCCTTTTTAAGAGTAACTCAAGAGTTTTTCACCAAATTAAAAGATATAAATGGTTCACAAATCCATGATATGAAATGAAAAATGATTCAAGGATTGGAGTAATCATAATAAAAAATGGTTTATTTGATGTTTGAATTAAAAATTATTGTTAATGATCTTCCATGTTGAATGTGGCTATCAAAATTTGAAATGGCCATGCTACATTAGTTTTTAACATTCTTCTATAACATCACTTTCCATGTAGAAAAGCATTGTGCGTGATCATTTGGTTTTTATACATTAAATAAAAATGGTGAAAGAAAGTAAGAGAAAAGGGAAGAATTTTCAACACTTGGTGGGGCCAGGACCAGTCGTATAGACATGGACCAAGTCTGTGCATGTTGGTTACGATCAACCATTGTTGAGGCCCTAGACAAAGATTTTTCAAAGGGTAAATATCTAAATATCATTATCATAATTAATGTTATTGAGAATGTTAATTTCTCTCATGGAAATTTTTTAGATGATATAATTATGGGAAATTCTCTACTCCTACAAGAAGCTATAACCTTGAATACAATCCTTTTTTTGTCTCAATGAGCATCAGATGAAGATGTTAACCTATTAAAATAAGATTTTTATTTCTCCATACTTCTTTGCCTAGAATTTTTTTTAAAAATAAAATCATTAGTTTCTCCATAAGTTCTCTTACCAACAAATTATTCTTGGGGGTCCATCTCTTTGATGGTTGATCAAAAAATAAATTGTAGGAAAATATGGTGACCAATTGTAAAAATAAACTAGAATATTTGAATGGAAAATGGCTCTCTTATGAAAATAAAATACAATTAATACAAGTAGTCTTCCAAACAATACTAGTCTATATGATGTTTGTCTCAGAATCTCCACTTAGTGTAAATATCAGGGTAACTAAGATCATGATGATTTTTAATGCAATGGACCTACTGAGTCTAATAAAATTTCCTTGATTAAATAGGAAGAGATTTATTTTCCTAAATAAAAAGTGGGGGGGGAGGGGTTGGTGGAATTAGACATTTTTTCATGATGAATCAAGCTTTAGAAGCCAAATTTATATGGATAATATATTAGGACAAATAAAATATTTGGAATATCTTGTAGAAAATAAAGTAACTTGATAATGTGGATGATCCAACTAGTATTTTTACCTGATTGAAATTAGATATATGTTCAAATATATAGAATTTACTTGGGAAATGCATATCATTAATTTGTAACTCCCTTTTCTAGGAAATAAAAAATGATATATATTTTAATATCGAGAAGGATGTTTGGTTTAGTGCAGTTCCTCTCCTCAATCATCCTTCTTTCAACATTTTATAAGATTAATTATCAATCCTATGGAAATACATAGATTATAATTAAAGGGATGAAAAGAAGTGTGTTTGGGTTCTTTAAAAAATTTGGGACATCCAAATTATTTTAGCTTAGAATAATTCCTCATATCTTCTAACTTCCTTAAATAATTCTCTAAACTCAAACCATATCAATAGTTTGGAGGAAAAAAATATAATTAAATGGAATGGAGACCATTTACATAATTATTCTAAACAAGGGTAGAATAATTATTCTTTCATGTAAATTCTCAAATATGACTAGTATAAAAAGTATGCATCCCTCAAGGGATTCCTAAGACTAACATAAACATGTGGATTACCATGAAGACTAAATCTTGGTCTTGGAATAGACAACCATAGGAAAAACTCCCCTCAAAAGAGAGAAAATAGAAAACTAACCCTGGTTGATAATGAGTCCCATCGCCTTGACGAACTCTACCTATTTTGTGTAGATGATGACCTCTAAGAAGAGTAAGTGATCAATGTGAGCAATAAGGAAGGAGAAATATTGTTTGCTTGTGAAGGGGTTTGGCCTCTTGCCAAACTAGGCCTCACCCCCAATATTAATCAAACAAGAGAGATAATGTGAAAAATAAATGCCTTTTATAATCTTCTTATATATCCCAAGAAATCTCACAAAGTTTGTTTTTATATTAATAAATAAAAAAATATATAAGATATTATATTTTTAATTAAAAAATTAAAAAATATAATATATTATTTTTAATAGAAAATAATAAAAAAATCTCGTGCCCTACCATGATTATGTATCCCATTTAATAATTTAAATCCACTACTTTGAAAAAACCACATAGATTATCTAAAAACCATAAATTATATGGGAAAATCATGATTTACCCAATTTTTATGAATAGTACCATTTAGTAAAAATATAATAATGTTTTCAATTATCAATGAAATTTAAAATTGTTAAATGATATATAAGAATGAAAATGAGATGCACAAAACCTAGAAATAGTTTGGAGTGATTGTTTATAGTTTGATAGGAGTTTGAAATAGAACATATGCTTTTATAAAAACCTAGATTTGCAAAAAAATGACAAGAAACCTTGATTAGAGGCTTCGGGAGAGAAAATCAACTAATTGATGGATGGATAAGATATCAAAAAATTTGCTTGGATCAAGATAGCTGGTAAAAAATAGAATTTAAATATGAAGAATTAAACTTGATTACCCCAATATCATCACATGCAAAGAGGAGAAAAACTATAGATGAACACATTGATCCATAAATGACATCTTAGTAATTGATGGAGAATACAACACAATAATCAAATCATGATTTTAAATATTAACAACATAAAAATCAATTTTCATTACCATCACTTGGATTTCTGATACCATATTGGATTTTGTAAAGACCTTTGAATATGATCGAGTGTACAAATGAAAGCTATGGATTAGGTGAGAGAGATTACCAAAAATCAAAGTGCATAAATGATATTCCGCATTAGCTCTTGATTAATAATTATAAAGGGAGATGTAAAAATATAAAGGGGAGAGAGATAGAGAGACCCCACATTCTAATAAATATGAGACTGACTTTACCAAATAACCTAAATGACCTAGCTACCCTAAGAAAGTTAATGACACATTTAGAAAAAAAATAAAGGTCTAAATGAACATGATGTAGGTCATAATAGGATCCTATAAAATACTATGAAGAGTTCAACTAATCGAGGGACACTCTATGTGCTCCTCATGGTTGTGTAGATGCCATCAAACATGACATAATAAGTGACCATAGGCTAGGTCATAAGAGTTGGACTAGTCATCATATTAACTTAGGTCAATAGGAGCAAGAATATGTCCATATAAGAATGGAATAAGTTCCTTATCTGAGAGTGAACATTCCATGTACACATGCCATGAAGTATAATTGGTCTTCCCAAGAAGGACCTCTAGTGGAGACTCAAACTTACTACTCTGGACTCTCTCAAATAGATTTTTCATGATTGAGAGAAGACACTAAGGAAGTGTAACACTACACAAGATACTCTGTAATGATGTTATAATATTATATGTTCATGAATGGGATGTCAGACATAGCTGAGAATGTGTTGAAGTGAATAGCTAGTGCAAGAATCAATAAAAATAGTATACACTCAGAATAGGGATGTTAAAAAAAGTTAAAAGTGCATTCACACGTGAGAAATCATTGCATGAGATGCAATGTAAAAAGCAGTAGGGCCCATATCATAGGTAACCCCCAAAATATGGCACTTTATACATTTAGTTCATTTTACAAAAAAAAAATTAGACCAATGGAAAGAGGATGAAAAAACATGCACTTTTGAAAATGATGGCACTCAATTTTGAGTTGTCAATTAAAAGCTATAAAACCTTATATTTCCCATCTTTGATGGCCTATTTAATGAATTTTGCATGAAAATTTTAAATGCTCAAAGGGTTTAAACACCAAACATGACTTGAAACCATTCATTAGAACCAAAATAGAACACCAAACCTCCTCTAACAAGCTAAATTCTTATCAAATACTTATATGCACCCCTATGTGCCCCTTAACGAAAAAATTTCCTCTTGTGGGCAAAATAAAAAACAACTATTTAAATTTTTTTTACAAACAACATGTTTTAAAATGATTTTAGGGCACAATAGAATATTAGTTTTTGACTTATGGAAAATTTGGTTTAGCTTATGAAAGCAAAGAGAAGATCTTCAAGTATGTGCTACCAAGAGAACATGTCTGGAGATCTACACCATCTTAGGGTGAAAACTCAACCTTCCAAGGACTGCAGATTATCCTAGGTCACCACAATCCATTACTCTAGTCTTTCAGAAGTTTGAGGGAGAGAACACGTTCCAAAATTTGAATGGAATCACCCAAGAGGGTTTCAGGCCTCTTTAGAGGTTCCCACATGAGCATAGCCATAGATAAACGTAGTCTATAGGAGAATACCAAAAAGAAAAGATAATATTTGATAATCTCCTAAGCTTGTTGTCTCCTATTGGTGGCTATGGGTGATTGAGAGTAGAATGTTTAGCTAAAAATCACAAGTAATCTTGGTTAAAATAACATAGATCTGATGCCAATTACAACTAAGTATACATGAGCATGAGCAGTCATGTGTGAAGGGTGGATAATGTTGTGCTCAATTTATTAATGAACTACACCTAATCTAAAACTATGCACAAACCTATAAGTATAGTGAACTTTGATACTATGTTGTCACCTTTGCTTGCAACTAGCTCTAAGCTATGTAACAACTATGTAGGAAGGACAACCATTTGTTGGACAATCAATGGTAGACAAAAATGATGCCTCCTTATAGTCAGTATGAATTCTCCTAGTTTTGAAAATGAGCTATTGTCAAGAAACTATGTATTCAACTCAATGTTTCCATATGTTTCAAACCCTTGACCAAGCCAAACAAAACTTGACGTGTCCGCAAAATAAGACAAATATTGACCTGTAAACAAGATCCATCGATCTAATGTAAACATTCAAGAAATCTCATGAAGGATTCAAAGAAAGGTGAACAATTGATGAGTGAGGATCTGATACCATGTAAGATTCATCAAAGAATGGATGTCGAAGACCAATGAAAGGAAGATCAAACACATAAATTTATTGAAGCATAAAAATCAAGAAATGAGCAAAACTACAATAGATGTATTTAGAAATATAGATAGATTACATACAAAGGCTCAAAGCTTACAACTCACTAAGCTCACAGCTCTCACAACTCTCAAAGTTGTCACAACTCACAACTTACACAACAATATTCTATATAAATAAAGCTTAGAAAGGGATGTATATACAAGTGAAAGTTAAGAGAATCCCAAGCATACCATGCATGTGGGACTAGCTTCCTCTAAATATGTGGAAGAAAGGTAAGGAGCCAACATCTCAATATTTGTGGGATAAACTTTCCAAACGTACAAACACAACTAAGCAAGCTAAATGGTAGGAAAACAAATATCTTCCACCAACAATTATTCTATTTTGATTTTGACATCCCATGGGCATCAAATAATGTGTCCAAGAATTGGAATAGATTTTAGTGAATGTAATCCCTAATAAATCGCCCTTGTCTCATAATTATTCCCAGTGTGAGATTAATCCACTTACAACTTGATCATATATTTTAGTGTAAAGTTGAAGGTTTCTCCAAACAATTAACATTAAAATATATGATTAGATTATAACTGAATTAATCGCACTTTGATAATAATGATAAAATATAGTTGATTAACTAGAAACTACACAAACCAAAAAAATTGAGGAAAGATACTAGAAGATAAGAAATTTAAAGTGGTGAATTAGATTTACAATTCCTCCCCTTACTAACAAATGTTTACAATAATTATGAAAACTTGCATGACTTAAACATACACAGTTAAAAATCTTGCTACAAGAATTAAAATTTAACATTCCATGTAAATCCATCACTCATAAAAATACTCAATAATAAGGCAATTCAAAGCTCCTATGCTATTCAAAGACATTTTTCTTTTCATAACTCAATAAATCTCTGCTTCCTCTTCGGCATTCTCATAGTCCTTATAATTTTTTAATAGTTCCTCCTTTTGAAAACCATATTCTCTATCTTCACTGCTTTCAGCCCTAGCATAAACTGCATCTGAACTCACACCAAATCTACAAGTCATCAGATCAGCACATTGCCTATAAAAATCTAAGTACACTCAATAACCCTATTAAAGTTCAGAAAATATGTACACAGATAAAGTGGATAAACATTGAAAAAATATTTAGTAAAGAGATATATTTTACCAAGTTTATGCAGTCTATGCAGAGCAGAAGGAGAATCTCCCGCAACTAAGTTTGGAACAATCACAAAAAACAACAGTAAAACTGAGGAGAAAAGGAGGGATTCTTTGAGTTTCGCCATTGAATTGTGGACAGTTTTGATAACGTTAAACATTGCTTTGAACTGTATCTGTGTTGTATTTATAGATTATAAGGATGCTTCCAGACAAAATGAAGCATCGATAGTTAGCATCTCATTTTTCAATTTAGTATTTGAACGTTGTCATGTGTTAAGTATTTAAGACACGATAAGCATGAAGATTTGTATCCCTTGGATAAATATATTTGTGATGATAGGCGTTTCTTTATCCGAATGAGTATTTGCACGTTGCCATCTCCAATGCGTTAAGTATTTCAGACATGATAATTATGAAGATTCGTGTTATTTGATTTTTGTTTTTGTATTGTTGATATGCATTTGCCTATCGGATTAAGCCTCACTTTTTCGTATTTAATCTACAGTTCATATTAGATGTTGGAGGATGAATATAATTACATTTTTTTAATTTTAAATGTAAGGTGTGTGTTGGTATGGTAGAATCGTAAATCTTGAAGGTTATTGTTATAAATTTGGTTTGTAGCAAATATATAAGAGTAAGTCATAAATAAATTGAATTAATGTGCCAAAAATTATTTACCATATTTACCGTTATCAAAAGTCTTTTATAGAAATATTTATTTTTCTACTTAAAATATAATTAATAATTATTTGGCCAGATTTCAATGTGTATATAAAAATGTAGAGTTTTTTTTTGATATTCACTGATTTGATAACTTAAATTAAGATCCAAAGAAAATCAATTCCACAACTAGAAGCCATCAATTCATCCTAACTCTCAAACAAATTAAGCAACTCCATGGTAATCATGGATTTTCTTTCATTTAAATTACAATTTAAACATAATTTATTTATGTATAAATGATGATGTCATTCAATTGAAGGCGACTTATCAAATAAATTAAGAAACTTTGTGATAATTATGGACTTTATTTTATTTAAATTAAAATTTAAAAATAATTTATTTACATATACATGGACATGTTATTAAGTTAAAGGCGACTTAAAATGGGGTTTGGGTTTTTTTTTTCATTCAATTTCTTTTTTAATAGTATGTTTATAATTTACAAGATATATAATTTAATAGAATTTTGAATTGTTTTATTTTGGGTGATCAAAGATCAATTAATGATTGTATAGTTAATCATAGTTAACACGGGGTTAATCATCTATTAGCACATCTAATTCATAGTTAAGCATAGTTTGTGGATTAATGGAAGTGTTAAATGTGGGTTTGAGATAAGCATTTATAGAAACCCAAACTAACGATGACTATTATTGCTTTGGTATCTAATACCTCATGTTATATATATTTAACTTGCCTTATTGAATAACATCAAATTAAACCTGATCAGATTAAATATCAAAAATTTAATTCTTTGAAATGTTGAGAAAAAAAAAAGTTAACTGACACAAAAAATGATCGTCTATGATTAAATTAAATTACTTAGAAAATGTAAAATTTAAATAAGCCTTCCAATAATTGTGTGCACTAGAGTGTTCTTTGAATATACAATTATTTATATTAATATTTTTATATATTATAATGATAATTATTTTATAATGAATAATGAGGAAAGAAGGGTCCTTATCCCAAATATATAAAAGAATCACTAAGAAAGATTAAAAAACACTAAACGAGAGTAATTGAAGATAAGAAAATAGCCCAAAAAGTGAAAAAACCACCAAACCACTCAACAAGTATGGAGGCCAAAGTTTGAAGTACTAGTTCCACATAATATGAATACCACTAACTAATACCTGAAATCATGATAAGGGGCAGTACAAAATTAAATTATAGAAGCATGACTTAGAAGAAATCATGGATTAAAGTCCATTGATCCACCTTCCACAAAAGATTATTTTAACTAATAATTAGGCATTCATCCTTAGAAAAAAAAATCTTTAGGTCTCTAAAAACCATAGAGAGATTAGTTTCTGACCGAAGTGTAGTTTAAGTTGCATGCCATAATATATTGGGCATGCCATAAAAGATTATTTTAACTAATAATTAGGCATTCATCCTTAGAAAAAAAATTCTTTAAGTCTCTTAAAACCATAGAGAGATTAGTTTCTAACCGAAGTGTAGTTTAAGTTGTAGGTGAAATGTCCCTTTCAAAATAAACTAATAACTTATTCATTTTTATTATTTATGCACTTAGGAATAATTGTAACTTTCACAAGTAATCATTGACATATTTATAAAAAACTAGAAAACGTGAACTATTCACTAGTAATTCTACAAATAGTTGGCATACATAATTCATTGTTGTTTTAACTACTAGATAATTTCATAAATAGTTGGCAAATATACTAGGCAATAATATATAAAATTGTTATTTTAAATCCTATTAAAATCGTTCATATTAAAGAGTTGTCTAACACTGATAAAAATACCTAAACCTAGTTGATTCCTTTTATTTCAATAAATCAAACACACATATAAACTAATGAGATTATAAATGGAGTAAAAATGATATGATAAAAACCTCTTACTCATTGAACCTCTAGTCCAATGGCTAATTACAATAGTCACCAATCTCCCATATTGGTTGCTTCTAATGTGTAACAAGTTACATCAGGCTAAAATGTATTATGAGTGGCTTGGAAGATGAAGTAATAGTATCCAAGGGGTTCAATCTACTGTTGGGTGATGCCTGCAGCATACAAATGAGTCTCAATACTTTTAAAATCATGGTGGAATGCATTACATGTTACAATAGTAATAAACAATGCCACTGTTACGAGGGTTTTTGTCATCTATTCCAACAATGGAAAAACCAAGAGGGATTTTATCCTCCAAATTTCTCCACACCAAAGGTTTTCATCCTTGGAAAATAAATTGAACAAGAAATGCTCAAGCTTTGGAATAGGATTTGATAAGAAATGATAAGGGATAAATAATGAATAATTTTTAAAGCCCAACTCTTCTTTTATACTTTCCATTTTTCTAGTTATCCTAACCCTAAAAGAATTTAAAATATTTATAGATAAATATTACCTTTTAGCTAACTTAATGAATATTACTTTTTGACCCCCTTTATAATAATAATACATAAGTATCATTTTTCTATGTTATAAAATAAAATAACTTTAGAATTACCTAAAATAGTATTATTAAATTATTTTCATAATTATATATTTAAAAAAGGGGATAGGATTGTAAGAACTTTGTAAGATTTTTGTAGAGTCCTCATAAATAGATTTCAACTCATAATCAACATGGAGATAATCCATATTAACATATCTAATTAATAATTAAACACAGTTTATGGTTCAATGGTGGTGCTAAATGTAAGGTTGAGATAATTATTTACAAAAATATGAACTAAAAGTGATTACTATTGTTTTCTCATCTAATACCATCTATCACATTTATTTCCATTACCTAATTGAATAACCTCAAAGTGAAACTGATCAAATTAAATATCAAGCTTTTAATTCTTCAAAACATTAACAAAATTTATTAAGGGTCACAATAATGCATGCAATTAAATTAATCTACCTAGAAAGCATGAAATTTAAGAAAGCTTTCCAATTATTATGCACACTAGAACATTGTATATATATGAATACCAAAGTTTGAAGTAGTGATTTGATAGCTTAAATTAAGATCCAAAGAAAATCAATTACACAACTAGAAGCCATCAATTCATCCTAACTCTCAAACAAATTAAGCAACTCCATGGTAATCATGGATTTTCTTTCATTTAAATTACAATTTAAACATAATTTATTTATGTATAAATGATGATGTCATTCAATTGAAGGCGACTTATCAAATAAATTAAGAAACTCTGTGATAATTATTGACTTTATTTCATTTAAATTAAAATTTAAAAATAATTTATTTACATATACATGGACATGTTATTAAGTTAAAGGCGACTTAAAATGGGTTTTTTTTTTTCATTCAATTTCTTTTTTAATAGTATGTTTATAATTTAAAAGATATATAATTTTATAGAATTTTGAATTGTTTTATTTTGGGTGATCAAGGATCACTTAATGATTGTATAGTTAATCATAGTTAATATAGGGTTAATCATTTATTAGCACATCTAATTCATAGTTAAGCATAATTTGTGGTTTTATGAAAGTGTTGAATGTATGTTTGAGATAAGCATTTACAGAAATCCAAACTAACGATAACTATTATTGCTTTGGCATCTAATACCTCATGTTATATATATTTAATTTACCTTATTGAATAATATCAAATTAAACCTGATCAAATTAAATATCAAAAATTTAATTTTATGAAATGTTGAGAAAAAAAAAGTTAATTGACACAAAAAATGATCATCTATAATTAAATTAAATTAATTATGTGCACTAAAGTGTTCTTCAAATATACAAATAAATATATATATATATATATATATATATATATATATATATATATTTATATATTATAATGATAATTGTTTTATAATGAATAATGAAGAAAGAGGGGTCCTTATCCCAAAAATATAAAAAAATCACTAATAAAAGAAAAAAAACACTAAACGAGAGTAATTGAAGATAAGAAAATAGTCCAAAAAGTGAAAAAACCACCAAACCACTCAACAAGTATGGAGGCCAAAGTTTGAAGTACCAGTTCCACATAATATGAATACCACTAACTAATACCTGAAATCATGATAAAGGGCAATACAAAATTAAATTATCGAAGCATGACTTAGAAGAAAGCATCGATTCAAGTCCATTGATCCACCTTCCACAAAAGATTATTTTAACTAATAATTAGGCATTCATCCTTCGAAAAAATATTATTTAGGTCTCTAAAAACCATAGAGAGATTTAGTTTCTGACACAAGTGTAGTTTAAGTTGCATGCCATAATATATTGGTGCAAAATAAACTCCTAAAGCTCTATGCAGGTGAAATGTTCCCTTCAAAATAAACTAATAACCTATGCATTTTTTTGATTTATGCATTTAGGAATAATTGTAACTTTCACAAGTGATCATTACATATTTATATAAAACTAACAAATGTAAATTATTTATCGATAATTTTAAAAATAGTTGGCATATATAATTTATTGTTGTTTTAAATACTAGACAATTTCATAAATAATTGGTAAATATATTAGACAACAATATATAATATTGTTATTTTAAACCCTATTAAAATTGTTTATATTAGAGAATTGTCTAACACTGATAAAAACACCTAAACCCAATTGATTCCTTTTATTTCAATAAATTAAACACACATATAAACTAATGAAATTATAAATGAAGTAAAAATGGCGTGATAAAAAACCTCTTACTCATTGAACCCCTAGTCCAATGGCTAATTACAATAGTCACCAATCTCCCATATTGGTTGTGTTTAATGTGTAGCAAGTTACATCAGGCTAGAATGTATTTTGAGTGGCTTGGAAGATGAATTAATAGTATCCAAGGGGTTCAATCTACTGTTGGGTGATGCCTGCAGCATACAAGTGAGTCTCCATACTTTTAAAATCATGATGGAATGCATTACATGTTACAATAGTAATAAACAATGCCATATAAAGATTCCTAATAGGTATATAATGGTGTACAACATGCCATTCACTTATACAAAATAGTAAATGCTTTGAACCTTCACTCAATTATTAAACTTATTCAAAAATTTAACCAATTTAAGTTGGAAATAATCATAATCTTTGACAAAAATGTGATTCTTGGATGGAGTCACCTCACACAAATAAGAGGGTTTTTGTCATCTATTCCAACAATGGAAACCAAGAGGGATTTTATCCTCGAAATCTCTCCACACCAAAGGTTTTCATCCTTGGAGATTAAATTGAATAAGAAATGCTCAAACTTTGGAATAGCATTTGATAAGAAATGATAAGAGATGAATAATGAATAATTTTTTTAAGCCCAACTCTTCTTTTATACTTTCCATTTTTCTAGTTACCCTAACCTTAAAAGAATTTAAAATATTTATAGATAAATATTACCTTTTAGTTAACTTAATGAATATTACTTTTTGACCCCCTTTATAATAATAATACATAAGCATCATTTTTCCATGTTATAAAATAAAATAACTTTAGAATAACTTAAAATATTATTATTAAATTATTTTCATAATTAAATATTTTAAAAAAGGGACAAGATTGTAAGAACTTTGTAAGATTTTTGTAGAGTCCTCGTAAATAGATTTCAATTCATAATCAACATGGGGCTAACCCATATTAACATGTCTAATTAATAATTAAACACAGTTTATGGTTCAATGGTGGTGCTAAATGTAGGGTTGAGATAATTATTTACAGAAATATGAACTAAAGGTGATCATTATTGCTTTCTCATCTAATACTATCTATCACATTTATTTCCATTACCTAATTGAATAACCTCAAAGTGAAATTGATCAAATTAAATATCAAGCTTTTAATTCTTCAAAACATTAACAAAATTTATTAAGGGTCACAATAATGCATGCAATTAAATTAATTTACCTGGAAAGCATGAAATTTAAGAAAGCTTTCCAATTATTATACACACTAGAACATTTTGTGTGTGTGTATTTAATGATTGAGGATATCCTATTTTAATTTCAGATGACATTATTATTGTATTGGACTTAGTGACTTGGTACATTCTTAAGCACCCAACTTTGGAGCAAGTCTAATAGATTAATCATTCGAAAATCACATCAGTGCCCCACCTAGCATTCCACAAGTTTAATAGGATTTGAACTCATGACCTAGTGCTCACCAACATAACGATTTACTATTGAGACCTAACCCTAAAGAAAATTAATAATAATAATAATAATAATAATAATAATAATAATAATAATAATAATAATAATAATAATAATAATAATAATAATAATAATAATAATAATAATAATAATGGGCCTTTATCCGAGAATACAAAGGGTTCTAATAAATAGTCAAGATTAGAAAAGACAAAAATATTTATAGATGAAAAAATGTAGATAAGAAAATAACCCAAAATTTTAAACAACCACCAAACCACCTAACAAGTATGGCAACTAAAGTTCAAAAAACTAGTTCCATACAATATGAAAACAACCAACTGATATTTGGAATCACAATTCAAACAGTACAAAATTATATGATGGAAACATGAGTTGGAACAAAAAATTACTTCAGCTCTGTTCATCCACCATTTACAACATACAATAACTAATAATTATTTCAATATACTAAAATATATTGGTACCATCTATCCTAATTAAATATTCATCTTTAGAACAAATTTTTTTTAGCTATTGAAAAATTATATAAAAGCTTAGTTTCTTGCATTAGTTGTAGCTGAATTTAGCTACCATAGTTTTTTTTAAGGTGAAAATTAAACTCATGAAGCTCTATGCACTTTTTAAAAGATGATTGTAGTAGCCTTTAGAACAAATCAGTAATAAAAATCAAAAGCATATTGATTCCTTCATGGATCTTTCCTCTTCTAATAATGCCATTGGGATTTCATGAAACCAATAAAGACTCTATGTATATTTAAATAAACTATGTTAAAATTTTAATTTAAATTAAATAAAGTCTATAATTATTATGAAGTTTCTTAATTTGTTTGAAAGTTAAAATAAATTAATAATTTTTTTCCCTGTAAAATTGATTTTCTTCAAAACTCAATGAACATCAAGAAAAACTTTACATTTTTATATACACATTTAAATGTAATAAAAAAAAAAAAAATTAATTATGTCCATTGTAACAAAATATATATCTATAAAAAAGACTGGTCACTATGGTAAAAAGTTATTCATATCTATTGACCACCTATTCTTCTCTATTTACCACCTTATCATCAACAAACCAATATATTTGTAACGCTACCACACCAACACGCACCTTACATCTGAAACAAGAAAATTTTATAATATTCATCCTCAAATATCTAATATGAACTATCGGTTAAATAAAAAAAGCAAAGCTTAATGTCATAGGCAAACGACTATCAACAAAACAAAAAAATTATTTAAATGATACAAATCTTCATAGTTATCATGTTTTATATACATAACTAAATGATCAGATGGCAAGATGCAAATACTTGTTGAAAAAATGAGTTTCTAACTATTGATCACAGATAACGATCACAAAAGAAAAATATATCTAAACATGCATGTTTCACGTGTCATTGTGAAGGAGACAACTGCTCCAATAACTGGAAAGGTTATTATTATAATGATAATCATTACAGTTATAAATATTTTTATATACTTAATGATTTGTTTTATTAATTTAAATATATATATATATATATATATATATATATAAAATTTGTTTCCTTCAAAAACTTAGAGGTATAATATATAAATACAACACAGATACAGTTCAAAGTAAATTTTAATGTTGTCAAAACCATCACAATTAAATGGTGAGACTAGAATCTAGTGGGAGCCAATACATGTAGAGATGAAGTGCGAGGTTTCGAAGTTTTCAATTTAACATTGAAATATATGATTATCTTTGTAAATGGATTGTTCTTTTATTGATAATAGTTATGAGATAAAGGTGATTTTTTAAATATTATATTTTTAAAAAGTTTTTTAATTTTTACTTCTATTAAAATGTTATTTGGATAATAAATATTCACAAGATTAATTAGTTAAGCACTAAAATATACACAAATAAATATTCAACAAAAATAAATATTTAAATCTGTTTTATTACCCAAATATTTAATTATTTCAATTTTAATTAAAATATAAATTGATTATTAAATCTTTTATATATCTTATTAGTTGTAATAAATATAAAATATGTATAGATTCTATCAGAGTTTTAAAGGAGTGTAATTATTTATTAATTTGATATTTTTAAATTATTTGTTAATTTTTTTTTTAATTATGTTGAGAAGTGTAATTTATAGTGGAAGTAAGGCAAGGAAGGCTTTGATATCAAACCCGTGAAAGGAAAACCCAGACTGATAATATTTTACTACATTCTCAATTAAAATGAAATAAAATTACTATGAGATAAGAAATAATTTTATATAATTACCTTAAGCTAATAAATAATTTAATTTTCCTCCAATATTGTAGCTTTGGCACTAAGTTTATCTATCCATATTTCCAATGAGGTTTAATCGCTTGAAAATGTTGAAAACCCCATAATAAGAAAGGAAGGGGTCAAATGGTTCATTTCATCCATCCTGACTCTCTTAGTGGTAGATACATGTCTTGGGTTTCACTTAGGTTTGAATTATTAAAGGAATTTATCTAGAGATGCTCTTGATAACAATGTTGTCAAAAGCGTTTCAAAAGAGATGCGATGAGGAAGTGTCGTACCCTCATTGCACACATTTTTGGACCAAAAAGTCATCAAATATTCACATATGCTTGCAATAATGAATATAACATTTACATTTAATTTTTTTAAAAAATTATATGGAAGATCCATCGAATTATTTCTAGTCCATCCAATACTAGGCAATTATTATCACACGTGTGGGTCATGGGCCCACATTAAATAATTACTCAAAAATTTGGGCAATTTTTATCCTATTAAATTCTTTTTATCTTTGATCAATTTCAAACTTTTGAAATCAATCATACATAATTATATCTGTGTGATTATTGTATGACCATCATGATGCATCAAAACATTAAAAGTGTTAGACATTTTTGTCACATGTGGTTGAATGATTGAAGTATCATTTGATGCTAATATGGATTTTATATTATCCTTATCAAAGGTGATAATTATGCCCCAAAGATGATAAGGTTGCTTACAGATTTTACTCAATCTACATACTTTGACTATTTGACAGGAAGGATGACCATGAATTTGTAATCGGAATCTCATGTGTTGATATGGTTGATCAAGTTATCAATCTTGCTAGTTGGGTGACACCTTGAACCCATGTCTATTATCTAATGTGATGTAGGATCATTTGTGTAGTCACATCTTTGTTTGAGCCTTCAAACATAAGTTTCACCCTTTCCATTTGAGTAAGTTTCATGAAAATACTTGGCATCTTCCCATTGAATCAAAATATCAAAGGGTACAAAGTCATACTACACCTTCAAATTTTTGTAATGCTATGATAAGGTGTCATGAGCTTCTCAATAGGGATCATATACTTTAAACTATGCAAAGTGTCAAGTTGAATCCACATGGTGACATGTGTTTTCCTTGCAAGTGTGAAGTCTTCCTTTCTATAATGTTCTTAGCCAAAAATTATCTTTTGACATTATGAAAATACATTGCATGTCAACTTGCTATTGCACCATAGGTCCACTGGCTACCTTGCTATAAAGGATTTTGTTAAATATCATGAGGCTGTGACATTATGCCACATGGATGGTACACCCTAAATCGATAGTGCATCTAAGTATATGTGTGGTTGACTTGTGCTTACAAACCTTTCATATTATCTTATTGCATTTGGAATAACTATGGCTAAATAGAGAATACATAAGAGTTAGTTGTTAGTATTTTAAGAATATATTAAGAAATGTGAGCTTGTTGAATTGTGATAGAGGTTTCCCCCTCAAAGTGGTTCAATCATAATTATTAAGTATTATACTCTTTTGTCAATTATTATTTTAAATTTGATTGATCTTATTTTAATTTTTTGATATATTATTCTATTATTATGAAACTTCTACATAATTTCACTATAAGTGGTATCAAAGCATCTTGTTGGGCTAGTTTTTGTGACATTGTTTTCATATCTAGTGTTGCGACAATCAGAAGAAATGTAGAATTGAGAAAATATAACTTGTGATCTGAGAATAATTTCTTTTTTACACAAGTATAATATTGTTAATTTAAAAAAAAAAAAGAGTTATGAATAAAACTCGCGTCCTTGTGCTAATTAATAGTCATTGGTTTTGTCTTAGTGAGATGATCTCACAACACAATAATATGTTGGTATACTTTTTTTAGGCATAAAACCCTATCTCTTAGGGGTTATGCATGGTTTTTCCTAATACTTTTAGACATGAAAAAGGTTAAAATACTCCAAAAACTCCTCACAAGGATGACATGGAGTCTGGAACTTATGATCCATTAGTTTCTTAGGCAGTTCAACAAATTTTGTCAGATATACAAAGCATGGTAAGGAAGGATGATCTCGATGTAGTAAAAGGAGAAATGGATATTATTATGAATCATTTGTTAACTCTGAGTGATCTTTTGATCACTATTGTAGTTGATTTTTTGTAAAATAATCCTATACTGCTTTGATCAAGTTCTCTTAATCTGACCAATCACAAATCCAATACTAGTTCAAAACACATGGTACCAAAGGTGGATGTGCATAAGTTTGATGGCAAGGATCCACTCACTTGGATCAATAAAAAAAAGTTCATATACATCAAACCCTATGTGCATAAAAGGTGATCACGCCATATCTCTATCTAGAACCTAAGAAGTTCATCTGGTATAGGTGGTTGTGTGTTCAAAATAAAAGTAAGGGCACTCATATTACTACCTAGTTAGTGTTCATTGAGAATCTATAGATGCAATAGAAAAATAACATCTCAAAAAAATGCTTTAGTTAGTTCACAAAGTTATAATAAATAGGAACTATTAAGGATTATATTCACTAATTTTAGAATTTATCCTTGTGTATTGATGAAATCAATGAGAAAAACATAAGTGAATTATTTTTAGGAGGAAGATTAGAGGATAACATCCAACTTAACGTTTTCATGTTTAATTCAACATTTATTTATGAAACCATACCATTTGTGTGACAGGAAGAGGAAACAGATTCAGTCAAAAGAAGGGATTTCACTCATGGCCATGAACATAATTTCACAACACCATCACTTATACAACCTATATAATTGACCCCTCAATAAATTGATGAGAATTGTGCTAAAGGGTTATGTTTTTATTGTTATAAAAATTGGATCAAAGGACATAAATGTGTCAAAAATAAGTTGTTCTACATTGAAGGATCCAATGAAGATGAAGATGATAGCTAGGCCTTAGGTGAGGGTATGAAAGAGCCAAAGTAAAAATATAAATATTTTCACCTTGTTATCTCATGTCATTCCCTTTTAGGTATAAGTACTCCTCAAACTCTTAAGATGCTATGCTTCCTTAAGAAACATAAGGTGACAATGTTGATTAACTCAAGAAACACACATTATTTCATCAATAATAAGTTTGGTACATGTTTGAACTATTTTATTTATTCAAATTCATAATTTCAATTCATGATTGTAGATGGTTACATAATAAATTATTCTAAAAAATGGCATAATATTAATATTTCCATGTGGGACTACCTGCTTAATTTTCTTATGTTTTCTATTCCCATGGGTGGGATGACATTGTTTTGGGAGTACAATGGATCATGACATTGGGCATAATAGATATGGATTTGTAATAGTTGTTCATGCACTTTCATTCTTAATGTAAGACATTTTAACTATGGGGATTATAGGAAAGTCTTCCCAATCAGTTAGTTCACATAAGATGATGAAGATTCTTAAAAAGTGGATGAAGGATTTTTAGCATGATTATTTTACATAGAATTTCAGCCAAAAAATGTGTCTACACATCCAAATTTATAAATGATCCTTGATGACTAGCCAATAGTTTTTGGTGCAATGCCAAAAGGCCTACCACCAATAGAGGAAACTTAGGATTTTTGAAGACATATCATCGAATCAATAAAAAATTAATTTTGGAATGACTCAAAGTATATATGAAATTTTTTGTGTTAGAATGCATGGTTTTTCAATATAAAAAAGCAAAAAATATTAAGGAATCAAGACTTCTGTAGCCATTATCTATCCCTCGTTGGTGGTGGGAGGAGGTTTTTATGGATTTCATTACAGCATTATCGATGTCTAAAGGTAAAAATGTCATCATGGTAGCTGTGGATAAGTTAATAAAATATATTGATTTTTTTCTTTATCATAACCATTTCTAGAGAGTATAGTAGTTGGTGTGTTTCTCAATACAGTTCAAAATATGCATTGTACCCGTAAAATCATTGTAAGTGATCATAATCTTATCTTCACCAATAAAATTTTGACTAAGTTATTTACATATTTGGGTACTCATTTGGCTCATAGGGCATCTTATCATCCTTAATTTGATGGGAAAATAGAGGTTGTCAACAAATTCTAGGAAGGGTATCTCCATTATTTTGCATCAAATAAACAATCTAATATTGGGTTTATTGGCTGCCATGTACAAAATGGTGGTACAACACTTCCTTCCATACCTATTATAAAATGTCTCCCTTTGTGAAAATTTATGGCTACCATCACTCATCCATCACTTCATCTTTGAAGGTGAAACCTAAGTTTCTAGTTGTTCATGAACACATTCAACATCAACATGAGGTACTAGTTAGTTTATGAGAAATTTAAGCAATGAAATTGAATATAATGAATTAAAAAAATGATTAGCACTATAATAAGAGGCATTTTGATATTTATGATTGCATATTTGTGTGCTTACAACCATATTAACATAGTTATTTGAAGCAACAAAAATATTTAATTTTTTTTCTCATAAGTATTATGACCCTTATCAGATCCTATAGAAAATTGGCAATGTGGAATTCAAGCTAGAGCTATTCCAATCAGATCATGTATATTTCCTAAATAAGGTCATTGTACAAAGATATTCTACCCAAACTAAGTTACCAAACTGGTTGAAAATGAAGAAGGAATATTTGATATCCTAGAACATAAGGATATCCTTCTCTCTCACACACACATAAAGGCTATAAACAAGAGATCTTAAGGAATATTTGATCAAGTGGAAGAGTTTGAATCATGGAGATATAACATGGGATGATAAAGATTTCCTATATGAGTATCAAGAGTTTATTCAATGTTGAGAGAAATGTTTTTTTAATTGGGAGGGGTATGATACACCCTTTTCCTATGGTGTGTCTAAGGATATGTGTGGATGACTTATAGCTTACACACATTTCATATTATCTTATTTCATTTTTATATGTTATTAGTATGGTCAGTCTAAATAATCACCATGAATAAGTAGAGTATATATAAGATATAGTGGTTAGTGTTTTATGAATATATTACGATAGTTACATTGTTGTGTAGGTTTCCTCCTTGAAATAACTAAATCATAATTATCAAGTATTTTACTCTTTTTTAAATTATTGATATGGATCTCATCATTTTATTCTTAATTTTATAATATATTATTCAATTATTATAAAACATCTAAATAATTTCATTATAATAACACTAAATGATCTAATTTCACTCCTTAGACCAAGTGATGATGTAAGGTAGGTTCATTTGGGATTTTGTGATTGATTCAAAAACCTACAAACTGCTAAATTCCTTAAATAAAGTTGAAAAGTTGTAACTATATGGACGTTCAAAAAGAGGCAAGCTATAATTTCCTTGCAACCCCACATGCCTTGAGTTCTACAATAACTTGTTTTATTACTTGTGAGAGTGAAACTGCATAGAATCATGACACATGGAATGGAGGCCAAGGTGAGTCAAAATTGTCTTATAAATACTTGAAATATGTTGTATTATCATGTGATGATGACACTGTGTAGGTTTGATTGATTGTGCATGACACTTATCTTAGCATAAAGCTATGAAAATGTACCAAGTGGTACATAGGGGTGAAGTTCATAAATAGTTAGTATGCACACCATGAAATCAAACATTATGAGAACTTCACCTCATAAAACATAACAATTTAGCCAACCATAGTGTGATATACAACACTTTAATGTATTTATAATAGCATCAACAAGAAGAGTCACACACATTGACCCTTTTAATTTGATTCAATATCTTACAAAATTTATTGAATGGGCAAGAAAATAAATTACCACATATAAATACCTTCTTATTGATATAATAAGAAGATAATTGTCTATATCCAAATGGGGAAATGTACCATCGATAATTATGTCATAGGTGTTATTTATGGCAAACTATACCTAGATTCATCTCACAGTGTATTGAAAAACATATTTGTTTGCTCATATCGATGGTTGCCATGTGTGGAGGGGGAAGGTGTTTTCTATGACCATTCCTATTGCTTTCCTTGGATAGTGTCCTTAGCATACAAATGCATTCCTTCTTGATGCATACCTTTACTAATTTTGAGGATGATTC